>CM022300.1:509069555-509592958 GCA_011799875.1 Thinopyrum elongatum
CATTTCTGGAGAGGGAGTTCAAACAGATCCTGAAAATGCGTTATATCGACTAGAGGGGGGTGAATAGGCGATTTTTACAAATTCGTCACTGAGGAAAAACAATTTAAGGAATTTCCTCCGTAACGAAATACAAGCAGCGGAATAAGTACTCAGGTGCAAGCATAACATGGCAGTAACACAGTCATCATGATGATATGAAACAAGCACAGAGCACAGGTATCGTGTAAACAGGATAAGCAGGCAGACGACAAGATGACTAAAGAAATAGGAGGAAATTGAGAAAGTCTACAGTCAAAGTCTTCAAACAGTAATGATCATGAACAATAACACAAGATTGAGGAAATGAAAGGGTTGAGGAAATAGAACCAGTAGCTCGGTGAAGACAATGATTTGGTAGACCAGTTCCAACTGTTGTGACAGTTGTACGTCTGGTTGGAGCGGCTGGGTATTTAAACCTGAGGACACACAGTCCCGGACACATAGTCCTCACCGTATTCTCCTTGAGCTAAGGTCACATAGACCTCGCCCAATCACTCGTGGTAAGTCTTCACAGGTGACTTCCAAACCTTCACAGACTTGGTCACTCGGTGATCCACAATTCCTCTTGGATGCTCTAGACCATGACGCCTAACCGTCTGGAGGATGCACAGTCCTCAAAGGTAACAAGCATCGGTTCCACATAGGAACAATCTCTTCAGTGATGCTCAATCACTTTGGGTTGTAGGTGTTTGGGTTTGGGTTTTTCCTCACTGATGATTTTCTCTCAAAGTCCTCGGAGGATGGGATGCTCTAAATGACAAATGTCAGTTTCTCTCGGAGCAGCCAACCAGCTAGTGGTTGTAGGGGGCGGCTATTTATAGCCGGGGCACAGCCCGACATGATAAGACATAAATGCCCTTCAATGATATGACCGTTAGGTGGATAGGATATTTTGGGACAGCTGGCGCGTAGCACAGCAACGGTCGGAAATTTGAGCTCTCAAATTCCTCAGGGTTATCATGTTCCTCACTTGTAGGCAATTCGCACTGGCGAATTCCTAACTCCTCAGTCAGAACAAATTCCTCAGGGAACAGAAGATCTTCGTCTCTGTCACTGAAGAACTTGACTGAACTGTATGAGATTTCCAATGGCTTCACTCGAAAGGACTAGGTAGGTGTAGGATTTGAGATGAGCATCAGTTGGAAATGTTTCCTTAGTTTTACCTCGACCCCCTTTAACAGTATGGTGTTTCCTATGACTCAAGAAATAGAAAATGAAACTACGAAAACAAAAGTCTTCACGCTTCATGATCCTCGCATTAGTATCAAAGTCTTCAAGGTCACACCAATTTCCTCATTTTCAAAGTCTTCAAGAAAACCAAAGTCTTCAACTGAAGACATTCATTTTTAGGGGTCGACTTTCATCGTAAATAACAAACTCCTTATAGACTTATAGAACCTGTGTACACTCGCAAACACATTAGTCCCTTAACCTATAAGTCTTCAATACACCAAAATCACTAAGGGGCACTAGATGCACTTACAATCTCCCCCTTTTTGGTGATTGATGACAAATAGGTTATGTTTTCAACGGGGATAAATCATATGAAGTGTAAATACTGATATTGAGGAATTTGAATGCAAGATATAGAGGAACTCCCCCTGAAGATGTGCATATTTGAGGAATTTGCTTTGGATTGCAAATGCACATTGTAGAGTAATATCATGGAGATCTCCCCCTATATCTTGTAATTCATACACGCATTTAACATATGATATGAACAATTTGAAATGCATGATGAAATATGGTATCTGATGAAATTCAGCATGCGTGTATTAAGGTACGTGAGGAAATAAGCATGCAGAAAGCAGTTCAAAAGTATCAAACCACCATAGGACTTAAGTTTACAACTCATTAGATCAAACACCTCAGAAGAGAAAGAGTTGTAACTTACCAGAAAAAAACAGCCCATATATAAGACCCGCTTGAAGACTAACTCAAATTTCTCCCCCTTTGTCATCGAATGACCAAAAGGGTCGAAAACTAAGGACTAACGCCCCTGAAGAATAGAAGTTCATCTGACGGCTGTCCAGAAACGCTTGCGTCGAAGTCTTGTAGAGTCATATGGATTGAAATCCGTGAAGAAATGGTGCTCTGTGAAGAAATCATCAGCCTTGAACTTTTGCTTCTTAGCATGAGGGTTTTGCTGCTTGGGTCGAAGATTAGCAGTTGAGGGCTTCACAGCCTCATGGAGCACAACTTCAGGAGCCACAGACTGAGGAATTTCAGCGGCAGTTTCAGTAGTAGTAGTCTGAGTCTCCATTTCTTCAGCTGTAGTAGCTGGAACTTCTTCAGGAATGGAAAGAAGTGATGTTTGACGTTCTTCAAATCCCGTGTGAATTTCTTCAGTTTGTATAGGGGACTGAGGAATTTAATGCAGAGGTGTGGTCAATGGTGAATTGGGGTGAAGTCTTTCCCAATAATCATCATTAAGCACAGGAGTTGTAGAACCGATATCCACGTCTTCTTCTTCCATTACCTCAATGCCTGCCTCTTCATCTGTGAACTGAGGCATGGGCGATGATACCAGTGGGGTTGAAGGGATATCATCCACTTCAATTTCTTCATCCAACTGCTCTGAAGAAGCAGCAGAAGGATTCTCTTCATCGATGTCATCTGGAATGACATAGTCTTCACCAAATGGGACAATTTCCTTTGATGGCACTATCGAAATGGGAACAACATCAATTGGGTCAGTGAAGGAACTTGTCAAAGTCCTCACTTTCTTGGGAGCTGAAGACTCTGCAGTGGTTGATGCTTTCCTCTTCTTTACAACTGCCTTCTCTGCAGCTTTGGTTTTCTTCACTTCTGATGCAGAAGGAAGGTTGATATTCTTCATCTTTGATGACATTGCAAGAGGAGCAGATGAAGTTGGTTCAGTGTCTTCAAGCGCACCATTGAAGGTTGCCCTGGCAATTTCTTCAGGAGTTGGAATTTCTTCAGCAGCCCTGGAATTATCAGTTCCATCAGCAGTCTGATTTTCATCAGCTGCATTAGCAGTTTCTTCAATAGACTGAACAAAAGCATCAGCCTGAGGAATTTGTTGTTGCGATGGTGCTACAACACTCAGCTTGAGGGTCTTGGAGAGTTTGACGAATCTGACCTTGGCACCGAGCCAATCTGCATGGTAGGTGTCAAATTCATCACTGAGGTTTTTGATCTCCTTCTGCATGTTTACAAGTTCTTCAGGAGTCATATTCAGAAAAAATTTCTTCAGAAATCTTTCCTTTTTATATTGGGCCTTCTTGAATTGTATAGCCTTCTCGAATTTCCATTTTTCTTCACTGATGAAGGCTGACAATATATGACTTTGACTAGGTGTGAGGTTCAAGTCAGGCAGAGGAGTATTGGGATCCTTGTGCCAGAGGTCAATGAAATCAAGGATCTTCTTTGGATCCAGCATGAGAGGCATGGCACTGCCTTTGGCTCTAGCGGCCCTTTCTTGCCTATCTTTGATGATTGCAATAAGTTCATCGTCATCAGCTTCATCGTCATCAGATGGAACTTGAAACACAACTTGCTTCTTATGAGGACTTGGCCTCGTTCCATGTCCAGCAGTGGCCTTTTTCTTCAGCAGAGTAGGACCAGTTGAGGACCATGGTGGAGCTGAGGAACTTGCAGATGCTCCAGAAGCAATTGAAAAACCTGCATTCCATTGGCATGTGGCAAGATGCACAGGTGTTGAGGACTTGGCAGCAACAGTTGAGGATTTCGAGGCAATAGAGGGAATTGGAGCTGCCCTTGAGGAGGTTGCCTGAGGAATTTGCCGTGAGGGCATTGCTGTTGAGAAACTCGGCTTCATAGCTGATTTCTTCGGCAAAGCCTTCTTAGGCTTGCTAGCAGAGGCCTCAGCAGCAGCAGAATCTTCATTGAATTTCTTCACTGCATCTTTTGCTACTCTAGCCAATTTGGCTTGACACTTGGCCCATTCTTTGGGAAATTCCTCACCGCGCCTGATGCTTGAGGGATCAGCTTCTTGGCCTGGAGCCAATGGAGGTCTTGGACATGGAGGGTTAACAGCGAATTTCTTCATGTACTTTGGAGTAACATAATGATATTCCCTCCATTCCTTAGCCCATCTTCTCTCAATTCTCGGTATGCGCACTTTGCGTTGAGTCTTGGTCTCTTTGCCATGAGTTGCTTCATCAGGTGTGCAATATTCATCATATATGTCTTCAGGGATCTCAAAAGCAGTGTTTGTTTCAGGCCTCTTTCCTCCCTTCTGAGGTCTTTTACCATCAGCCATTTTCTTCACTTGAGGATTTTGAACAATTGATGTTTCTGAGGAAGTGTGCAACTTATCTTCGAGGAACGCTGCAAATGAGTTAAGTTGATGAGAACCTAGTGATTCAGTAGCAGACATTTTGTACCTGTGAACAGAGTATATGTGCGAAGAATTTGGAGAGGTCATATGCGTTCTCATAATTTTTTCAAAAAGGTATCAAGTTTGAGGAAATTGACCATAGGTGTTCTTGAGGAATTTCACTAAGCGTTCTTGACATAGGTTCTAGAGTTGTATAGATTTTGAAAATCCACACAATTGAGGAATCTTGAAGAAAAACATAGCTTAGAGAAACAAATCAAGATACAGAAGCATTCGGGAGTTTATGGAATGGGAAGTTGAAGAATAAACACCTTTTGAAGATTTTGTGGAAATCATAAGAATCAAAGTAGGGCAGTAAAATTAGATTTTATTTACCCTGGACGAAGAACTGGGAGTGGAGATGGAGAAGTTTGTCCGTTCAGATCTCTCACGCCCTAACTTGGCGGTGAGAAACAGCTACGGCGACGGTGGAGTGAAGATTTCCGCAGCCGGCGCGAGTACGACGGCGGCGAGGTCGAGGCAGTGAAGCTCTTCCTCGCCGGCGACGATGAAAGTAGCGACGACGCTAGGTCTGAGAGCTCGAGCGAGATGGTGGTCGAGCGGAGTAAATGAAGACAGAGGAAAGGAGGGGGTATTTATAGCCACGGTGAAAAACAGCC
Source organism: Thinopyrum elongatum (assembly GCA_011799875.1). Classification (NCBI taxonomy): domain Eukaryota; kingdom Viridiplantae; phylum Streptophyta; class Magnoliopsida; order Poales; family Poaceae; genus Thinopyrum; species Thinopyrum elongatum. The sequence continues at coordinate 509,074,578 of CM022300.1, forward strand.
CGTCCGAAATTTTTGGACGAACATGCCCCTGACCCTTACTCTTCTAACGACTTGTGTCACCCACGTACAGAGAGGTGGAGATCATGGGCGATCGTGGGTGAATTTTTTAATCCGATGTGGGATGTGGAATGGTTTGAGCGGCAAAAGCCGAAAATTCAGATATGAAAATTTTAAAGTTTCGTTCGCAAATTCTTCAGCTGTCAAGGACACAGTGAAGACTTTGAGCGGGTTTCAAATAGAACGCACATGAAGAATTTGTGAATAGACTGGGTTGGGTTTAGCATAGAGGGGGAAAGGGTCTGATCACATTCACTTAGAGGAAAAAGTCAACTTGAAGAATTAGCAATAAGTGAATGCTGTTGAGGACATGAAAAACTCAAACATATATGTATATATATAGTCAATGAAGAACACCAGTCGGAATTTTTTTGAAGACTTTGCAAGTTGAAGAATTTGAAAATTGAAGAATTTGCAAAATGAAGAAAAACTCAATTTTGAAGATTTTCAACATTTGTTGGTGGCGTGACCCACCGTATAAGAATGATGATTTCAGACACCGCGTACAATTGTCGTAGGGCTCTGAGAATCAAATTCTTAATTAATTTCTTCACACTTAGAGGGTTAGTCTTCATTGATTGAAGAAAAACATTACTTCGTGTGTTGCACATCTAAGTCATCAATTTTGCATGTGTTAGGATGTGTGTCCTTTCAAAGAACATTTGAAGATTCTAAGATATTTAGCTCACACCGCAACTTGCTAAATCTCTTCTCATCCAAGGGCTTTGTGAAGATATCTGCAAGCTATTCTTCAGTCTTCACGTGATCAATAGAGATGTCGCCCTTCAACACATGATCTCAAAGAAAATGATGACGAATCTGGATGTGCTTTGTCTTCGAGTGCTGAACTGGGTTATGAGCAATCTTGATGGCACTCTCATTGTCGCAGTAGAGTGGCACATTCTTCATGTTGATGCCATAGTCCTTGAGGGTTTGCTTCATCCACAGCAATTGAGCACAGCAAGAACCAGCAGCAATGTACTCAGTTTCAGCAGTGGAGAGTGATACGCAGTTCTGCTTCTTCGAGGACCAACATACTAAAGATCGTCTGAGGAAATGGCATGTGCCTGATGTTGACTTGCGATCCACTCGATCACCAGCATAGTCAGAGTCAGAATATCCAATGAGATCAAAATTCGAGCCCTTGGGATACCATAATCCAAGTGTTGGAGTGTGAGCTAGATATTGAAGAATATGTTTCACAGCCTTATGGTGTGATTCCTTCGGTGTAGCTTGAAAACGGGCACACATGCAAACACTAAGCATAATATCTGGCCTAGATGCACATAGGTACAATACAGAGCCAATCATGGAGCGGTATACCTTTTGATCGAAGTCAATACCATTTTCATCGGTGCATAGATGGCCATTTGTGGGCATAGGGATTTTGACGCCTTTGCAATCTTGCATACCAAATTTCCTCAAAACATCCTTGAGGTATTTCTCTTGAGAAATGAAGATGCCATTGCGTTGTTGACGAATTTGAAGACCTAAGAAGAATTTCAATTCTCCCCTCATGGACATTTGATATTCCTCACTCATCATATAAGCAAATTCGTCACTGTAACGTTGGTTAGTACAGCCAAAGATAATATCATCAACATATATTTGGCACACGAATAATTCATCATCATATGTTTTGGTGAAAAGAGTTGGGTCGAGTGAACCGGGTTTGAAGCCTTTCTTCATGAGGAATTCCTTCAGTGTATCATACCATGCCCGACGGGCCTGCTTGAGGCCATAGAGGGCCTTATTGAGTCTGAAGACTTTGTCAGGATGCTTAGGATCTTCAAAACCTGGGGGTTGAGCCACATATACTTCTTCCTCAAGCTTACCATTGAGGAATGCACTTTTCACATCCATTTGATATAAGATGATATTATGATGGTTAGCATAAGCAAGCAATATGCGAATAGCCTCAAGTCTAGCAACAGGTGCAAAAGTTTCATCGAAATCAATTCCTTCAACCTGTGTAGCCTTGAGCTACAAGACAAGCCTTGTTCCTCACCACTAGGCCATTTTCATCTTGCTTGTTGCAGTAGATCCATTTGGTACCGATGATATTGTGCTTGCGTGGGTCTGGTCGCTTGACAAGCTCCCACACATTGTTCAGCTCGAATTGATGTAATTCCTCTTGCATCGCTTGAATCCACTCAGGCTCCAGAAATTCCTCATCAACTTTGGTGGGCTCTGTGATAGAGACGAAAGCAAAATGCCCACAAAAGTTAGACAAATGTGAAGCTTTTGAGCGAGTGAGAGGACCTGGTGCGTTGATGTCGTTGATGATTCTCTCAATCTGCACTTCATTTGCAACGCGTGGATGAGTAGGTTGACGACTTTGATTTGGCTCAGCATTTTCTTCAGAGCCATTTTCTTCAGATGCACCAGCATGATTTTCTTCACGATCTGGAATGACTTCTTTAGCAGATTCTTCAGTAGGTATGACATCCTCAGTAGCCTTTAGCTTTATGGATTCCTCAGGAGTCATTTCACCTAGCACAGGAGGTAGGTGCTCTCTTTGCAAGCCATTAGTTTCATCGAACCGCACATCTACAGTTTCAACAACCTTGTTGTGATAGGTGTTGAAGACTGTAGGTGTGCGAGTCCTTTCCGTAACCAAGCATAAAACCCTCATGTGCTTTCGGTGCAAATTTAGAATTGTGATGGGGATCTCTAATCCAACATTTAGCACCGAAGACTTTGAAATAACTCACATTGGGTTTCTTGTCAGTGAGGAGTTCATATGAAGTCTTCTTGAAGAATTTGTGAAGATATACCCTGTTGATGATGTGACATGCAGTATCAATTGCCTCAGGCCAGAAGCGACGAGGTGTCTTGTATTCATCAAGCATGGTGCGAGCCATCTCAACAAGAGTCTTGTTCTTGCGCTCCACAACGCCATTTTGTTGAGTGTATGGGGCAGATAACTCATGAGTAATACCAAGTTCATCAAGATAGTCATCAAGACCAGTATTCTTGAACTCGGTCCCATTGTCACTCCGGATATGCTTGATCTTCACACCGAAATTCGTCAAAGCCTTTGAGGAAAATCGTCTGAAGACTTCCTGCACTTCAGTTTTGTAAGTAATGACATGCACCCATGTGTAACGAGAATAATCATCAACAATAACAAAGCCATATAGAGATGCTGCATTTGTTAGTGTGGCATAATGAGTAGGGCCAAAGAGGTCCATATGAAGCAATTCAAAAGGACGAGAGGTGGTCATGATAGTTTTCGAGGGGTGCTTGGCTCTGGTCATCTTTCCAGCCTCACAAGCCCCACAAAGATGATCTTTGAGGAATTTGACACCCTCAATGCCAATGACGTGCTTTTTCTTCACGAGCGTGTGTAATTTCCTCATGCTAGCATGACCCAGTCGTCGATGCCATAGCCAGCCTTCTGAAGCTTTAGCTAGTAGACATGTGGCAGGCTGTGGTCCTGCAGAGAAATCAACAATATACAAGTCTCCTCTCCTAAAGCCTTCGAAGACTTTGGAATTGTCAGATTCCATGAGCACTAAGCAATGATATTTGCCAAAGACAATAACCATATCAAGATCACAAAGCATTGAGACAGACATGAGGTTGAATCCGAGGGACTCGACAAGCATGACTTTGTCCATGTGTCGATCCTTTGAGATTGCAACCCTACCTAGACCCAATACCTTGCTTTTGCCTTTGTCAGCGTAGGTGATATGCTTCAAATCTGATGGAGATAAAGGAGTGTCCATCAATAAGCTCTTGTCACCGGTCATGTGATTAGTACATCCACTGTCGAGGACCCACTCAGTAGCTTTGGGTAAATCATCCTGCAGATGAATTAGTGCTTCTTACGAACACATATACTTCAGAGTGAAGAATATGACATCAAATTCATCAGACAGAATTTCATCAATTAATGCAGCATATATATATAGCAGTATAAGGACATGAGAAGTGAATGAATCATTTCTTCATGATTAGCTTGCGTCCCTTCAAGCATTTCAGGTCTCCAGAAAATTCTTCAGACAATTAAGTTCGTCTGGAGACCTGACCCTGCATAAGAGATTAGTTCTTTTTCTTCACCACCCACATCTAGAGGGGTGGCAAAGAGTTCATCATTCTGCGAGCTCCATAAGAGAAAGGTGGCATTGAAGTCAATGCGCTTCGTTTCACAGGAGAGGGGTTAGAATAGGCATATGAATAAGCAGTGAAATTCTTCGAGGACTTATGAACATAATGATTTGAAGAATAATGCACATAATCAGAACTCTTAGATTTTCCCTGCGAAACAGAAGTGTTAGCTCAATGATGTTCATATGAGGATTTGGATCCATGTGAGGAATTTGGTCCATATGAGGAATTTGATCCAAATGAGGACTTGGATCCATTTGAAGCCTTTGGTCCATATGAAGAATTTGATCTGGGGTTCCTATTCTTAACAGGTGGTGTCATGATGACATTCACCTGAAGACTTTCAAGGCACCTTTTGGAAACCCAGATTTTCTTCATATGGGGACCGTTCCTGCAGTTAGTTCCAACATATCTAGCAAATACTTCACCATTCTGATTTTTGAACAGTTTATAGTTTGAGTCAAATGACTCATCAGATGAATATGAGGATTCACAAGTAAAGCCGGATAAAGTGGATGGATCTACGGGAGGTCCTTTCACAGCAACCCATGAGGTTTTGGGATACTGCTTAGGTTTCCAGTAGGATCCATCAGCATTGAGTTTCCTCTCAAAGGCAATACCCTCTTTCCTAGGGTTCCTGTTCAAGATCTGCTTTTTGAGCACATCACAAAGAGTCTGATGCCCTTTGAGGCTTTTGTACATGCCTGTTGTTGGAAAACATAGCATGCAATTTCAAAAAAAAAATCTACACACACGCAATGATCTATCCATGGAGATGCATAGCAACGAGGGGGAGAGTGTGTCTACGTACCCTCGTAGACCGTAAGAGGAAGCGTTTCACAACGCGGTTGATGTAGTCGAACTTTCTTCGCGCTCCAACCGATCTAGTACCGAACACACGGCACCTCCGCGTTCTGCACACGTTCAACTCGGTGACGTCCTCGCCTTCTTGATCCAGCAAGATGGGCGAAGTAGTAGATGAGTTCCGTCAGCACGACGGCGTGGTGACAGTGATGGTGAAGTGATCTCTGCAGGGCTTCGCCTAAGCACCGCGAAAATATGACCGAGGGAGTAAACGGTGGACGGGGGCGCCGCACACGGCTAAGACAATGTTGTGTCTCTTTGGGGTGCCCCCTCCCCTCTATTTATATATGTGTAGGGGTTTGGAGTAGAAAGAATAGTGCCAAGTGAACAGTGACCGTGAATAGTAAACACGTGGACTTGGACTCCAAAGTCCAATCCTATTCCTACTAGGACTCTCCCTTTTTCCTTCCCTAACTCCGTGGGCTTTTGAGAACTTGGTGCGCCTGGCCCAATAAGGCCAGGGCACCTCCCCTTAGCCCATGCCAGCCCTTGGGACGTGGTGGACCCACTTGTGGACTTCCGGACCCCTCCGGAATCCTCCGGAACCTTCTGGAAGCTTCCCGGTACAATACCGAAAAAAACTGCACCTTTTTCCGGAACCCAAAATATGACTTCCCATATATAAATCTTTACCTCTCGACCATTCCGAGACTCCTCGTGACGTCCGGGATCTCATCCGGGACTCCGAACAACATTCGGTTACCAATTCACATAACTCATATAACACTATATCGTCAACGAACATTAAGCATGCGGACCCTACGGGTTCGAGAACTATGTAGACATGACCGAGACACCTCTCCGATCAATAACCAATAGCGGAACCTGGATGCCCATATTGGCTCCTACATATTCTACGAAGATCTTTATCGGTCGAACCGTTATGACAACATACGTAATTCCCTTTGTCCATCGGTATGTTACTTGCCCGAGATTCGATCGTCGGTATCTTCATACCTAGTTCAATCTCGTTACCGGCAAGTCTCTTTACTCATTCCGTAATATACCACATCGTGACCAACTCCTTAGTCATTTGCTTGCAAGCTTATAATGTGTATTACCAAGAGGGCCCAGAGATACCTCTCCGAAACTCGGAGTGACAAATCCTAATCTCGATCTATGCCAACTCAACAAATACCTTTGGAAATACCTGTAGAGCATCTTTATAATCACCCAGTTACGTTATGACATTTGATAGCACACAAGGCACTTCTCCGGTATTCGGGAGTTGCATAATCTCAAAGTCGAAGGAATATGTATTTGACATGAAGAAAGCAATAGCAATAAAACTGAACGATCATTATGCTAAGCTAACGGATGGGTCTTGTCCATCACATCATTCTCCTAATGATGTGATCCCGTTATCAAATGACAACTCATGTCCATGGTTAGGAAACCATAACCATCTTTGATCAATGAGCTAGTCAAGTAGAGGATCACTAGGGACACGGTGTTTGTTTATGTATTCACACGTGTATTTAGGTTTCCAATCAATACAATTCTAGCATGAATAATAAACCTTTATCATGAATAAGGAAATATAAAATAACAACTTTATTATTGCCTCTAGGGCATATTTCCTTCAGTATCCCACTTGCACTATAGTCAATAATCTAGTTCACATCTCCATGTGATTAACACCCATAGTTCACATCATCATGTAGCCAATACCCAAAGAGTTTACTAGAGTCAATAATCTAGTTCACATCGCCATGTGATTAACACCCAAAGAGTACTAAGGTGTGATCATGTTTTGCTTGTGTGAGAAGTTTAGTCAACGGGTCTGCCACATTCAGATCCGTATGCATTTTGCAAATTTCTATGTCTTCAATGCTCTGCATGGAGCTACTCTAGCTGATTGCTCCCACTTTCAATATGTATCCAGATTGATACTCATAGTCATCCGGATCGGTGTTAAAGCTTGCATCGACGTAACCCTTTATGATGAACTCTTTATCACCTCCATAACCGAGAAACATTTCCTTAGTCCTCTTAGGTAACTAAGGATAATTTTGACCGTTGTCTAGTGGTCCATTCCTGGATCACTCTTGTACCCTCTTTGCCAGATAAGTGGCAAGACACACATCAGGTGTGGTACACAGCATGGCATATCATATAGAACCTATGGCTGAGGCATAGGGAATGACTTTAATTCTCTCTCTATCTTCATGGTCGGGCTTTGAGTCTTACTCAATTTCACACCTTGTAATACAGGCAAGAACTCCTTCTTTGACTGATCCATTTTGAACTCCTTCAAAATCTTGTCAAGGTATGTGTTTTGTGAAAGTCCTATTAAGCATCTCGATCTCTCCCTATAGATCTTGATGCTCAATACGTAAGCAGCTTCACCGAGGTATATCATTGAAAAATTCTTATTCAAGTATCCTTTTCATGCTATCCAGAAATTCTATATCATTTCCAATCAACAATATGTCATCCACATATAATATCAGAAATGCTACAGAGCTCCCACTCACTTTCTTGTAAATACAGGCTTCACCGTAAGTCTGTATAAAACCATATGCTTTGATCACATCATCAAAGCGTATATTCCAACTCTGAGATGCTTGCACCAGTCCATAGATGGATCACTGGAGCTTGCACACTTTGTTAGCACCTTTAGGATCGACAAAACCTTCTGGTTGCATCATATACAACTCTTCTTTCGGAAATCCATTAAGGAACGCAGTTTTGACGTCCATTTGCCAGATTTCATAATCATAAAATGCGGCAATTGCTAACATGATTCGGACAGACTTAAGCATCGCTACGGGTGAGAAAGTCTCATCGTAGTTAACCCCTTGAACTTGTTGAAAAGCTTTTGCGACAAGTTGAGCTTTGTAGATAGTAACATTACCATCAGCGTCCGTCTTCCTCTTGAAGATCCATTTATTTTCAATGGCCTGCCGATCATCGGGCAAGTCCACCAAAGTCCACACTTTGTTCTCATACATGGATCCTATCTCAGATTTCATGGCCTCAAGCCATCTGTCGGAATCTGGGCTCATCATAGCTTCTTCATAGTTCATAGGTTCGCCTTGGTCTAGTAACATGACTTCCAGGACAGGATTACCGTACCACTCTGGTGCGGATCGTGCTCTGGTCGACCTATGATGTTCAGTAGTAACTTGATCTGAAGTTTCATGATCATCATCATTAACTTCCTCTCTAGTTGGTGTAGGCATCACGGGAATAGTTTTCTGTGATGAACTACTTTCCAATTCGAGAGAAGGTACGATTACCTCATCAAGTTCTACTTTCCTCCCACTCAGTTCTTTCGAGAGAAACTCCTTCTCTAGAAAGATTCCATTCTTGGCAACAAAGATCTTGCCTTTGGATCTGTGGTAGAAGGTGTACCCAATTGTTTTCTTAGGGTATCCTATGAAGACGCACTTCTCCGATTTGGGTTTGAGCTTATCAGGCTGAAGCCTTTTGACATAAGTGTCGCAACCCCAAACTTTAAGAAATGACAGCTTAGGTTTCTTGCCAAACCATAGTTCATACGGTGTCATCTCAACGGATTTAGATGGTGCCCTATTTAACGTGAATGCAACTGTCTCTAATGCATAACCCCAAAACGATAGTGGTAAATCGGTAAGAGACATCATAGAACACACCATATCCAATAAAATACGGTTACGACGTTCAGACACACCATTACGCTGTGGTGTTCCAGGTGGCGTGAATTGTGAAACTATTCCACATTGTTTTAAATGAAGGCCAAACTCGTAACTCAAATATTCGCCTCCGCGATCAAATTGTAGAAACTTTATTTTCTTGTTACAATGATTCTACACTTCACTCTGAAATTCTTTGAACTTTTCAAACGTTTCAGACTTGTGTTTCATCAATTAGATATATCCATACCTACTTAAATCATCTGTGAAGGTCAGAAAATAACGATACCCGCCGCGTGCTTCAACACTCATCGGATCGCATACATCGGTATGTATTATTTCCAATAAGTCATTAGCTCGCTCCATTGTTCCGGAGAAAAGAGTTTTAGTCATCTTGCCCTTGAGGCATGGTTCGCAAGTATCAAATGATTCATAATCAAGTGATTCCAAAACCCCATCTGCATGGAGTTTCTTCATGCGCTTTACACCAATATGACCTAAACGGCAGTGCCACAAATATGTTGCACTATCATAATCAACTTTGCATCTTTTGGCATCAATATTATGAATATGTGTATCACTACGATCGAGATTCAATAAACCATTTACATTGAGTGTATGACCATAGAAGGTTTTATTCATGTAAACAGAACAACAATTATTCTCTGAATTAAATGAATAACCGTATCGCAATAAACATGATCCAATCATATTCATGCTCAATGCAAACACCAAATAACATTTACTTATTTAGGTCCAACACTAATCTCGAAGGTAGAGGGAGTGTGCGATGGTGATCTTATCAACCTTGGAATCACTTCCAACACACATCGTCACCTCGTCATTAACTAGTCTGTGTTCATTTTGCAACTCCTGTTTCGAGTTACTAATCTTAGCAACTGAACCGGTATCAAATACCCAGGGGCTACTATGAACACTAGTAAAATACACATCAATAACATGTATATCAAATATACCTTTGTTCACTTTGCCATCCTTCTTATCCGCCAAGTATTTGGGGCATTACCGCTTCCAGTAACCATTTCCTTTGCAGTAGAAGCACTCAGTTTCAGGCTTGGGTTCAGCTTTGGGCTTCTTCATGGGAGCGACAACTTGCTTGCCATTCTTCTTGAAGTTCCCTTTCTTTCCCTCGCCCTTTTTCTTGAAACTTGTGGTCTTGTCAACCATCAACACTTGATGCTCTTTCTTGATTTCTACCTTCGCCGATTTCAGTATCGCGAAGAGCTCGGGAATCGTTTTCGTCATCCCTTGCATATCATAGTTCATCACGAAGTTCTAGTAGCTTGGTGATAGTGACTAGAGAACTTTGTCAATCACTATCTTATCTGGAAGATTAACTCCCACTTGATTCAAGCGATTGTAGTACCCAGACATTCTGAGCACATGCTCACTGGTTGAGCTATTCTCCTCCATCTTGTAGGCAAAGTACTTGTCAGAGGTCTGATACCTCTCAATACGGGCATGAGTCTGAAATACCAATTTCATCTCTTTGGACATCTCATATGCTCCGTGGCGTTCAAAACGTTTTTGAAGTCCCGATTCTAAGTCGTAAAGCATGGCGCACTAAACTATCAAGTAGTCATCATATCGAGCTTGCCAAATGTTCATAATGTCTGCATCTGCTCCTGCAATAGGTCTGTCACCTAGCGGTGCATCAAAGACATAATTCTTCTGTGCAGCAATGAGGATAATCCTCAGATCACGGACCCAGTCCGCATCATTGCTACTATCATCTTTCAACTTAGTTTTCTCTAGGAACATATCAAAATAAAATAGGGGAGCTATACGCGAGCTATTGATCTACAACATAGATATGCAAAATCTATCAAGACTAAGTTCATGATAAATTAAGTTCAATTAATCAAATTACTAATGAACTCCCACTTAAATAGACATCCCTCAAGTCATCTAAGTGATACATGATCCAAATCAACTAACCCATGTCCGAGCATCACGTGAGATGGGGTAGTCATCAATGGTGAACATCTCCATGTTGATCATATTTACTATATGATTCACGTTTGATCTTTCGATCTCCAGTGTTCCGAGGCCATGTCTGTACATGCTAGGCTCGTCAAGTTTAACCCAAGTATTCTGCATGTGCAAAACTGTCTTACACCCGTTGTATGTGAACGTAGAGTCTATCACACCCGATCATCACGTGGTGTCTCAACACGACGAACTGTAGCAACGGTGCATACTCAGGGAGAACACTTTTATCTTGAAATTAAGTGAAGGGATCATCTTATAATGCTACTGCCGTACTAAGCAAAATAAGATGCATAAAAGATAAACATCACATGCAATCAAAATATGTGACATGATATGGCCATCATCATCTTGTGCTCATGATCTCCATCACCGAAGCAACGTCATGATCTCCATCATCACCGGCTTGACACCTTGATCTCCATCGTAGCGTCGCGGTCGTCTCGCCAACCATTGCTTCTATGACTTTCGCTACCGCTTAGTGATAAAGTAAAGCAATTACATAGCGTTTGTATTTCATACAATAAAGCGACAACCATATGGCTCCTGCCAGTTGCCGATAACTTTTACAAAACATGATCATCTCATACAATAATGCGTATCACATCATGTCTTGACCATATCACATCACAACATGCCCTGCAAAAACAAGTTAGACGTCCTCTACTTTGTTGTTGCAAGTTTTACGTGGCTGCTACGGGCTTCTTAGTAAGAACTGTTCTTACCTACGCATCAAAACCACAACGATTTTTCGTCAAGTGTGCTATTTTAACCTTCAACAAGGACCGGCCGTAGTCAAACTCGATTCAACTAAAGTTGGAGAAACAGACACCCATCAGCCACCTGTGTGCAAAGCACGTCGGTAGAACCAGTCTCATGAACGTGGTCATGTAAGGTTGGTCCGGGCCGCTTCATCCAACAATACCGCCGAATCAAAATAAGATATTGGTGGTAAGCAGTATGATGATCACCGCCCACAACTCTTTGTGTTCTACTTGTGCATATCATCTATGCATAGACCTGGCTCGGATGCCACTGTTGGGGAACGTAGCATGCAATTTCAAAAAAAAATCTACGCACACGCAATGATCTATCCATGGAGATGCATAGCAACGAGGGGGAGAGTGTGTCTACATACCCTCGTAGATCGTAAGCGGAAGCGTTTCACAACGCGGTTGATGCAGTCGAACTTTCTTCGCGCTCCAACCGATCTAGTACCAAACGCATGACACCTCCGCAGTCTGCACATGTTCAGCTTGGTGACGTCCTCGCCTTCTTGATCCAGCAAGATGGGCGAAGTAGTAGATGAGTTCCGTCAACACGACGGCGTGGTGACAGTGATGGTGAAGTGATCTCCGCAGGGCTTCGCCTAAGCACCGCGAAAATATGACCGAGGGAGTAAACGGTGGACGGGGGCGCCGCACACGGCTAAGACAATGTTGTGTCTCTTTGGGGTGCACCCTCCCCTCAATTTACATATGTGTAGGGGTTTGGAGTAGAAAGTATAGTGCCACGTGAATAGTAACCATGAATAGTAAACACATGGACTTGGACTCCAAAGTCCAATCCTATTCCTACTAGGACTCTCCCGTTTTCCTTCCCTAACTTCGTGGGCTTTTGAGGACTTGGTGCGCCTGGCCCAATAAGGCCAGGGTGCCTCCCCTTAGCCCATGCCAGCCCTTGGGACGTGGTGGACCCACTTGTGGACTTCCGGACCCCTCCGGAATCCTCTGAAACCTTCTGGAAGCTTCCCGGTACAATACCGAAAAAAACTGCACCTTTTTCCGGATCCCAAAATATGACTTCCCATATATAAATCTTTACCTCTCGACCATTCCGAGACTCCTCGTGATGTCCGGGATCTCATCCGGGACTCCGAACAACATTCAATTACCAATTCACATAACTCAGATAACACTATATCGTCAACGAACGTTAAGCGTGCGGACCCTACGGGTTCGAGAACTATGTAGACATGACCGAGGCACCTCTCCGGTCAATAACCTATAGCGGAACCTGGATGCCCATATTGGCTCCTACATATTCTACGAAGATCTTTATCGATTGAACCGTTATGACAACATACATAATTCCCTTTGTCCATCGGTATGTTACTTGCCCGAGATTCGATCATCGGTATCTTCATACCTTGTTCAATCTCGTTACCGGCAAGTCTCTTTACTCATTCTGTAATACATCACCTCGTGACCAACTCCTTACTCATTTGCTTGCAAGCTTATGATGTGTATTACCGAGAGGGCCCAGAGATACCTCTCCAAAACTCGGAGTGACAAATCCTAATCTCGATCTATGCCAACTCAACAAATACCTTTGGAGATACCTGTAGAGCATCTTTATAATCACCCAGTTATGTTGTGACGTTTGATAGCACACAAGGCACTCCTCTGGTATCCGGGAGTTGCATAATCTCAAAGTCGAAGGAATATGTATTTGACATGAAGAAAGCAATAGCAATAAAACTGAACGATCATTATGCTAAGCTAACGGATGGGTCTTGTCCATCACATCATTCTCCTAATGATGTGATCCCGTTATCAAATGACAACTCATGTCCATGGTTAGGAAACCATAACCATCTTTGATCAACGAGCTAGTCAAGTAGAGGATCACTAGGGACACGGTGTTTGTTTATGTATTCACACGTGTATTTAGGTTTCCAATCAATACAATTCTAGCATGAATAATAAACCTTTATCATGAATAAGGAAATATAAAATAACAACTTTATTATTGCCTCTAGGGCATATTTCCTTCACCTGTCACATACAATTCCTTCAACCCTGCATTTTCGTCAGTGATACTAGTGGTATCCTCAGATGAGGAATTTGTGACCACAGAGATAGTTGAAGAATTTGCAGCAATAGAGGCATTTGAACTTTCAGGTGAAGAATTAGTAGTTTCACGTTCAATGCATTTCAAACATGGTGGAATAAATTCTTCCTGAGCGGAACTGATCTGTTGAGTAAGTAATGAATCATTTTCCTTCCTAAGATCTTCATGGTTCACCCTTAGCTTCTCAAGATCTTGCTTTCTCTAAAGAAATTCATAAGAAAGCTTCTCATGATTGGCTAAGAGAGTTTCATGACGACCTTGAAGGTTATCAAACTCAGACTGTAGTCGCTGAAGATTATCAGTCAGAGTTTGAGTTCGATCTATTTCTTCACCCAACAAGTCATCGCTTTTGTCTAGCAAATTTTGAACCTTTTCCAAAGCCTTTTGTTGTTTAACAGCAATATTAGCAAGTTTCGAATAGCTGGGTTTGAGATTTTCATCAGATTCATCCTCACTTGATTCAGAGGAGGGATATTTGAGTACCTTGGCACCTTTTGCCATGAAGCAATAGGTGGGAGCATAGTCATCGTTGCAGTTATCAGCATTGTTGGGGAAGCCATTTTCCTCAGTGTTGAAGATGGACTTGCTGACGTAAGCAGTAGCGAGGGCTAGGCTCGCCACACCAGAGTCTGACTCCTCAGATGCCTCCTCTTCCTCATGTTCCTCAGATTCAGCTTCAGAGTCCATTTCCTTGCCAATAAATGCCCGAGCCTTCTTGGAACTGCTCTTCTTGTGAGATGAAGACTTTGAAGATTTTGATGATGAGGACTTTGAAGATTTCTTTTTCTTCTTTGAGTCATCTGAACTATCATCCTTGTATTTCTTCTTCTTTGATTCCTTTGCCCACTGAGGACAATCAGTTATGTAGTGACCAGGTTTCTTGCATTTGTGGCAAGTCCTCTTTTTGTAATCACGGGATGAGGAATCTGATTTCGTGTCATCACCTCTTAAAGATTTTACAAAGCGACCACGCCTTGAGAACTTCTGGAATTTCTTCACGAGCATTGCTAGCTCCTGGCTTAGTTCTTCAGGGTCACCAAGGCTGCTATCAGAATCTTCTCCTTCAGATGAGGAAACTGCCTTTGCCTTTAGTGTGCGTGATCTTCCATAGCTTGGCCCGTAGAGGTCTCTCTTCTCAGCTTGTTGGAATTCATGAGTGTTCAGCCTCTCAAGGATATCAGCAGGATCTAGTGACTTGTAGTCTCCACGTTCTTGAATCATCAGTGCCAGTGTATCAAATGAGGAATCAAGAGATCTCAGCAATTTCTTCACCACCTCATGGTCGGTGATGTCAGTGGCACCAAGTGCTTGAAGCTCATTTGAAATGTCAGTAAGGCGATCAAAGGTTTGCTGAACATCTTCATTGTCGAGTCTTTTGAAGTGGTTGAAGAGATTGCGAAGAACATCAACTCGAGAGTCACGTTGAGTTGAGACTCCTTCGTTGACCTTGGACAGCCTATCCTAGATAAGCTTTGCAGTCTCCAAAGCACTCACTCTACCGTATTGTCCTTGCTCAGATGGCCACATATGATATTCTTCACTTGAGAGTCGAGTTGCTTGAATCTGTTCACATCAACAGCGTTCACGGAAGGAGTGACAGAGGGAACGCCATTTTCCACAACGTATCAGAGATCGTTGTCAATTGCCTTAAGATGCATGCGCATCTTATTCTTCCAGTAGGGGTAGTCCGTCCCATCAAAGGTAGGACACCCAGCCGAGACCTTGATCATGCCTGCAGTCGACATAACTAAAACTCCAGGTGGTTAAACCAAAATCACACAGAACAAGGGAGTACCTTGCTCTGATACCAATTGAAAGTGTGTTATATCGACTAGAGGGGGGGTGAATAGGCAATTTTTACAAATTCATCACTGAGGAAAAATAGTTTAAGGAATTTCCTCAGTAACGAAATACAAGCAGCGGAATAAGTACTCAGGTGCAAGCATAACATGGCAGTAACACAGTCATCATGATGATATGAAACAAGCACAGAGAACAGGTAGTGTGTAAACAGGATAAGCAGGCAGAAGACAAGATGACTGAAGAAATAGGATTGAGGAAATTGAGAAAGTCTTCAGTCAAAGTCTTCAAACAGTAATGATCATGAACAATAACACAAGATTGAGGAAATGAAAGGGTTGAGGAAATAGAACCAGTAGCTCGGTGAAGACAATGATTTGGAAGACCAGTTCCAACTGCTGTGATAGTTGTACGTCTGGTTGGAGCGGCTGGGTATTTAAACCTGAGGACACACAGTCCCGAACACACAGTCCTCACCGTATTCTCCTTGAGCTAAGGTCACACAGACCTCGCCCAATCACTCGTGGTAAGTCTTCATAGGTGACTTCCAAACCTTCACAGACTCGGTCACTCGGCGATCCACAATTTCTCTTGGATGCTCTAGACCATGACGCCTAACCGTCTGGAGGATGCATAGTCCTCAAAGGTAACAAGCGTCGGTTCCACACAGGAACAATCTCTTCAGTGATGCTCAATCACTTTGGGTTGTAGGTGTTTGGGTTTGGGTTTTTCCTCATTGATGATTTTCTCTCAAAGTCCTCAGAGGATGGGATGCTCTAAATGACAAGTGTCAGTTTCTCTCGGAGCAGCGAACCAGCTAGTGGTTGTAGGGGGCGGCTATTTATAGCCGGGGAGCAGCCCGACATGATACGACATAAATGCCCTTCAATGATATGACCGTTAGGTGGATAGGATATTTTGGGACAGCTGGCGCGTAGCACAACAACGGTCAGAAATTTGAGCTCTCAAATTCCTCAGGGCTATCATGTTCCTCACTTGTAGGCAATCTGCACTAGCGAATTCCTAACTCCTCAGTCAGAACAAATTCCTCAGGGAACAGAAGATCTTCGTCTTTTTCACTGAACAACTTGACTGAACTGTATGAGATTTCCAATGGCTTCACTCGAAAGGACTGGGTAGGTGTAGGATTTGAGATGAGCATCAGTTGGAAATGTTTCCTTAGTTTTACCTCGACCCCCTTTAATAGTACGGTGTTTCCTATGACTCAAGAAAGAGAAAATGAAACTACGAAAACAAAAGTCTTCACGCTTCATGATCCTCGCATCAGTATCAAAGTCTTCAAGGTCACACCAATTTCCTCATTTTCAAAGTCTTCAAGAAAACAAAAGTCTTCAACTAAAGACATTCATTTTTAGGGGTTGACTTTCATCATAAATAACAAACTCCTCATAGACTTATAGAACCAGTGTACACTCACAAACACATTAGTCCCTTAACCTATAAGTCTTCAATACACCAAAATCACTAAGGGGCACTAGATGCACTTACAGATCCTACTAAGATTTCTGCAGTTGCTGATTGGCCAGTCCCAACTACACCTACTAAACTCAGACGCTTCCTAGGTTTATGTGGATACTACAAAAGGTTTGTCCACAACTTTGGCACCATTTCCAGACCCCTGCATGATATGCTCAAAAAGGACAACTTCAACTGGACTGCTAATCAAACTACTGCCTTCAATCAATTGAAACAAGCCATGATCTCTACACCTGTCTTAGCACTTCCAGACTTCTCTGCTCGCTTTGTCTTGGAAACTGATGCTTCAGGCAATGGTTTGGGGGCTATCATGATGCAAAAAGGCAGACCCCTAGCTTATTCCAGCTCCTCCCTTGGACCTAAAAATGCAGTACTGTCCACATATGAAAAAGAAACATTAGCTATAATCGAATCTCTGAAAAGATGGAGGCACTATTTTCTTGGAAATGACTTGATCATCAGAACTGACCACAAGAGTTTGCAGTTTATGACAAATAAAAAACTAGCAAATGGCATCCAACACAAACTCATGCTTAAACTATTGGAATTTAACTTCCAGCTGGAATATAAAAAAGGCAAAGAAAACCTAGTTGTTGATGCTCTCTCCAGGAAACATTCCTGCATGGCCATCTCTATGGCCACCCCAAACCTGGATCTCTACAGTAGAGGAATCCTACAGACAAGATCCACACTGCCAGTAGTTACTGGAGCAACTATTGTTGTCCCCTGACCATACATTTCATCGAAATCTTCTCCAAGATGGGATTATCAGGCACAAAGGAAAAATCTATGTGGGAAGGACTTGCCATTGACAAAAAGATTAATGCAAGCTTTACACTCCTCTGCTATGGGGGGACATTCAGGCATGAAAGCTTCCCACCACAGATCGAAGCAAATCTTCTATTGGCCTGGCATGAAAAAGGACATGGGTCAGTTTGTCACCTTTTGCCCAGTGCATCAAAAGAACAAGGGCGAGACCTGCCCATATCCTGGTTTTCTTGATCCACTACACATCCCAGATATGGTCTGGACGCATGTCAGCATGGACTTTATTGAAGGTCTTCCCAAATCTGAAGGAAAAGAGATAATATTTGTTGTGGTGGACAGGCTCTCTAAGTTCGCACACTTTATTCCTTTGTCCCACCCTTATACAGCACAAACAGTTGCAAGGGCATTCATTGAAAATGTTCTCAAACTGCACGGACCACCTCTTGCTATAGCTTCTGATCGAGACAGCATATTCACAAGCAAGCTCTAGCAAGATATCTTCTCGGCAATGGGCATTGAACTGAGGTATAGCTCATCGTACCATCCACAGTCCGATGGCCAAACTAAGCGCGTCAACTAGTGCATTGAGAGTTACTTGAGTTGTATGGCTTCAACTGAACCCAAGAAGTGGATAAAGCATCCAGCTATGGCTGAATATTGGTACAACACATCATTTCAATCCTCCTTGAAGAAGACGACTTTTGAGGCTATGTACGGCTATCCCCCTCCTGACATCAACCCTCCACTCCCGCCACCAAGTGTTACAAATGAAGCAGTCGAATTCCTTTCTGAGAGAAATTCCATGTGGCAACAACTAAAGGCCAATCTAGCAGCAACACAAGCTCGTATGAAAAAGTATGCCGACAGAAAAAGAACAAAGAGAATACTTGAGGTTGGAGACATGGTTTATCTCAAAATGCAACCATATCATCTCAATGCTTTTGGTCTTCGAACACAAATCAAGTTGCAGAGCAAGTTTTATGGCCCCTTTCGCATAATCAGCCGCGTGGGCAATGTTGCATACAAACTACTACTGCGAAGCTCCTCCACCATCCACCCAATATTCCATGTTAGCCAACTTAAAAAGCACCTGGGACCTCAAGTTGTTCCTTGCGTTGATCTACCACTAGTCAGCCCCGACGGCATGATTCGCACTGAACCAGTCCTGGTGTTGGAAACAAGGCAGATTCCTCGCAACAATCTCCCAGTTGTCCAATGGCTTGTCCAACGGGAAAACCTCCGGAAGATGCTTCATGGGAAGACGCTGATTTCATGAAGAGCACGTTTCCAGCCTTCTTCAAGCAAACAGTGCAGGTGTGGTTCAGTAAGCAGCCTCCATGAGGACAAGTTCGATTTCAGCGGGAGGCATTGTCAGACTGCATTCTTCTTCAGGGAACTGTCGTTTCTTTCAGTTATCGGACGGCTACGAAAGGAGATCATCAAGACAGATGGACGGCTCGTGTTGCTCGCCTGTTTCACTTCACTGTTGCCTTTCATTTTCGTCCTGTTTACTTTCTATCGTTGCCAGCTGAGCATTATATAGCCAGCCACCTCTTGTAACCGAGTATGCTATTCTGAAGAATCATTCTATCAACACTTTACAGCTAATATAGCATATACTCATGATTCCTCCTACCAAACGCATCTCTCTCTAGAACCCTATAGCCCCATATCTCGATCTGAACCATAGACGGGGCATGACAATCATCCCAGCTCCTGCCTGCGATGCCCTTCCTGCTCCACTGGCGGAGCCCTAGTGGGTGGTGGCTTGCCTCTGTCATGCAGGATATTTGGATGGTAGATCCATGGCGACGGCGGCCTCCAGCGAGTTCCATGGCTTGAATGGAAAGCATGGCCGCCAGTCCTGCCGGCCAACCGTCACGGTAGCTGCGGCCCATCCCTTCTCAACCACCCCGCCAATCGACAGTGCAGGTCCCATGCGCCTCTCCCCCGCTGATGGCGTGAGCTAGGCTGGTGACACTGTTGAACGGCGGCTGGTAGTGAGCTCGAACGACAGTTTTAGGCACTCATGATTTCACATCGGGTGACAACATGGTCAAGCGGCGGGAGAAGATTCTCTGGCTCTCAATGTCACATTGAAAAACGACCATAGGGATCAGCAGCAGCCAACCATGATTTCTCTCTCATGCATGTCTGGTTCTGCTTTTCTCGCATATGCACTGAAGCTCGTTTGGTTCTATGTGATGGTTCACCTCTGTATGTTACCCACAGGGGTGCTCCTGCCAGTCTCCGATGACCCACCGCCGGGGACGACTAGTCGACCACCCACTCACGGATGCAACTCCCCGGCCGCGCTCTTCTCCGCTGGCCCATCAAGGTCCCAACGAACATCTTAATTTGCGACGGCCTCCCCGCCTCCTCGGCTGCCCCCTCTCCAGCCCATGCCCCCATGCTCTGCCTACGAGGCTATAGCAGCCTTCACACGAGGCCATTATGGCGCTGCCTCCGCTGGCCAGGAGGTTAGGGCCAAGTTCAAGGCGCCAGTAAGTACACCAACTTTTGATTTAATTATGTCCATGGTGCACTGATCACTGTGATCAGTGACCTGAAAAAAGCTGGGTCGTTTGAGCTAGCACAAAAGCCTACTGTTACGATGAACTCAAGTGCTTCTGATTTGTTAGGCACTCAAAGTTTCAAGCAAAAGTCCAAAGGAAGAAGGATAAGGAACAATAGGTAAGAAGCCTATGGGTTAATTATCTTACAAAGATATGTGATCCCTTCACATGCATAAGGCACTGATACACAGTCCTAGACTTCCAATGGATACTGGTGTAGTTGGTTGACACCTTTCTAGGGTGTACACCATGATGGTTATGAAGACTCGGTAATGATTCAGTGATACAGACCAAATGAAATACCATGACTCCGTTGCTGATTTGCGTTTGAAGAGGTGCAGCCACCATGTCAGTTTCAACTTTCAACTGTAGTATAATTCTAGAAAAACGTGATGCACTGTTGCATTATCATGTGGATAATGCCTGTTATTGGAAAGAGTGGTGTTTTTCTCTACTCTTATGACTGTAAATTTTAGCATTTTCCATTATTCTTCAGTGTGCTAAAGAATAGTGAAATCTTGGTTTTTGGTTCATTTTTATGCTATGTGTGTAAGGCAAACAAAATGTGCATTGTTCGTCGCTGTTTCAGTCTCAGTCGCTACGAGCAGCTTATTTTGATGACAATGCAATCAAGGACGTATGTGTTCGTTTATAAATTTACCTGTATTTAGCAGAGTACATACACTTGAAAGATGCACATTTGGTTATTTCAAATCAGCAACATTGCATTAGGGTCTTCGTCAGATGTGCACATAGTAATGCTTAACTGCTGCTTTGAACTATTTGGATAGTGTCAGTTGTCGGAAATGTATTACGAAATTTTTGCAAATACTGAACTGAGTTTGTCTCATCGGTTTAGTTATTTGATCCTTCTCCTGTTTTTCTCCGAATTGATCATTTCTCGTGTCTGCATTTTGCTAGATACTATACTATTGAAGATGATGCGGCATGTGTGGAGGAATGTGCCAATTACAGGTGAGGACGACCCTCACGCCCAACTCGGCAAGATTAATTTTTATGGTTTTAGACATCTCCTTACACTGGTGTGGTTCAGTAGCAAGTCAGATGTGGATTAACTCCTCGCCTTAGAATTGATGATATTTGGACGCGTTGTGATGAGGTGGTTACTGTCTATGAGGGCGAAAAAAAGGATATGGTTGTGGGTTAGCATAATAGTACTTGTATATATCTATTTTCGAATCGTTGACCCAGGATGCAATGAAAGTCATTCTTCGGCGAACCTTTTTATACGAATACAATACTTGATCATGTTTGGTTTCAAAACGTATTCAATTTTTTTTAATTACTAAATTATTTTTGCACATAAGGTGCGCAGGGACCCGAGAGCACCGATGTATTTCTCCCCGTGGGGCCGATTATTATAAAATCTCACTCATCGTGTGGTGTGAAGCGGTAACCAAACAATAATCCTACACCTACAAACAAGTTACGAAATTTTACCCAACTTTCCTTCATCAATTCTCTTCGCCGCCCCCCCCCCCCCTCTTAATTTCAGGGGTAGGCCCCTCTCCTCCCCTCTACTCCCAATCTCAATCATAATTTGCCAACTGGCTAATTAGTAAAACTTAACGTAAACTTCTTATTAGTCGTAGCATTGCTAGTAACCGAACTATTTGGGTGCACACATGTCATCGATGGGCTCATCCCATCATGGTTCAGTGGTTCCGATCAATCAATCCTTTTACGGCTCCATCTTGCTCCCAAAATCCATGATTAAAATACGGTCTTACTATGTCTTAGTCGACTGAGACTTTGTTAAGTCTTAATTAATGTTATATCCATCGGATCTTACGTTAAGATCTATGCAAAAAAAAAGTTTTTTTTTTCTCTCTTGCATGTTATCTCACTTGACTAAGACTTGATTAAATTTTAGTCGACTGAGACCTAGCCACACCCATTAAAATACTCTAAGGAGACGAAGCCACGTTCAAGATTGATGTTTGTCCCTCGTTGGTGTGTTCTCGGGACGGTCGCGGTATCGCAGCCGGCGGCCGCATCATCAGCAATGACGTCAATCAAACCC
Organism: Thinopyrum elongatum; assembly: GCA_011799875.1. NCBI lineage: Eukaryota > Viridiplantae > Streptophyta > Magnoliopsida > Poales > Poaceae > Thinopyrum > Thinopyrum elongatum. The sequence goes on from CM022300.1 coordinate 509,096,777, forward strand.
TCTCTGCTGCTTCGCTCCTGCAACGGCAAGCATATATGTACTGAACACTCACTCTTGGTTTCTCACAACGGCTTCCCACTACCATACTGACGATCAATCGCACACTGACCACCATATAAATACAGATCACTCTTGGACCTCGTACGTAAGCAATGGCGGCCGGAATCCAACAGCAGGATGCAGCCGAAGACATTGTGATTGCCGGCGCCCGACTGGCAGGCCTCGCCGTCGCTCTGGGACTCCACAGGAAGGGCGTCCGGAGCGTGGTGCTGGAGTCGTCGCCGGAGCGTCGCACGTCCGGCTTCGCCTTCTTCATATGGACCAACGCCTTCCGCGCCCTTGACGTCCTCGGGGTCGGCGGAAAAATTAGATCTTTTGCCCAACTTTACTTTCCCATTAGATAATTTGCCCCCTGAGAGGCTGCCAGGTGAGGTCAGGGCCATTCGTCATTGAAACAACCCTGGGGCAAACCATCTAACCCTTTGTAAAGTGGGGCAAATCATCTAATCCCCCACGGGCCCACATCTGCAGCTGCATGGGTATGTACGTTTTTTTTTTCTGTACACTTACAACTGTCCGGTGATGTGATGATGATATGTCTGTCTGTCTTTCGTTGGTCAGGTTGCGGGTAATGTCTTCGTCTACGGGTGAAATTGCGCGAGAAATGGATCTCCGGGTGAACGGAGAACTGTAAGGAGATTTCCATACATCCACCATATCGATCGATCTCAACTCTGTTCTTTGGTGCAACGGTGAAAGCAGAGTTTTCACTATGATGTTGGTGCAGGGGACCCCATGAAGTCTGGTGCGTGCAGCGTAACGTGCTGCTCCAGGCGCTGGGGGAAGAGCTGCCGCCAGGCACCGTCCGCTGCTCCTCCAAGATCGTTTCCATCGACGACCAGGACGGCGGCAGCGACGGTGCCAAGATCCTCCATCTCGCCGACGGCTCGACTCTCCGGGCAAAGGTGCTCATCGGTTGCGACGGGATCAACTCGGTGGTTGCGAAATGGCTTGGGCTCGCGAAGCCGTCCGAGTCGGGGCGCACGGCCACGCGGGGGCACGCCAGGTACCCCGAAGGCCACGGCTTCGAGCCCAAGATCCTGCAGTTCGTCGGCGAAGGCTTCCGCGCCGGCTTGGTGCCCTGGAGCGACACCGACGTCTACTGGTTCTTCACCTGGTCTCCTGCTCCTTCCCCGGACGCCAATGGAAAGGATGACGGCGCCATCGACCGGAGCGCCGCCGCGATGAAGCAGTTCGTGCTGACCAAGATGAGGGACGCCAAGGTGAGCCCCGAGGTGCTGGACGCCGTCGAGAGGAGCGAGATAAGCGACGTGCTCGCCGCACCGCTGCGGTTCCGCTCCCCGCTCTCGCTCCTGTTCGCCAGCATCAGCAAGGGGAACGTGTGCGTCGCCGGCGACGCGCTCCACCCGACGACGCCGGACCTGGCGCAGGGCGCGTGCACGGCGCTCGAGGACGGCGTCGTCCTCGCCCGCTGCCTCGGCGACGCCATCGTCGGCGCCGGCGACGGGAAGGAGAGGGAGAGGGTCGTGGCGGCCCTGCGCAGGTACGCCGGCATTCGGCGGTGGAGGAGCGCGCAGGTGATTGCGGTGTCGTACGCGGTGGGGTTCGTGCAGGAGAGCGATCACGCCGTTGTGAGCTTTGTGCGGGACAAGCTGCTGTCCGGGGTGCTCGCCAAGACGCTGCTCATGATGCCGGACTACAATTGCGGCAAGCTCTGAAGCGTATGTACTGTCTTTTTTTTTTTGCAAAGGGGATATATGTACTTTCTCCCCGACTAAGAGCATCACCAACAGGCGCGCAACCACGCGACGCGCTAAAACTTTTTTACAGCGTCGAAATAGCATTTTTTTACGCGCATCATGACGCTGACTCCAGCGGCGGCTGCAAAACAGACGCGCTAAATATACAGCACGCGCCCAGCATAAGCAACTCACAAAATAGAACCAAGAAGATCAAACACATAAAAAATAAATCAATAATAAATAGTTCAATTTATTAAAATTCAAACAAATAGTTTATCTTCCAATACAACAAATAATTCAACAATACAACATCAAACTAGTTTTGCGGCCATTCCACACCCACCACTCCTCGATTAGATCTTTTTGAAGATCATCATGCGTTTCGGCACGTCGAATGGCATGATAGGGGGCAACAAATCGGGCCACCCTCGCAGCCCTCCTCCGCACCCGCATGGGACGTCCCAACAGCTCATACTGAGAATAGTTGAAGCAATACATACCTTGCAAGCGTTTTGTCAAAAACCTTATGGGTGCCGAGCTGCAATGGGCCGCCGGGCGCTGTTCGTCGGAGGAATGGTGCGCTCGACGGGCGGCGGCAAGGAGAGGAGGTGGAGGAAGCAGCGGCGGCGCATGGGGATAGGCGGGGGAAGCGCCGACGGGTCGCCGGAGCAAATGGGAAAGGTGCGGGCGGCGGCGCCAGCGCCTGGATATGGCGGTTGGTGAAGTCGCGCGGGAGTCGTCGCTGTCCAGCGCGCGGGAGCGGACGCACGAAATAAGCGGCACGTGATGCCGTTTTCCTCCGCGCGCTGAACCCATTATACCGCGAGCGCGATTTTTGCGCGGCTGCTGGAGCGCCCGTTTCGGCTCCGCGCACGCAAAAAAAAAAAAAAGTTTTTTCCAGCGCGCGGCTAAGATAGCACGCCTGTTGAAGATGCTCTAAATCGACGTAATCAAGCAGATACCTATGTACACCGAATGATGATGATAAAGTAGCAACCCAACAAACCTCCCCCGTCCTATGTAAGGGGACCGTCAAATTAAGAAGCACCTGGAAAAAAGAATGTTTCACCCAGTCACTTTCATTCCTGACCATCAGATCAATAACCACGCACTGGAGCTCTGACCTGCACCATCCGGCAGCACGGCGACGACCTGAGCCGGCGGCTTCAGATGGAACACGGCCCCGACCTACGCCTGACCTGCAAATCAGATCGGTGGTTAAATGTTGGGAAACGTTGCATGAAAAATAAAAAAATTTCTACGCACACGCAAGATCTATCCATGAAGATGCATAGCAATGAGAGGGAAGAGTGTGTCTACGTACTCTCGTAGACCGTAAGCGGAAGCGTTTGACAACGCGGTTGATGTAGTCAAACTTCTTCGCGTTCCAACCGATTGAGCACCGAACGTACGGCACCTCCGCGTTCAGCACACGTTCAGCTCGATGACGTCCTTCGTCTTCTTGATCCAGCAAGACGCGCGAGGTAGTGGATGAGTTCTGACAGCACGACGGCGTGGTGACGATGATGGTGAAGCTATCTCCGCAGGGCTTCGCCTAAGCACTACGAAAATATGACTGGGGGTGTAAACGGTAGAGGGGGGCGCCACACACGGCTAGGCAATTGTCTGTTGTGTACTAGGCGCCCCCTCCCACATATATATAGGTGGGAGGGAGGGAGGAGCAGCCAAAGGTGGCGCCCAAGTAGGAGGAATCCTACTTGGGGTCTCTCCCAAGCCGCGCCCCCTGCCTTATATAGGTGCGGGGGAGGGTGGCGCCCCCCCCCTTTCCTTTCTCCCATGAGAGGGAAAGGCAGGAGGGGCTAGCCCTCCCCCCTTTCCTTCCCTAGGGCTGGCCGGCCAAGGAGAGGGGCGCACCAGCCCCCTGTGGGCTGGTCTGTCCCTCCCTTGGCCCATTAAGCCCATAACACCTACCGGGGGTGTCCGGAACCCCTTCCGATGACCCGATGGCTATCCGGTGCATCCCGAAACCCTTCCGGTGTCCAAATACCATCGTCCTATATATCAATCTTTACCTCTCGACTATTTCGAGACTCCTCATCATGTTCGTGATCTCATCCGGGACTCCGAACAACATCCAGTCACCAAATCATATAACTCATATAACACTATATCGTCAACGAACGTTTAAGCATGCAGACCCTATGGGTTCGAGAACTATGTAGACATGACCAAGACACCTCTCCGGCCAATAACCAATAGCGGAACCTGGATGCCCATATTGGCTTCTACATATTCTACGAAGTTCTTTATTGGTCGAACCGTTATGACAACATACGCAATTCCCTTTGTCCATCGGTATGTTACTTGCCCGAGATTCGATCGTCGGTATCTTCATACCTAGTTCAATCTCGTTACCGGCAAGTCTCTTTACTCGTTCCGTAATACATTATCCTGTAACTAACTCATTAGTCACTTTGCTTGCAAGGCTTCTTATGATGTGTATTACCGAGAGGGCCCAGAGATACCTCTCCGATACTCGGAGTGACAAATCCTAATCTCGATCTATGCCAACTCAACAAACACCTTCAGAGATACCTGTAGAGCATCTTTATGATCACCCAGTTAAGTTGTGACGTTTGATAGCACACAAGGTATTCCTCCGGTATCCGGGAGTTGCATAATCTCATAGTTGAAAGAATATATATTTGACATGAAGAAAGCAATAGCAATAAACTGAACGATCATTATGCTAAGCTAACGGATGGGTCTTGTCCATCACATCATTCTCCTAATGATGTGATCCCATTATCAAATGACAAAACATGTCTATGGTTAGGAAACCTTAACCATCTTTGATCAACGAGCTAGTTTAGTAGAGGCTTATTAGGGACACGGTATTTGTTTATGTATTCACACATGTATTTAAGTTTCCGATCAATACAATTCTAGCATGAATAATAAACCTTTATCATGGATAAGGAAATATAAAATAACAATTTTATGATTGCCTCCAGGGCATATTTCCTTCAGTCTCCCACTTGCACTAGAGTCAATAATCTAGTTCACAACGCCATGTGATTAACACCCATAGTTCACATTGCCATGTGACTAACACCCAAAGAGTTTACTAGAGTCAATAATCTAGTTCACATCGCCATGTGATTAACACCCAAAGAGTACTAAGGTATGATCATGTTTTGCTTGTGAGAGAGGTTTAGTCAACGGGTCTGCCACATTCAGATCCGTATGTATTTTGCAAGTTTCTATGTCTACAATGCTCTGCATGGAGCTGCTCTAGCTAATTGCTCCCACTTTCAATATGTATCCAGATTGAGACTCAGAGTCATCTGAATCAGTGTTAAAGCTTGCAACGACGTAACCCTTTACGACGAACTCTTTATCACCTCCATAACTGAGAAATATTTCCTTAGTCCTCTTAGGTAACTAAGGATAATTTTGACCGCTGTCCAGTGATCTACTCCTGGATCACTATTGTACCCCTTGCCAAACTCATGGCAAGGTACACAATAGGTCTGATACACAGTATGGCATACTTTATAGAACCTATGGCTGAGGCATAGGGAATGACTTTCATTCTCTCTCTATCTACTGCCGTGGTCGGGTTTTGAGTCTTACTCAACTTCACGCCTTACAATACAGGCTAGAACTCCTTCTTTGACTGATCCATTTTGAACTTCTTCAAAACTTTTGTCAAGGTATGTGCTTTGTGAAAGTCCTATTAAGCATCTCGATCTATCCCTATAGATCTTGATGCCCAATATATAAGCAGCTTCACCGAGGTATTTCATTGAAAAATTCTTATTCAAGTATCCTTTTATGCTATCCAGAAATTCTATATCATTTCCAATCAACAATATGTCATCCACATATAATATCAGAAATGCTACAGAGCTCCCACTCACTTTCTTGTAAATACAGGCTTCACCGTAAGTCTGTATAAAACCATATGCTTTGATCACCTCATCAAAGCGTATATTCCAACTCCGAGATGCTTGCACCAGTCCATAGATGGATCGCTGGAGTTTGCACACTTTGTTAGCACTTTTAGGATCGACAAAACCTTCTGGTTGAATCATATACAACTCTTCGTTAAGATATCCATTAAGGAATGCAGTTTTGACATCCATTTGCCAGATTTCATAATCATAAAATGCGGCAATTGCTAACATGATTCGGACGGACTTAACCATCGCTACGTGTGAGAAAGCCTCATCGTAGTCAACCCCTTGAACTTGTCGAAAACCTTTTGCGACAAGTCGTGCTTTGTAGACAGTAACATTACCATCATCGTCAGTCTTCTTCTTGAAGATCCATTTATTCTCTATGGCTTGCCGATCATCGGGCAAGTCCACCAAAGTCCACACTTTGTTCTCATATATGTATCCTATCTCAGATTTCATGGCCTCAAGCCATTTGTCGGAATCTTGGCTCATCATAGCTTATTCATAGTTTGTAGGTTCACCTTGGTCTAATAACATGACTTCCAGGACAGGATTATCGTACCACTCTGGTGCGGATCGTGCTCTGGTTGACCTACGAGGTTCAGTAGCAACTTGATCTAAAGTTTCATGATCATTATCATTTGCTTCCTCTCTAGTTGATGTAGGCATCACGGGAACGGTTTTCTCTGATGTGCTACTTTCCAATTCGAGAGAAGGTACAATTACCTCATCAAGTTCTACTTTCCTCCCACTCACTTCTTCCGAGAGAAACTCCTTCTCTAGAAAGGATCCATTCTTGGCAACAAAGATCTTGCCTTCGGATCTGTGGTAGAAGGTGTACCCAATTATTTTCTTAGGGTATCCTATGAAGACGCACTTCTCCGATTTAGGGTTGAGCTTATCAGGCTGAAGCCTTTTGACATAAGCGTCGCATCCCCAAACTTTAAGAAACGACAGCTTAGGTTTCTTGCCAAATCATAGTTCATACGGTGTCGTCTCAACGGATTTAGACGGTGCCCTATTTAACATGAATGCGACTGTCTCTAATGCATAACCCCAAAACGATAGTGGTAAATCGGTAAGAGACATCATAGAATGCACCATATCCAATAAAGTACGGTTACGATGTTCGGGCACACCATTACGCTGTGGTGTTCCAGGTGGTGTGAGTTGTGAAACAATTCCACATTGTTTTAAATGAAGGCCAAACTCGTAACTCAAATATTCGCCTCCGTGATTAGATCGTAGAAACTTTATTTTCTTGTTACGATGATTCTCCACTTCACTCTGAAATTCTGTGAACTTTTCAAATGTTTCAGACTTGTGTTTCATCAAGTAGATATACCCATACCTACTCAAATCATCTGTGAAGGTCAGAAAATAACGATACTCGCCACGTGGTTCAACACTCATCGGACAGCATACATCATATGTATTATTTCCAATAAGTCATTAGCTCGCTCCATTGTTTCGGAGGACGGAGTTTTAGTCATTTTTCCCATGAGGCATGGTTCGCAAGTATCAAATGATTCATAATCAAGTGATTCCAAAAGTCCATCCGTATGGAGTTTCTTCGTGCGCTTTACACCAATATGACCTAAACGGCAGTGCCACAAGTATGTTGCACTATCATTATCAACTTTGCATCTTTTGGCATCAATATTATGAATATATGTATTACTACGATCGAGATTCAATAAACCATTCACATTGGGTGTATGACCATAGAAGGTTTTATTCATGCAAATAGAACAACAATTTTTCTCTGACTTAAATGAATAACCGTATTGCAATAAACATGATCTAATCATATTCATGCTCAACGCAAACACCAACTAACATTTATTTAGGTTCAACACTAATCCCGAAGGTAGAGGGAGTGTGCGATGGTGATCATATCAATCTTGGAAACACTTCCAAGACACATCGTTACCTCACCCTTAACTAGTCTCTGTTTATTCTGCAACTCCTGTTTCAAGTTACTAATCTTATCAACTGAACAAGTATCAAATACCCAGGGGCTACTACGAACACTAGTACGGTACACATCAATAACATGTATATCAAATATACTTTTGTTCACTTTGCCATCCTTCTTATCCGTCAAGTATTTGGGGCAGTTCTGCTTCTAGTGACCATTTCCTTTGTAGTAGAAGCACTTAGTTTCTGGCTTAGGTCTAGCTTTGGGCTTCTTCACGGGAGTGGCAACTTGCTTGCCATTCTTCTTGAAGTTCCCTTTCTTTCCCTTGCCCTTTTTCTTGAAACTAGTGGTCTTGTTAACCATCAACACTTGATGCTCTTTCTTGATTTCTACCTTCGCCGATTTCAGCACCGCGAAGAGCTCGGGAATTTTTTTCATCATCCCTTGCATATTATAGTTCATCATGAAGTTCTAGTAGCTTGCTGATAGTGACTAGAGAACTCTGTCAATCACTATCTTATCTGGAAGATTAACTCCCACTTGATTCAAGCGATTGTAGTACCCAGACATTCTGAGCACATGCTCACTGGCTAACCTATTCTCCTCCATCTTGTAGGCAAAGTACTTGTCAGAGGTCTCATACCTCTTGACACGGGCATGAGTTTGAAATACCAATTTCAGCTCTTTGGAACATCTCATATGCTCCGTGGCGTTCATAACGTTTTGAAGTCCCGGTTCACACTACAAGAAATATGTCAAGTTGCGACCATCAATATTGGTCACTGAATGGTCATTAATTTTCATTTGCGACCTTTTTGTGACCAAAAATAGTTGGTCAAAAGCTGGCCGTCTTTAATGAAACTTAACGACCTTCTTTTGTGATAAGGTCGTAGAAGGTAACAACCAAAATAAAAGGTCGTTGGTTCAACAACCAATTGTTTTGGTCGTTGGTTATCTGCCCACACCACGTCGGATCCGACGTGGCAAGCTGACATGGCAAAATTACGACGAAACGAATTGGTCGTTGGTTAGAATCAGCCCGGTCCAATTCGACGCTTTACATGGGCCGAGCCCACTAATTCAGCCTTTTTAATATATATTTTTTCTGTTAATTTTTTCTAGCTACATGGACCTAGCCCAACAATTCGGCCTTTTTAGTTTTTGAGATTCATGCAATTTTTTTGGCCCTCGGCCTTTTTGCAGTCCATTTCTTTTTTTTTTGTAAGACTTTTTCCATTTCTTTTCTGAAATTGTTCGATGCTTGTTGGGATGTGGCCTTTTTCGGCCCAATTATTTGTTTAGTTTGGACCAGCCTTTTAATTTTGAGAATTGTTTGGCCTAAGCCGACTTTAGCCCAATCACACACATACATCCAACATTATTTCATTCAAATTAGGAAAACTCCAGGCCAAATTCAAGTCAACCATCATATCACATCACATAACACATCTCCCAGGTTTACATAACACAAAAAATCATGTCAGGAATACATTTCCTTACACAGGAATATAGCAGGAACGAAGGGAATATACAATAACAAAATGATGGCACATCTGCTACTATCATAACAGTACAATGTACTTTTTTTATGGAACAGTACAATGGATTTCATTGCTCTCTCTTATGAGACATGCTCCAGCTGCCACAACTTGCCATCCTACAATGAGAGGTATATAACAATGGACTTCATGAACATTAGAGGAGCGAACGCTCAATCAACACCAAGGGCTTAATAAAGCCTTAGCTAGCATGCATTCAAAATTTAGACAGTTGGTATAGCCTCGTCAAGCAGGCAATCAATTACAGAAAGTAAATGAGGACCAGACTTTACAATTACAGTACCATAGGACAAATCCATCAATCCACGAGGCAAAATATGAGTGAATCCAAAAAGAGGCAGAAAGGAATACCTATTTTGATCCAGAGGGGCTCGTGAGCATTGCCATCTTCCGTAATAGGTTGGCCCTAACGCACCCTGTATCAGACGCGCTGGGAGCTTGTAGCTTGTCGTGGTCATACTGCTATCCTAAGTAACAGGAAAAATCAAAGCAATAGTTTAGACTTGGTGTTAACGAACAGACACTGTAAATCAATAGCATATTAAGCACCAATTTTCTCGGATGCAAGGAGAAGAGGAGGAAAATGACACAGAGAGGTGGGACATTTGTCGTACCTGTAGATGATGTTCGCAGCCAAGGAAGATACATGGGGCCAGCCTTGCATGTGTGCTTGCTTCACCGGTGCATGCATCACCGTAGCAACCAAGCAAGTAGGCATCATCAACATCTCCTCACCACTTTCATGGCAACAAAGAAAGAGTCAAAACAAAATATATTAGACCATAATATGACACCAGAGCACAGATCAGTAACTGTAAATCACAAAGTATATCCACAACACCATAAAATAGTCCCAGACCCTAGTGCTATTTGAGTATATCGCATGTACTTTATTTTCATGAAGTGTTGTGTATGCACGATAAATCCAGAAATAGGAGGAGGATGGCTTATCAACAAACTGAACTTAGAAATGAAACTTTGTAATGCTCAAGTTTCAGCTAATAGGGATTACAGAATTTTAGATGGGACAAATTCTTCTAGTTGCACTTATCACAGATAGAAGAGTTTATAGTGAAGAAACATTTACAATCAAAGACACAGCCTGGAACATATCAATTTTGAGGTGCAGTTTGTATACAATCGGACATCTCAGGTTGTATACTACTCATGATAATTCCACTCATCTACGGAGTCAAGGGATGCAAATTGTCAATAGCATTTGAGGGGCAGAAGCTAATCCATAATGGCAATAGAACTAGCATTCAGAGCATCATTATCGATTTCAAAAGAGCAAGCATGATATTGCATCCAAATGAGTTCTGATGCATCAATGAGTTCCAACAAGACCATACGTCTCGTTTGTTCAAACTATTCCTGATCTCATGGACAACCAACACATGCACTGCTCATGCATGAATGCATTGTAAATTTGTAATTGTAGCAGAATCTGGAGAGAAGTGCAGAGTAAGAGTGGTGCTCTGCTACTATGTAAAAGAAAGCAGAGGATGCTACTAAAGCAACAACACAAATGGGCAAAAACAACTACGGCTGGGCTAGCGAGCCGCCCGAGCTGACCGAGTATAGGTAAACTTGGCTCGGACCGAACTCTGCTCGAAGATGAGAATCAAACATTCATCAATGAAGCCAAAAGATGCGAAACAAGCATCATTCAGCACCACAATCAGCTTTATGTTGCAGACAAGCTAGTGTTATACTTGAAAAATAACGCATGAATGAATGTACTTGAGATTATCCTAAATTATTACTAGAGATTAATAAAATATACTTGCCATGCTTCATCCAGAAGACCTAAACTGAACAAACCTGACTTATAAACTTGTGCATCCTACCATTTTAGTTATAGGGAACTTCACTGCCTAGCTGTAGATCAGTGGATGCTGGAGGAAAGAAGACTCTGGACGAGTTTGGCGTGTGCGACACATAACAATATAAGACCATCAGGTTAAATGAATAAGCATCAGGATTTCTTAATCAAATTTGTTCATATCAAGTTCATGAAACTCAAGAATGGCTAACTCCAGTGATGTTGCTGCTCAATTAGCAGTACAGTTTCATATAAAACTCAAGAAGGTATTTCTTCACTATTACAGAAATATATCATTGTTAATGTAAATGATCTAGAATACATATACGGATATTACCACAAACACCTATCAGGCAAAATCCCATCGCAAGTGAACTTGAACACGTGCTGGAAAAATCACGCGGCAACTACTCAGCCATCGTTGTGCGTACTCTCACAACATCTAATTTAGTACAGCAGGCACTCATCTGACACAGGAGACGGGAAAATAGAAATTGAACGAATAGAGGATGCGACACGAAGCGGGGAGGGGGCACGAGTGAAGAAGGAGGAAGGCGCAGTGGCTACCTGCCTATGGACCGGTCCTCGGCGTGGCTTCGGGCGGCGGGACCGGCCACGCCAGGGCGGGAGGGAGGGAGGCGCTGCTGGGCTCCAGTGAGGGCGGCGGGGGCACCTTGAGGCGCTGCTTGAGGATGCGGCGCTGGCGCTGTATGCACACGAGCTTGGGCCACTTGACGAACCAGTGGAGGTCCTTCTTGGGCGGCAGCGCACCGCCGATGCCGAACTGCTTCGGCCTCTTCTCGAACAACGAGTTCACCACCTTGTCCTGCAACCAGACACCAACCCAACCCAGTCAGATCACACGCGCCGCGACCGGGAGATACCGCAGAGATTCCAAGCAAGAATAGAGGGCTGGGTGCAGTACCGCCTTCTTCTTCTTCTTCTTCTTCTTCTTCTGTTCCTCGGTTGCAGCCTTTGCAACCTCTCTTTCACATCCCTATGAACATACATAATAATCAAAATCAGCACTATAAGCTCTGGTTGCTCATCAAACATATAATTAACAAAACCGAATAGTTTGTGAACATTGCAAAAGAACAGAAAGCACACATATATATTGAACAAAAGCAACAGCCAGGAATAGATGACTTAACAGTTCATGTTTGTTAACAAAACAAGAGTGGACATCTCACAGTGAGTTAACTATCTGATGACTTTAGTAAAACACATACTAGCAAAGTCAAGATGGGAATGGGCCAGCCCGGACCTGGCCCCATGGCCTCAAGGCCAATTTCAGGGGGCCACGGGTCGACCCATTCTGACAAAATCCCGTGGCCTCGCTGGCCCATTGGGTACCCCAGGGCTGACCCATAATTCAGCTAGAATTCCACCGTTTTTTAGCTATGCTTACACAAAGAGCATTTCCTAAATGATATTTTAACAAGACAACAAATAATTACTGCAGAAACACTTAAACACTGAAACTACTGCAAAAAGAGCAACTATAACGAATGATTCATGAACATACAACTGTAATCTTAATCTTTTGATCTTGTTTTGGAACGAAAGAATTACTGCAGACTCATAGTAGAATGAAAGAATTCACATGTAGGAAACTCCAAGCAGAACCAACACCATTACTGAAACTACTTCATTACTGAAACTACTACAGAACCAACACCAAGCAGCTATCATACGAGAAAACTACAAGGCCATCCTGATGATTGGCTTCACATGTAGGAAAACTTCCACACACTATAGGTCGCTGCACCAACCAAGTTGAATATCATGTACGTTGAGTTACCACACAGCACTGACCAAGAACCAGACCAGGATTGGCTTCAAGCTGAACAAGATCTGCGCTGGGAAGGGGAGGAAGCCGGCAAGAGTCTCACCTGCAACTGGAATGGCAACGTCGACGGCGAACGGGACCGCAGGTTAGCGAGCTCGACGGCGACCGAGACGACGAACGACAGGCGGGGGGAACGCCGGCGGCAACAGGCCAGAAGAGATGGTCGGGCGCAGCCGGCAGCGGCAGCAAGCCGACAGAGATCGTCGGGGGCAGCCGGCGGCGGCATGGACGGTCGGGGAGGGCCGGCGGCGGCAGAGATGGTCGGGGGCGGCCGGCAGAGATCTTCGGGGGCGGTGGCAGAGATGGACTAGGGCAAAGCGACCATCTGGCTGGGTCGACCCGTGAGATCCATCAGGTCACACGGTGCCATCTGGCTGGGCGGCGGAGGAAGGGAGGAGGTGCCTGGGAGGCGGCGGCGGAAGGGAAGGTCATGCGGCGTCGCCATCGATCTGAATCGGGGGATCGATGGGAGTGGGAGTTAGGGTTTGGGGTGATGGGAGGAAGGAGTGGAGGGAGGGGGTCACCTTGGTGTGGGATCGATGGATGGATGGATGTGTGCCATGTCATCGATCCGTGGCACACACCTTTCCACCAATGGGAATTAAGTTTATTTTCTGAGTGGAAAAATGGTTTTTTTAAGAACATATGAAATCTTTGATGGAAAATTGGACCATATTTTGTGAAATGATCCAATATTGTGCACATGTGTGTATATTGGGATGGGGGTTTTATTTCTTTGCACAAAAAATCATTTTTCAATTTTCGGAGTGCCAATAATCTGGTTTTTTGTGAAGGACCTAGCAAATAGTTGTTGCAAAATTGGACCAAATCAATTTTCTAAAATATTAGGCCATATTTAATGTACAATTGACCAAATGGTTGGTTGTCAAAAGGTTTTGATCCACCTCTCGTGAAAAAGACAGATTACCGCTGATTCATTAGGAAGCGGGTCAAATTTGAACTATAGCTGCCTCATAGTTTGCTCTTTATTTTTTCAAAAAATCATTTCTAGATACATAAGTATCTATTTCATCAGAGAAACACCAAAATTTTTCCAAGATTCAACCGCTAGCTAGGAACGGTCATGCCCGCCCGTTTGACCGCATTTTGAAATGGGCATGAAAAATTCAAAAAAAATCAAAAAATTGGAAAACATTTGCATTGTGCCATTATATGTGACCAAGTTACCAGGAAAAATAATAAACTTGTAATACGGCAATTATTTTTAAAAAGGGTTCTCAGAAATGAGCTATCATGTGTGAAGATTCATGGCTTTCAAGGCAAATGATCAATGTTATGGCCACATTCATGGAATAGTTTGTTCAAATAATCTAATATTGTGCAAAAGGATGCATCTTGGAATGGAAAACAATGTTACCTAAGGAAGTTTTTATTTTCTTTGAACGAAAAATTCATTTTCCATTTTTCGAGTGCCTAAAATGAGTTTTTTTTGTGAAGGACCTACCATATATCCTCATAGTTTGCTCCTTATTTTTTCAAAAAATCATTTCTAGGTACATAAGTATCTACTTAATCAGAGAAACACCAAAAGTTTTCCAAGATTCAACCACTAGCTAGAAACGGTCATGCCCGCCGTTTTGACTGCATTTTGAAATGGGCATGAAAAATTCAAAAAAAATTCAAAAAATTGGAAAACCTTTGCATTGTGTCATTATATGTGACCAAGTTACCAGGAAAAATAATAAACTTATAATACGGCAATTATTTTTAAAAAGTGTTCTCAGAAATCTGCTATCATGTGTGAAGATTCATGGCTTTCAAGCCAAATGATCAATCTTATGGCCACATTCATGGCATAGCTTGTTCAAATGATCTAATATTGTTCATAGGGGTGCATCTTGGAATGGCAAACAATGTTGCCTAAGGAAGTTTTCATTTTCTTTCGACGAAAAAATCATTTTCCATTTTTCGAGTGCCCAAAATGAGGTTTTTTTGTGAAGGACCTACCATATATTTGTTGCAAAATTGTACCAAATAAATTTTATAAAATAATAGGCCATATTTAATGTACAATTAACCAAATGATTGGGTGTCAAATTTTTTGATCCACCTCTCGTGAAAAAGACAAATTTCAGCCGATTTAGTAGGAAGTGGGTCAAGTTTGAACTGCAGCTGCCTAATAGTTTGCTCTTTATTTTTTCCAAAAATCATTTCTAGGTACATAAGTATCTATTTAATCAGAGAAACACCAAAAGTTTTCCAAGATTCAACCACTAGCTAGGAACGGTCATGCCCGCAGTTTTGACCGCATTTTGAAACGGGCATGAAAAATTCAAAAAAAAATCAAAATATTAGAAAACCTTCGCATTGTGTCATTATATATGACCAATTTACCAGGAAAAATAATAAACTTGTAATACATCAATTCTTAAAAAAAAAGTGTTAGCAGAAATGAGCTATCATGTGTGAAGATTTATGGCTTTCAAGCCAAATGATCAATCTTATGGCTACATTCATGTAATAGTTTGTTCAAATGATCTAATATTGTGCAGAGGGGTGCATCTTGGAATGGCAAACAATGTTGCCTAAGGAAGATTTCATTTTCTTTGGACGGAAATTTCATTTTTCTATTTTTTGAGTGCGCCAAATGAGTTTTTTTGTGAAGGATATACCATTTATTTGTTGCAAAATTGTACCAAATCAATTTTATAAAATACTACGCCATATTTAATGCAAAATTGACCAAATGGTTGGGTGTCAAAAGCTTTGATCCACCTCTCGTGAAAAAGACAAATTTCCGCCGATTCAGTAGGAAGCGGGTCAAATTCTAACTACAGCTGCCTTATAGTTTGCTCTTTATTTTTTCTAAAAATTATTTCTAGGTACATAAGTATCTATTTTATCAGGAATACATGGTTTGGTGGAGATACGTCGAGGTTTGGACGGTGTCCGAGGGCCCCAACTCTAGAGCGCGTAAACTCGCATGCCCGCCGCGTGGTCACCGTGTGACTGTGGCGTTGCCACGTGTTCTGGGTGGCCTAGGCACATCTAGTGGGTTGGGCACTCCCCCGGTAGGTGTTAGGAAGAAGAAGGCAATAGAAGAATCTCACAAGGAGACTGAACTAAGCTCAAACATGAATTAACAGCCAAGTATTTGATTAGTGGTGGGGAAAATGCACATGGCCAATGGGCCTGAGTTTTGGCCAAGCATGATCATCTACTAAGGAAACTGTCTTGGAAAATTTGCAGCTCAAATGGAGGAGCCTAGGTGTCATTTGCTTTGCAAAGTACCACACTGGACATAAATATGAATGTTGAAGCTAGACTCAAATGAATGAATGGATTGATCTGAAATTTGGACGAGGATGATAATTTGGGCATATGAAGGCACTGTAAAAATTTCATACCATTTGGATAAATAAAAATGGTACTTCTTTCATAGTGCTCTTCACTGAACAGAAAATTGGAAATTTTTTGAGAGAAATTGGCTAGATTAAGTGAGCCAAAATTTGGTGGAGGGAGGTTCTATGAGCAGGGTCATGTCCTGGTAAATTTTCAGCAATTATAAATTAACATAAAGTATAGTTGCTTCACAAACTAAAAATATTACCAGAAACAAAGATTGGATGGTGAGCTCACATGAAAAAGACAAATTACCAGAAAAATATTACCAAATTAATGACATAGTTTGATTTTCTTCTTTTCTTTTAGGTTTTTAATATTTTTTTAATTGTTCTTTCATACAAATTACTCATTTTTGTATACATAAGAAACATTTTTTATACATACTTAACATTTTTAAGTACACCATTAACATTTTTAATAAATGTTTTGATGCCTATTTTTTTGAACAAATGTCTACATTTTGTAAAAACATGCATTTACATATTGTTTATATATGTTTAACATTTTTCAAATACAATGATTTACATTTTTATATATTCCAACAAAAATATTTTATATGTATTTTTTATGTTTATTTTACATATTGAATTTTATGTAACATATAAAAATGTTTTATAAGTTAGAAAAATATAAATACATGACTAACATTTTTAGAAAAATATCAAAATATGTTTTGATATCTACTTTTCCATAAATATTGTACAATTTCCATATGTACGTATTGATGTGTATTTTTTTCATACACATGAAACATTTATGTATATATTTAACATTATTTATGATTAACTATTTTTATACGCATGAAACTTTTCAAATAGACATGTTTAGTTGTTTTTGAAATACATGATTAACCTTTTTCTAAAATACATCGGGATTTTTTTTTACACATTTTTAATATTTTTGAAATGCTTGATTAATAGTTTTTAAATGCAATTTTTTTTAATACACGGTCATCATTTTTTCTCCACACATTCTAACATTTTAGACTTTTCTTTTTTTTGTTTGAACTCCCTTTATTTTTTGAGAGAAATTTGAACTCCCACTATTTATGTGGACTCAAAGTTGTGGGAAGCCCACATTTTCCACGATAGACCTTCAACAGGCCCATCGGCTGTCGGCCCAGTCGACACAATGAAATTGTTAAAAGGAAAAAAACATGTGGCCTTGTCCAAAAAGGCCCAGGCCCAACAACGTTCCTTTTGGTTTAAGAGGATTGTGCGAGGTACTGTAACACCAACGACGAGGTGGTCTGGTGGTATGGCTCGATCGCCAGGAACGAGGGATCGCGGGTTTGACTCCCTCCATTGCATATTTTTGTTCGATTATTCACCAAAATCACCACTAGTTGTTCGTGGATCCCCCTAGTTAGTCTTGCATGTCAGGTAGGTGGGTCCCGCATAGCGGGCCCAGCATGGCGGGTCTCACTGATCAGCAAGGCGGGTTAGCCGGCAGGGTGGGTCTCGTTGGTCAATGGGGCGGGTCCCATAGGTCAGCTGAGTGTGGTTCAACCATATGCAAAATTGACACATAAGCAAAAATGACACCTAAGCAGGACACATGTGCAAATTTGGTAAAAAAAAGACAACTAAGCATGACACATCGGAAAAAGTGATGAGATGGTGCCCAGTCATAGCAATGCACCACAATTTGCAAGGTCATGACCAATTTAAATTGGTTGTAACCGACGAATATAAGGCAGCAGACCAGTGCTGTCTGCTTTAGGACCATTTTGTGTAAGGAAATTACGACCTTTCTGACCAAAATGGTCGTTATGGTTTAGGGTTTGGAGCCCCCCGAACAGCTTATGACCTATTGGTCTCAAATGGTCGTAGATTTACGACCATTTCTTCTAGGGTCACTGACAGAAGGTCACAAGTTGACATATTTCTTGTAGTGCTAAGCCGTAAAGCATGGCGCACTAAACTATTAAGTAGTCATCATATCGAGCTCGCCAAATGTTCATAACATCTGCATCTGCTCCTGCAATATGTCTGTCACCTAGCGGTGCATTAAGGACATAATTCTTCTGTGCAGCAATGAGGATAATCCTCAGATCACGGACCCAGTCCGCATCATTGCTACTATCATCTTTCAACTTAGTTTTCTCTAGGAACATATCAAAATTAGGGGAGCTACATCGTGAGCTATTGATCTACGACATAATTATGCAAAAACTACTAAGACTAAGTTCATGATAAATTTAAGTTCAATTAATCAAATTACTAATGAACTCCCACTTAAATAAACATCCCTCAAGTTATCTAAGTGATACGTGATCCAAATCAACTAACCCATGTCCGATCATCACGTGAGATGGGGTAGTCATCTATGGTGAACATCTCTATGTTGATCATATCTACTATATGACTCACGTTCACCCTTTTGGTCTCCAGTGTTCCGAGACCATGTCTGTACATGCTAGGCTCGTCAAGTTTAACCCAAGTATTCTGCATGTGCAAAACTGTCTTACACCCGTTGTATGTGAACGTAGAGTCTATCACACCCGATCATCACGTGGTGCTTCGAAACGACGAACTTTGGCAACGGTGCATACTCGGGGAGAACACTTTTATCTTAAAATTTAGTGAAGGGATCATCTTATAATGCTACTGCCGTTCTAAGCAAAATAAGATGCATAAAGGATAAACATCACATGCAATCAAAATATGTGACATGATATGGCCATCATCATCTCCAAAGCATCATCATGATCTCCATCGTCACCGGCTCGACACCTTGATCTCCATCGTTGCGTCGTGGTTGTCTCGCCAACTATTGCTTCTACAACTATTGCTAGCGCATAGCGATAAAGTAAAGCGATTACATGGCGTTTGCATTTCATACAATAAAGAGACAACCATAAGGCTCCTGCTGGTTGCCGATAATTTACAAAACATGATCATCTCATACAATAACATATATCACATCATGTCTTGACCATATCACATCACAACATGCCCTGCAAAAACAAGTTAGATGTCATCTACTTTGTTGTTGCAAGTTTTACGTGGCTGCTACGGGCTTCTAGCAAGAACCGTTCTTACCTACGGCAAAAACCACAACGGTGTTTCTTCAAGTTTGTTGTTTTAACCTTCTTCAAGGACCGGCCGCAATCAAATTCGATTCAACTAAAGTAGGAGAAACATACACCCGCCAGCCACCTTTATGCAAAACAAGTTGCATGTCAGTCAGTGGAACCGGTCTCATGTGCGTGGACATGTAAGGTTGGTCCGGGCCGCTTCATCCCACAATACCGCTGAATCAAAATAAGACGTTGGTGGAAAGCAGTATAACTATCACCGCCCACAACTCTTTGTGTTCTACTCGTGCATATCATCTACGCATAGACCTGGCTCTGATACCACTGTTGGGAAACGTTGCATGGAAAACAAAAAAATTTCTACGCATACGCAAGATCTATCCATGGAGATGCATAGCAATGAGAGGGAAGAGTGTGTCTATGTACCGTCGTAGACCATAAGCGGAAGCGTTTGACAACGCGGTTGATGTAGTCGAACTTCTTTATGTTCCAACCGATCGAGCACCGAACGTACGACACCTCCGTGTTCAGCACACGTTCAGCTCGATGACGTCCTCCGCCTTCTTGTTCCAATAAGATGGCGAGGTAGTGGATGAGTTCTGATAGCACGATGACTATCCGGTGCATCCTGAAACCCTTCCGGTGTCCGAATACCATCGTTCTATATATCAATCTTTACCTCTCGACCATTTCAAGACTCCTCGTCATGTCCGTGATCTCATCCGGGACTCCGAACAACATTAGGTCACCAAATCATATAACTCATATAACACTATATCGTCAATGAACGTTTAAGCGTGCGGACCCTACGGATTCGAGAACTATGTAGACATGACCGAGACACCTCTCTGGTCAATAACCAATAGCGGAACCTGGATGCCCATATTG
Organism: Thinopyrum elongatum; assembly: GCA_011799875.1. Taxonomy (NCBI): domain Eukaryota; kingdom Viridiplantae; phylum Streptophyta; class Magnoliopsida; order Poales; family Poaceae; genus Thinopyrum; species Thinopyrum elongatum. The sequence goes on from CM022300.1 coordinate 509,116,914, forward strand.
GCTCCTACATATTCTATGAAGATCTTTATCGGTCGAACCGTTATGACAACATACGCAATTCCCTTTGTCCATCGGTATGTTACTTGCCTGAGATTCGATCGTCGGTATCTTCATACCTAGTTCAATCTCGTTACCGGCAAGTCTCTTTACTCGTTCTATAATACATCATCCTGTAACTAACTCATTAGTCACTTTGCTTGCAAGGTTTCTTATGATGTGTATTACCGAGAGGGCCCCGAGATACCTCTCCGATACTCGGAGTGACAAATCCTAATCTCGATCTATGCCAACTCAACAAACACCTTCAGAGATACCTGTAGAGAATATTTATGATCACCCAGTTACGTTGTGACATTTGATAGCACACAAGGTATTCCTCCGGTATCTGGGAGTTGCATAATCTCATAGTCGAAGGAATATGTATTTGACATGAAGAAAGCAATAGCAATAAACTGAACGATCATTATGCTAAGCTAACGGATGGGTCTTGTCCATCACATCATTCTCCTAATGATGTGATCCCATTATCAAATGACAACACATGTCTATGGTTAGGAAACCTTAACCATCTTTGATCAACGAGCTAGTCTAGTAGAGGCTTACTAGGGACATGGTATTTGTTTATGTATTCACACATGTATTTAAGTTTTCGATCAATACATTTCTAGCGTGAATAATAAACCTTTATCATGGATAATGAAATATAAAATAACAACTTTATTATTGCCTCTAGGGCATATTTCCTTCATTAAATAGAGATGCTCATGTCACGAATCCATTATGGATTAGCACTAGGGAGAAGCAGAGTGGTGGATCCAGTTGCCGCATCCGTCCCCATCGCTGGTGGCATCCTGGAGGAGATAGGCCTCGGTAACCTCTTCATTAATGACATGGGCGACAACATCAACGCCAGCGGTCCTTCTCCCGCTACACCATATGTGATCATGTCCTCCTTCTTCGAGATCGTACTAGAATTCCTATTTCCAGTTTGTGCCTTAGATTTGATCTGTTCATCTACTTTGTTAGTCTGCATGATTAGTTCATTCCATGTTATTGTCTTCATGAGTTATTTACTGTTTATTTGGATTAAATCTCATAGTAATTTGCTCATATATTCAACAATCCAAAAAATAGATTATAGGCAATTTACTCTGAGTTGTTTTGCTGTGCATTTGAAGCCGCCTACCTTCAAGGGGGTGCAATATAAGAGGTGGCGCACGAGAGCAATTTACTGGTTTCAGACCATATACTGCTATGACGCCACTAAGGGCAAGCCTGAGGGCGATCTTAATCCTACGCAGCAGGAAGCTATTGAGAAAATCGATACCCTTTTCAAGGGAGCACTTCTGAGTGTTCTTGATGATTCCATTGTGGATTTATATATGTCGTTTGACAATGGAAAGGACATGTGGGCTGCGCTCGAGGCCAAGTTTGGGGCCTCGGACGCCGGCAGCGAGCTGTACCTCATGGAGCAATTTTATGACTACAAGATGACTGATGAGCGCTCTGTTGTTCAGCAAGCTCATGCGATACAGTCGCTCGCAAAAGAACTTGAGTACTTCAAGTGTGTGTTGCCGAACAAAATTTTTGTCGGAGGCATCATTGCCAAGCTTCCACCTTCGTGGAGCAATTTTGCTATTTCCCTAGAACACAGGAGACAGGAGTTTTCTGTTTCGGATCTCATTGGTACTTTTTGTTGAAGAGAAGGCGAGAGTAAAAGGCACACATGCTCGAGTTGCTGAGGGAGCTTCTAGTGCCCACATGGTATAGAAGAAGAACTTCCAGCCCAACAAGTTCAAAAATAACAAAAAAAATCTCAGGGCAAAGGCAAGTTTGATGCAAAGAACTGAAGGAAATATGCCCTAGAGGCAATAATAAAGTTGTTATTTATATTTCCTTATATCATGATGAATGTTTATTATTCATGCTAGAATTGTATTAACCAGAAACTTGATACATGTGTGAATATATAGACAAAACACAGTGTCCCTAGTATGCCTCTACTAGACTAGCTCGTTAATCAAAGATGGTTAAGTTTCCTAACCATAGACATGTGTTGTCATTTGATGAACGGGATCACATCATTAGGAGAATGATGTGATGGACAAGACCCATCCGTTAGCTTAGCATAATGATCGTTAAGTTTTATTGCTATTGCTTTCTTCATGACTTATACATATTCCTCTGACTATGAGATTATGCAACTCCTGAATATCAGAGGAACACCTTGTGTGCTATCAAACATCACAACGTAACTGGGTGATTATAAAGATGCTCTACAGGTGTCTCCAAAGGTGTTTGTTGGGTTGGCATAGATCGAGATTAGGATTTGTCACTCCGAGTATCGGAGAGGTATCTCTGAACCCTCTCGATGATGCACATCATATGAAGCCTTACAAGCAATGTGACTAATGAGTCAGTTGTGGGATGATGCATTACGGAGCGAGTAAAGAGACTTTCCGGTAACGAGATTGAACTAGGTATAATGATACCGACGATCGAATCTCGGGCAAGTAACATACCGATGACAAAAGGAATGACGTATATTGTTGTGCGGTTTGACCGATAAAGATCTTTGTAGAATATGTAGGAGCCAATATGAGCATCCAGGTTCCGCTATTGGTTATTGACCGGAGATGTGTCTCGGTCATGTCTACATAGTTAGGGTTCGCACGCTTAACGTTCGATGACGATTTGTATTATGAGTTATGTGTTTTGGTGACCGAAGATTGTTCGGAGTCTCAGATGAGATCACGGACATGATGAGGAGTCTTAAAATGGTCGAGAGGTAAAGATTAATATATTGGAAGGTTATATTTGGACACCGAAATAGTTTCGGATCATTTCGGGTATTTTTCGGAGTACCGGGAGGTTACCGGAACCCCCCGGGAGAGATAATGGGCCTCATGGGCCATAGGGAAGAGGGGAGGCAGCCCACAAGGGGTGGCTGCGCCCCCTCCCATGGGGAGGTCGAATAGGATTAGGGAAAGGGGGCGCCACCCCCCTTTCCTTCTCCTACTCCCTCTCCTTTCCCCCTTTGCTACTCCGGAAAAAGGAAAAGTGGAGGGGGGCCGAATCCTACTAGGAGTGGAGTCCTAGTAGGACTCCCCCCTCCATGGCGCGCCCCTTGGTGGCCGGCCTCCTCCCCCCTCCTTTATATACGGGGGCTAGGGGGTACCCCATAGCACATCAATTGTTCTCTTAGCCATGTGCGGTGCCCCCCTCCACAGTTTACTCCTCCGGTCATATTGTCGTAGTGCTTAGGCGAAGCCCTGCGCGGATCACATCACCATCACCGTCACCACGCCGTCGTGCTGATGAAACTCTCCCTCGACACTTTTCTGGATTAAGAGTTTGAGGGACGTCATCGAGCTGAACGTGTGCTGAACTCGGAGGTGCCGTACATTCGGTGCTTGATCGGTTGGATCGCGAAGACGTTCGACTACATCAACCGCGTTAAGCTAACGCTTCCGCTTTTGGTCTACGAGGGTACGTGGACGTACTCTCCCCCTCTCGTTGCCATGCATCTCCTAGATAGATCTTGCGTGAGCGTAGGATTTTTTTTGAAATTGCATGCTACGTTCCCCAACAAGAACAAGCCGTCACATTCTACCAACTTCAAGAAGAATTCTCATAAGAAGGGGAAGGGACTATGCCATGTCTGCGGTGATACTAATCACTAGGCTCCGAGATGTCCTAACCGCTTTGAGGAGCGTGAACTTGAGAAGAGTGGCAAGTCCGCTAATGTTGTCATTGGTGACACTGATATGAAGGAATCCGGGTATAATATTTTTCCTACCATCCTTTCAGTATGTCATTCTCCTGATTGGTTAATTGACACCGGTGCCAATGTACATGTTTGTGCTAATGCCTCCATGTTTTCTTCTTATTAGGTCACAGGGACTTCTCCCGTGCTGATGGGGAATGGGTCACATGCCATTGTTTGTGGTGTCGGTACGGTCAATCTGAAGTTTACATCAGGGAAGATCGTGCGCCTGAAGAACGTTCATCATGTGCCCTCCATCAATAAAAATCTCATGAGCGGTTCCTGTTTATGTCGAGATGGTTTTAAGTTGGTTTTCGAGTCCAATAAAGTTGTAATTTCTAAGTATGGACAATTTGTTGGAAAAGGCTATGAGTGCAGAGGCTTGTTTTGCCTATCTTTGTCAGATATTTGCACTAAAGTAATTAATCATGTTTGCCACGATAATGAGTCTAACATTTGGCATTCACGACTTTGTCATATTCGCTTTGGTTGCATGACGCGGCTAGCCAATATGAGTTTAATTCCAAAATTCACTACTGTCAAGGGCTCCAAGTGCCAAGTGTGTGTGCAAGCTAAGCAACCGCACAAGTCTCATAAGACTGCAGAGGCAAGAGACTTGGCACCACTAGAGCTTATCCATTCTGATCTTCGTGAGATGAATGGCGTGTTGACAAGAGGTGGAAAGAAATACTTCATGATGTTGATTGATGACTCCACTAGATATTGTTATGTGTATCTTCTAAAATCAAAAGACGAGGCCTTAAATTTGTTCAAAAAGTATGATGTTGAAGTAGAGAACCAACTTGATCAAAAAATTAAACGGCTTAGGTCCGATTATGGTGGAGAGTATTTTCCAATTATTTTGATATGTTTTGTGCGGAACATGGTATAATCCATGAGAGGACGCCTCCCTACTCACCTCAGTCAAATAGGGTGAGCGAAAGAAAGAGCTGAACTCTAACTGATTTGGTTAACGCCATGTTAGACACATCGGGTCTCTCCAAGGCATGGTGGGGGGAGGCGCTAATGACTACATGTCATGTCCTAAACTGAGTTCCCACAAAGCATAAGACCATGACTCCATTTGAGGAATGGGAAAGGAAAAGGTTGAAACTCTCTTATCTACGTACTTGGGGTTGTTTGGGGAAAGTCAATATACCAATTCCCAAGAAGCGCAAGCTTGGACCAAAAACCATGGATTGTGTTCTTCTGGGCTATGCTTTTCATAGCATTGGCTATAGATTTTTGATAATAAAATCTGACATATCCGCCATGCATGTTGGTACAATTATGGAGTCGAATGATGTGGCTTTCTTTGAGGACATATTTCCTATGAAGGATATGTCGAGTTCATCAAATCAGGAGATACCTACACTATCTAGTCAGGAATTAGTTGTAATTCTTGAACCAACCATTGCGATGGAACATGTTGAGAATCCTGTGGAGGATAACAAATGAAACTCCTGTAAGGAGTAAGAGACAGAGGACTGCAAAGCCCTTTGGTGATGATTTCATTGTGTGCCTCGTGGATGACACACCCTGGACTATTTCAGAAGCCTATGCATCTCCTGATGCTGACTACTGAAAGCAAGCTATCCGTAGCGAGATGGATTCCATCTTAGCTAACGGGACCTGGAAAATCATTGATCGTGCTTATGGGTGCAAACCTGTAGGATGTAAGTGGGCGTTCAAGAAAAAGCTTAGAACTGATGGTATGATTGAAAAGTAGAAGGCACAGCTTGTGGCCAAGGGTTATACCCAGAAAGGAGAAGACTTCTTTGATACTTACTCACCTATGGCTAGATTAACCACAATTCAGGTGCTACTATCACGGGCTGCCTCACATGGTCTTCTTATTCATCAAATGGATGTTAAGACGGCTTTCCTCAATGGAGAGTTGAACGAGGAAATTTACATGGATCAACCAGATGGTTTTGTAGTACCTGGTCAGGAATGAAAGGTGTGCAAGTTATTAAAGTCTTTATATGGCCTTAAACAAGCTCCTAAGGAGTGGCATGAGAAGTTTGAAAGAACATTAACTGCTCCAGGATTTTTTCTAAACGAAGGTGACAAGTGTGTGTACTATCGCCATGGTGGGGCGAAGGAGTTATTTTTGTCTGTATGTCAATGACATACTGATCTTTGGAACTAAACTTGATTTAATCAAGGAGGTTAAGGATTTCTTATCTTGTTGTTTTGAGATGAAGGATCTAGGAGTAGCTGATGTTATTTTGAACATCCAGCTGTTGAGGGATGAGAATGGTGGGAGTACACTGCTTCAGTCTCACTATGTGGAAAAGGTCTTGAGTCGTTTTGGGTAAAGCGAGTGCAAGCCCTCTACAACTACATATGATGCTAGCGTGTTGCTTCGAAAGAATCGACGAATTGCTAGAGATCAACTGAGGTATTCTCAGATTATTGGCCCGCTTATGTATTTGGCGAGTGCCACGAGGCCTGACATCTTGTTTGCTATGAGCAAATTGAGCCAGTTTGTGTCAAAACTGGTAGATGATCATTGGCATGCGCTTGAGAGAGTTATGCGCTATTTGAAAGGCAATGCGAGCTATGGGATTCACTACACTGGATATCCGAGAGTACTGGAGGGCTATAGTAACTCAAACTGGATATCTGATGCTGATGAGATTAAGGCCACGAGTGGTTATGTTTTTACACTTGGTGGTGGCGCTGTTTCCTAGAAGTATTGCAAGCAGACCATCTTAACGAAGTCAACTATGGAAGCCAAACTCACAGCATTAGACACTACCACTATTGAAGCAGAGTGGCTTCGTCAGCTCTTGATGGACTTACCTATGGTTGAAAAACCAATACCCCCTATCTTGATGAAGTGTGATAATCAAACTGTGATCGTCAAGATAAACAGTTCTAAGGATAATATGAAGTCCTCAAGGCATGTGAAGAGGAGATTAAAATCTGTCAGAAAATTGAAGAACTCCGGAGTTATTACGTTGGATTATATCCAAACGTCTAGAAACTTGGCAGATCCCTTTACAAAGGATGTGATAGATAATGCATCGATGGAGATGGGTTTGAGACCCACCGTATGAGTTGCCCATAGTGGTAACCCACTTTATGTGATCGGAGATCCCATGAAGTAGAAGTGGGAGACAAGCTGTTGGTCAGCTGGGAGGAGAGCATCCCTATATTAATTATCTCACTTCGTGAAGATACAATACTCTCCTGATCTGCATGGCAGGTTGATACTTATCTTAATGTGTTCCAAGTGGCTTATTTGGGTAAGCATAGATGTTGTCATGCAGAGCATCTCCTGGGGAACACACCTATATGAATTTGATTGTTAAACATCGCAGTCCGTGAGAATTGGGTGTTCTCTAATAAATTCATAAAAGGCCCTGGAGTATGACGTATACGCTGCACCCGTGGGGAAGCCTTGCAGCAGCCCAGTATTGATCAAGAACTTGTGTGAAACTAGTCTCGCAGAAAACTTCACTACAAAAAAAAATACGCTTCCGTGATGATACGTGTTTGTCCCAGTAGGTCACATTTTTCTGTCATGCATGTACATCCATGACGATTTTATGACATAATCGATATAGTCATATCTGTGCTGTCGTAGATGTGTTCCATGACAATACCAAAATTATCATCACGGAAGTGTCCACTTCCATGACGATAAATGGCGCGTCATGGATGTGCTTTCGTCAAGGGTAACCGACACATGGCATCCACCGTAACGGGTCACCGTTAAGCTATCGGGTTCCGGTTTGTATCCGATAACCCGTTAATAGCCCTGACCAATGGGGATTTTCCACGTGTAAAATTCTCATTTGCCGTAGCAACCACGTGTCAGCACCACGAAAGGACAGATGTCAACCGCCCAATGGACAGGAGGCACCTGTGGTATGTCGACACGTGGCAAGGCCCAACAGTGGCCCATTTAGGTTAAAAAGGCTGGCCTGGTTAAAATTAGGGTACGACTAATGTCGCTTGAACTACATCGGTATTTCCCCAAAGAGGAAGGGATGATGCAGCGCAACTACGATAGGTATTTCCCTCAGTTATGAAACCAAGGTATCAATCCAGTAGGAGAACCAAGCAACACTATGTAAACGGTACCTGCACACAAATAACAAATACTTGCAACCCGACGATTAGGAGGGGTTGTCGATCCCTCTACGGGTAAAAAGATAGATAAATTTGCGATAGATTGGATAAATAGATCTCAATAAAATGCGAAATAAAATAAATAGCAAAAAGGTGCAGCAAGGTATTTTTGGGTTTTTGGAATAATATATCTAAAAATAAAAGCGAATAAAAATAGATCGGAAAGCAAATATGATAAAGAATAGACCCGGGGGCCGTAGATTTCACTAGTGGCTTCTCTCAAGAAAATAGCATACAGTGGGTAAACAAATTACTGTTAGGCAATTGATAGAACATCAAATAATTATGACGATAACCAGGCAATGATCATTATATAGGCATCATGTCCAAGATTAGTAGACCGACTCCTGCCTGCATCTACTACTATTACTCCACACATCGACCGCTATCCAACATGCATCTAGTGTATTAAGTTCATGGAAAAATGGAGTAATCCAATAAGAAGGATGACATGATGTAGACGAGATCTATTCATGTAGGAATAGCCCCCATCTTGTTATCCTTAATAGCAACGATACATGCGTGTCTTGCTGCCCCTTCTGTCACTGGGAAAGAACACCGCACAATCGAACCCATCACAAAGCACCTCTTCCCATGGCAAGAAAAATCGATCTAGTTGGCCTAACTAAACCAAAGATTCGAAGAAGAAATACGAGGCTATAAGTAATCATGCATAAAAGAGATCAAAGAACTCAAATAACTTTCATGGATATAGATCTGATCATAAACTCAAAGTTCATCGGATCCCAACAAACACACCACAAAAAGAGTTACATCAAATAGATCTCCAAGAGGCCATTGTATTGAGAATAAAAAAGAGAGAAGAAGCCATCTAGCTACTGCCTATGGACCCGTAGGTATACAATGAACTACTCACGCATCATCGGAGAGGCACCAATGAGGATGATGAACCCCTCCGTGATGGTGTCTAGATTGGATCTCGTGGTTCTGGAACTTGCAGCGGCTGGAATTGTGTTTCGTCGACTCCCCTAGGGTTTTTGGAATATTTGGGTATTTATAGGGGAAAGAGGCGGTGTGTGTGATGCCCCCGACTCAATCGTGCACTAATCATACACGCAAATGCACACGATGAAGCCTAAGGACTCACGGGAAGATATCACAACAAAACTCTAAAACATAAATAAAGTCATACAAGCTTTATATTACAAGCCGGGGCCTCGAGGGCTCGAATACATAGCTCGATGGCATACAAGCATCAGCGGAAGCATCAGATATCTGAGTACAGATATTAAAGAGAAACAGAAATGCCTTTAGATAGGCGGGGTAAAATAAAACGCTACGATCGAAAGGCGCAGGCCTCCTGCCTGGGACCCTCCGAACCTACTCCTGGTCATCGGCCAGCTAGTAGTAGTATCCATCCTTGGGGTAGTAGTAGCGATCGTCGGCGGGGCCAGCTGTCTCAGGGGCTCCGTCATCTGGTTGCATCAAAAGGGGTATATGGGGAAAAAGAAAGCAAAGCAACCGTGAGTAGTCATCCGAAGTAATCAGCAAGCAAGGATCTACACTACATATGCAACATTATCAAACAGTGGTTGTATATGTGGACTAGGCTGCAGAAATGCTAGAATAGAGAGGAAAGCCTAGTCCTATCGAAGACTAGCATCTTCAGCGGTCTTGCAGCAATAGAAGAGAGTAGATCAGCACAGTATAATGTAGTAGTATTATTAAGTCTCAACCTCACCCAGAGATCCTTTCTTGACTCCCTACGAGAAAGCAATCCCAGAGCCATACAGTCATCAACCTCATCCTGAGATCCCTTCTCGACTCCCTGCGAGAAGCAATCCCAGAGCCATAGTATCCAATTTAGTTGTATCGATTGGGATACAACTCCGAGTGTCCATTACCGAGGATCTGGCTATGCATAGATTAGTTCTTCCCTGCAGGGGTGCACCAACTTACCCACCACGCTCGCTTAACTTCGGCCGGACACACTTTTCCGGGTCATGCTCGGCCTCGGCCAAACGTCACACCGCAGCCCTACCTAGAGCTCAGCAGAGAGGTCCCCGCCGGTCTACATCCTAAGCGCTCGGGGGTCTTGGGCCATCGCCCCTCACCCTCCGGGTCATTGCGCACATGGCTCAGATCCAAGTACCACCTCTGTCGTGAATGGCACCAATCACTCCATGCCGCACTGCTGAACTGGATGTCTGACAGAGCTTTCGGCTGATGCATACGATGCAGAATGCCCATACTATGCCCACGTGATGGTTAGTGCTATCGGGCCAGAGGCCCACTCAAATCAAATATCCAAATCGTTAGTACCTTGGGGGTGCGGTAACGAGCAGAGACTCATGATCGATGTGACCCCGTCGCCCCGTCTCGAGGACTTGCGGCAAGGGCCAAGAATGCCCGGCCACGCCTCGTATTCATCACTCGGGCACCTTATAGGCAACCCGTCTTCACATCACACGCGGGTACACCTCAGGGTCGACCCGCCTTGCCAAGTAACAATAGTACAGTCCAAGTATCCGTGTGTCCATAACATCAGGGGAATCCGAGGTATCACCCTCGTTGGATTCCTACTCGATGTATCCGTCAAGGTGAACTCGGAGGAATCACCCTCGCTGGGTTCACACTTGAGGTGTTGTACGATGGCGTCGTTATCGGAAGCGGTGAAGGAGGAATCACCCTCGATGACCACCACCGAATAGCTACTCTACAGAGTTAACATCAGAAGTGCTACAAGAGGTTTCACCCTTGGCACTCGATAGTAACGCTGTAGTGTCGTTACAACTAAGGGGGTGATGTGCGGTGCCGGGGTCTGGTCTTCAATCCCGTTGATCGGGTCTTCGGATAATCCAGCGGGGCAGTCGGGATAAGTGGGGTCACTGATAGGTCTCTACCCAGCCTATACTAAGCAGTTTAGGATAAGCAGGTAAGGTATCAATAGCAGGTTACAATAAATAGGCTATGCATCAGAATAGGTAAAGCAGTAGCAGCAGCAATTCTAATGCAAGCATGAGAGAGAAAGAATAGTCGATATCGGTATGCTCAAGGGGGGGTGCATGCCTGGTTGCTCGGCGGCAAGGGCAAGGTCGTCAATGGTGTCGTCGGTCTCTGGAGCTGCGTCGGTCTCGGGAAAAGCGTCTGTAGCGGGGTCTACCGCGAAAGAAGAGGGGAAAGAAACAGTAAATATAAAGCAAACAAGAGCACGACATGACAATACGCAGAGCTAGGGGTGTTCTGACGCGGTGCTACACGATATAGGTGAAGAGGGAAAACATCTGGGAATGTTTTCCCGAAGTTCGGCATTTTCAGACAGAGGTAATGGAGGGGGACGGTTGCATGCTCGCTATGCTAGGGACATGTGGCGGACAAACGGACCGCGTATTCGGATTCGTCTCGTCGTTCTGAGCAACTTTCATGTACAAAGTTTTTTGATCTGAGCTACGGATTATTTTCTAAGATTTTCTAAAGATTTAAACAATTTCTGGAATTAATTAAATTATTAAAACAACATTATCGAGAACAGTACGGGGGTGACGTCAGCATGACGTAAAGGTGATGTCAACGATCAATAGAGGGGCTGACCAGTCAAACCTAACATGGGGGACCCACCTGTCATAGACAGTGGGCTTAAACAGAGTTAAAACTAATCTAAATCTACTTAATTAAACTACTGGGCCCACACGTCAGTGTGTAATTAGGTTAAACTAATTAACTTAATCAATCTAATTAATTAATAGGGTGTGGCCCCCATATGTCAACGACTGGGCCAGCCTAGTCAGCAGGGTTGACTTGGTCAACCCAGTCAACTGGACCCCATCTGGCCCACAGTCAGCGGCGCAGGGGCCGGCCACGTCGGCGCCAGGTCAGCGGCGCCGGCGGCTCAACGTCGGCGACCAATTTGCGCGGCGGCGCGCGTCAGACGTCGCCGGAAATCACGCTCCGGCCACCAAATCGCACGCGGACTAGCTCTACGGGACCCTGGCGCTCATGCGCATCTAGTGGTGGTGGTTGTAGGTGCTGTGGTGGTTGGCAGGGGCGCCTGCGATGAGCCGTTGCGGCGGCGAGGATTGGGCGTGGACAGGGGCGAGGCTGGAGCGGGCTGGAGGGTGAGCTAGGGGCTCGGCGCGGTGTCGCGCGCGCCCTGGAGCGCGCCAGTGGCTCGCGCGCGGTCGGGAGCACGCACAGCGCGTAGTCGGCGGCCATGGCGGCCGGCGGAGCCCTGTTTCACGGGGACGGTGACGGTGCATGCTAGAGCGCAGAAGAGAGAGAAGGGAAGCATGCGCGTGTGCTCACAGCGTTGACGAGGAGGCCCGGGGACGCCGGAGGAGCTCAAGGTGGCGCGGATCGACGACGAGGCCGCGGTGGCCGTAGATGAAGGAGAAGGTCGACGCGGGCGAGGCAGGGGCTCCCAGCTCCGCCAAGCGGCACTGGCTGATGCAGGGATCAACGGTGGAGCAGACGGACACGGAGAGGCGTCGAGGGGACGACGGTGGCCGCGGCTAGGACGCGGCCATGGCGACGAGCGCGATCGGGATCTGGGGGGAAACAGAGAGAGCGCGAAGGGAGAGTGAGAGGGAGAGGCCAGGGGCGAGGGGGGTTGCCCCTTATCCGTCGCGAGCGAGCGCGGGCGCGCTGTCGAGCTGCGGAGAGGAGGGGCCAGGCGGGCGAGCACGCGCGCAACGACAGCGGCTCGGCGATGAACAGAGAGAGGTAGGGGACGAGCTAGATGGGCTGTGCCGCACTGTAGCTCACTTGGGCCCAGGCGCTGCGGCCTTTTCTTTTTCTTCTTTCTTTTCTTCTGTTTTCTTTTTAGTTTCTGTTTTGTATTTTTGTTTGGGCACTAAATGAATTTTGTAAAGAGTGTGACCTAGTTCATAAATCACAGTGCATTATATCCTAACACCAAAAACTAGTTTGGGCAAAACATAATTTCATATTTAATTTAGATTAAATAAAAGGTCATTATAGGTGGCTGTTTGCTACTGTTAGAGTCACTTAATTAATTTATTAATTATTGGTTATGATTTTAGAATAGTCTCTGGAATATTTACAACCTTATGAACAATTTAGTTCCTGGATTTGAACAACTTTTATTTGCACTTTCAGTTTGAATTTCCATTTGAATTTGAATTTGAAAAGGGATATGTTACTAATGATGATTAAGCACTGTTGATCATGATGACTTGTCATAATCAAAAGGGGGATTACTGTGGCCAACCACTGGGGGTGTTACAAATCTCCTCCACTAATAAGAATTCTCGTCTCGAGAATTAAGGGGTAGAGTAAGGGGGAAAGTTCTGGTTACGAAATTCTATCGAGTCTTCTCGGTCTTGGTTGCTCTTCTCGAAGGAATCGATCCATTACATTGACACCTTCATTTCTCTGCATCAATGCCTCATGATCAAGTTGTCGTCCTTTCTTTAGGATCGCCATCGTACTTACGAAAGAATAAAGGGTGGGTATTCCGGGAGAACGGACCTCTGCATGGTTGACTATCTGGTCGATAACAACAGGGAAGGTAGCGGAAAGTAACTCTCGAATTGAAACCTTAGAAAATATCGAGAGCAAAGTAAGGAGGTATCATGAGAAGTTTCGAGCGGGCAGGCAATCGTTCGGTGCCTGAAACAGGGTGTGAAAGGGGTTCATAGCAAGGGGAATAAGTATTGTGTCTGATACCAGAATTGATGATCTCATCGGAAGGTGACTCGTGAATTACATACGAGGCCACGCGCGAGGAATAACTTTGGGAACAGGGGGTGTCCAGGAGAGTCAGGTTTCGATCCTGTGGAACTGTGGGTTATGGCCCACCCTGTGGGTTAAAAGTAGGAAGGGCGGTGACGTCTTGCACGATCATGTAAGCAAGGCATGTCAGAGGATAGTCTGTCAGTTATGTCGGCAACAACATCGGTACCAAGGGCGAGGGACGAAGCGAACCATTTTCCTGCTCGTTGAACGAGGCGGACCAATAGGGAAAGTTCTCGTCCATCGGCAGTTACCGGAATGTCATCAACAATAGAAACAGGGTCTCACTGACAGAGTTGTACACCGAGGTGTTTACATAAGTAGTGAATTATTACTTCTTAGATCATATAGATCACAAGAAAAGTTAAACAAAACAATGGAAAGGTAATTGTGATCATCAGATTAAATAGAACAATGGAAAGGAAAATGTGTCTAAACACATATTCCAGGGGTATATCCTTCGCAAGGACAAGCAGAGCATGATTTCCATGGCAGGATAGAAAGTAGAAAACGCTTTAGGTAAGGGGACAGAAATTCCATGACATTACCCATACAATGGTGTTTGGATAATTGAAAAATAAATTTTAGCATTATGCTTCAAATGTCCTTATTGAAAATCGGAGTACCACAGACAGGCTTCGAGATAGTATAGACATGGTCATCAAGTAAAGGTCAGCCTTTGGATACACAAAGGATCCATCAAAACAACTTATAAAATAAGTCATACAATTTCAGCCAGGAAAAGATGAGGATAGTGCCCGCGGGCTCAGCAACAATTCATTGAGGGGGCAAGGATGATATTTCTCCCTATGATTTCTATTGGTATCCTGGAAGAGCTCGGAATGTTGATGATGATCACGACACAATTGTTGAGAGATTTCATGAAGATGTAATTGGTCGGTGATGACATCAAGTCAACGGAATGATGAAGCGAAAGGTTATTGGAACCACGGTTACGACACAAACTCGAAGTCAAGCTTGTTGTTCGAGGTGAAATGATAAGACGAGGAAGATCGACGTAAGCTTAGTTCATCGTCGGAAGTTGTGCTTCGGGAATAAGGACCAGGAAGCACAGTTAAAAGGTTGCACGATATCGATGTAGCCGATCAGGCTAGGAATGAGGTGATGGGGTATTAAACTTCCTAGTAACAAGTACTAGCAGTAATACCGGAAGGTAAATCGGAGTAGAGATTGGACGGATGAAATGATCTGCAGAAGAGAAGTATTTTAAGTTGTCCAAGAATTGGAATTCAAAGAAGAACAATCATGGTCAGTTCCATGGTTGCAAGGGATACAACACAGGTACGAGAGGGTATTATATCAAGGGAATAACTATTATTACAAGGAGCTTCCATGATAGGATCTACATCGTTTCCATGAGCATGAACACAAAGGTTAAAGGTCGACTCCCACTTCTTCAATGCATAACCTTTCATTCAATCCTCGGTTTCGAAGAAATTGTAGTGCTAAAAATTTATCTGGTGAAGCACCTGAAGAGTATGACTTGTAGAATTTTCTGGGTTCTTGCTGATGGCAGAAGCATAGATGCAACCCATCGTGACATTTTACGAATCCATACAACCATCAACCAAAGCAAGGGATGCGAGTTCGAAAGCAGAGTATCGTAGTCAAAGCAGATGATACAATGTACCGGGGGTACTAAATATCAAGGGAATAGCCCATAAGATGTTTGAATATTAAGGATACTGTCGAATATTATTCCAACAAAAGATCAGGTAGACGACAAAGGATCTAACGTGAGTAGCGATAATCAACCAGAAGAAGAAGAAATGCAAGGGCATCGGTTTATGGAAACATCTGAATGATTCGATGCTTAATTGCGAAGGTTTACGATTCCAAAATCAGGGAATCAGAGGCAGAGGCTCTGATAAAAGATGAGTATGATGAATAGAATTAGATTGCCAATCAATCAAGGATTGATTTACCGAGATCCAGCTCATATACATAAATGACATCTGAGCCGGAAGGGTGAATTAGTAGGACACAGTTGATGATTGCGAGTATTCGCACACATGTTGAATCAATAGGATCAGAATGATAGTGACAAGGGGTATCAACGATGTTTACTTGACATATGGAACTAACCATAATGCAAGCAGATCAGAAGAATATCAAAAGCAGTAGGCTGCAGAGGATTTTTGGAAGGTCGTATAGTAATACGAGGTATTTCGTGAAACACAAGAACAACTAGGGATGAACAGATCCCCGGTAATGTGAGGAATTATTCGTAAGTGTATTCATACGGTAGGGAACTGCAAGGTGGTAGGGACGAAGAACTTTTGGGAACATTGGAAGGTAATTCGATAAGTCGGATGGAACAAAAGAGTAGCTGGAATGAGTGTATGAACGACAAGTGTATGTAGTTATCCATCAGGATTTATCGGTGGTAGGGAATTGCAAAGACGGCGAGTACAAGAGTCTCGGGAAATCAACGTAGAGTATCGTCGGAATCTTCGAATGAAGCAGGCGATCATCTGGAATGACGGGGCTCTCCGGGAGAAAGTGGTTACGAGAACCTAATGTTGGAGTTAGTAAAAAATTTAACCCGACTAGGAGAGAGATCAGAGTCTCAGAGTATATACGAGAAATAAAAGATCCTAATACCACCCATTTGGCGACATGGGCCCGTAAGCCACACAGCCAAGTTAGTAAAACAGTTTTCGGTTACTAGACTCAACTTCGGCCAAGGAGTTGGAAAGGGGGATTCCTACAGGCAGTTGGCTCTGATACCAACTTGTGACACCCCCGACTCAATCGTGCACTAATCATACACGCAAATGCACACGATCAAGCCTAAGGACTCATGGGAAGATATCACAACACAACTCTAAAACATAAATAAAGTCATACAAGCTTTATATTACAAGCCAGGGCCTCGAGGGCTCTAATACATAGCTCGATGGCATACAAGCGTCAGTGGAAGCATCAGATATCTGAGTACAGATATTAAAGAGAAACAGAAATGCCTTTAGATAGGCGGGGTAAAATAAAACGCTACGATCGAAAGGCGCAGGCCTCCTGCCTGGGACCCTTCGAACCTACTCCTGGTCATCGGCCAGCTAGTAGTAGTATCCATCCTTGGGGTAGTAGTAGCGATCGTCGGTGGGGCCAGCTGTCTCAGGGGCCCCGTCATCTGGTTGCATCAAAAGGGGTATATGGGGAAAAAGAAAGCAAAGCAACCGTGAGTAGTCATCCGAAGTAATCAGCAAGCAAGGATCTACACTACATATGCAACATTATCAAACAGTGGCTGTATATGTGGACTAGGCTGCAGAAATGCTAGAATAGAGAGGAAAGCCTAGTCCTATCGAAGACTAGCATCTTCAGCGGTCTTGCAGCAATAGAAGAGAGTAGATCAGCACAGTATAATGTAGTAGTATTATTAAGTCTCAACCTCACCCAGAGATCCTTTCTTGACTCCCTACGAGAAAGCAATCCCAGAGCCATACAGTCATCAACCTCATCCTGAGATCCCTTCTCGACTCCCTGCGAGAAGCAATCCCAGAGCCATAGTATCCAATTTAGTTGTATCGATTGGGATACAACTCCAAGTGTCCATTACCGAGGATCTGGCTATGCATAGATTAGTTCTTCCCTGCAGGGGTGCACCAACTTACCCACCACGCTCGCTTAACTTCGGCCGGACACACTTTTCCGGGTCATGCTCGGCCTCGGCCAAACGTCACACCGCAGCCCTACCTAGAGCTCAGCAGAGAGGTCCCCGCCGGTCTACATCCTAAGCGCTCGGGGGTCTTGGGCCATCGCCCCTCACCCTCCGGGTCATTGCGCACATGGCTCAGATCCAAGTACCACCTCTGTCGTGAATGGCACCAATCACTCCATGCCGCACTGCTGAACTGGATGTCTGACAGAGCTTTCGGCTGATGCATACGATGCAGAATGCCCATACTATGCCCACGTGATGGTTAGTGCTATCGGGCCAGAGGCCCACTCAAATCAAATATCCAAATCGTTAGTACCTTGGGGGTGCGGTAACGAGCAGAGACTCATGATCGATGTGACCCCGTCGCCGCGTCTCGAGGACTTGCGGCAAGGGCCAAGAATGCCCGGCCACGCCTCGTATTCATCACTCGGGCACCTTACAGGCAACCCGTCTTCACATCACACGCGGGTACACCTCAGGGTCGACCTGCCTTTCCAAGTAACAATAGTACAGTCCAAGTATCCGTGTGTCCATAACATCAGGGGAATCCGAGGTATCACCCTCGTTGGATTCCTACTCGATGTATCCATCAAGGTGAACTCGGAGGAATCACCCTCGCTGGGTTCACACTTGAGGTGTTGTACGATGGCGTCGTTATCGGAAGCGGTGAAGGAGGAATCACCCTCGATGACCACCACCGAATAGCTACTCTACAGAGTTAACATCAGAAGTGCTACAAGAGGTTTCACCCTCGGCACTCGATAGTAACGCTGTAGTGTCGTTACAACTAAGGGGGTGATGTGCGGTGCCGGGGTCTGGTCTTCAATCCCGTTGATCGGGTATTCGGATAATCCAGCGGGGCAGTCGGGATAAGTGGGGTCACTGATAGGTCTCTACCCAGCCTATACTAAGTAGTTTAGGATATGTAGGTAAGGTATCAATAGCAGGTTACAATAAACAGGCTATGCATCAGAATAGGTAAAGCAGTAGCAGCAGCAATTCTAATGCAAGCATGAGAGAGAAAGAATAGGCGATATCGGTATGCTCAAGGGGGGTGCTTGCCTGGTTGCTCGGCGGCAAGGGCAAGGTCGTCAATGGTGTCGTCGGTCTCCGGAGTTGCGTCGGTCTCGGGAAAAGCGTCTGTAGTGGGGTCTATCAAGAAAGAAGAGGGGGAAGAAACAGTAAATATAAAGCAAACAAGAGCACGACATGACAATACGCAGAGCTAGGGGTGTTCTGACGCGGTGCTACACGATATAGGTGAAGAGGGCAAACATCCGGGAATGTTTTCCCTAAGTTCGGCATTTTCGGGCAGAGGTAACGGAGGGGGACGGTTGCATGCTCGCTATGCTAGGGACATGTGGCGGACAAACGGACCGCGTATCCGGATTCGTCTCGTCGTTCTGAGCCACTTTCTTGTACAAAGTTTTTTGATCTGAGCTACGTATTATTTTCTAAGATTTTCTAAAGATTTAAACAATTTTTGGAATTATTTAAATTATTAAAACAACATTATCTAGAATAGTACGGGGGTGACGTCAGCATGATGTAAAGGTGCCGTCAGCGGTCAACAGAGGGGCTGACCAGTCAAACCTGACATGGGGGACCCACCTGTCATAGACAGTGGGCTTAAACAGAGTTAAAACTAATCTAAATCTACTTAATTAAACTACTGGGCCCACATGTCAGTGTGTAATTAGGTTAAACTAATTAACATAATCAATCTAATTAATTAACAGGGTGTGGGCCCCATATGTCAGCGACTGGGCCAGCCCAGTCAGCAGGGTTGACTTGGTCAACCCAGTCAACCGGACCCCATCGGGCCCACAGTCAGCGGCGCAGGGGCCGGCCACGTCGGCGCCAGGTCAGCGGCGCCGGCGGCTCAACGCCGGCGACCAATTTGCGCGGCGACGCGCGGCGGACATCGCCGGAAATCATGCTCCGGCCACCAAATCGCGCGCGGAGTAGCTCTACGGGACCTTGGCGCTCATGCGCATCTAGTGGTGGTGGTTGCAGGTGCAGTGGTGGTCGGCAGGGGCGCCTGCGACGAGCCATGGCGGCGGCGAGGATTGGGCGTGGACAGGGGCGAGGCTGGAGGGCGAGCTGGGGGCTCGGTGCGGTGTCGCACGCGCCCTGGAGTGTGCCAGTGGGTCACGCGCGGTCGGGAGCACGCACAACACGTAGTCGGCGGCCGGCGGAGTCCTGTTTCGCGGGGACGGTGACGGTGCATGCTAGAGCGCAGAAGAGAGAGAAGGGAAGCGTGCGTGTGTGCTCACAGCATTGACGAGGAGGCCCGGGGACGCCGGAGGAGCTCGAGGTGGCGCGGATCGACGGCGAGGCCGCGGTGGCCGTAGATGAAGGAGAAGGTCGACGCGGGCGAGGCAGAGGCTCCTAGCTCCGCCAAGCGGCACTGGCTGATGCAGCGATCAGCGGCGGAGCAGACGGACACGGAGAGGCGTCGAGGGGACGACGGTGGCCGCGGCTAGGACGGGGCCATGGCGACGGGCGCGATCGGGATCTGGGGGGAAACAGAGAGAGAGCGAAGGGAGAGTGAGAGGCCAGGGGCGAGGGGGGGCTGCCCCTTATCCACCGTGAGCGAGCGCGGGCACGCTGTCGAGCTACGGAGAGGGGGGGCCCGGCGGGTGAGCGCGCGCGTGGCGACAGCGGCTCGGCGATGAACAGAGAGAGGTAGGGGATGAGCTAGATGGGCTGGGCCGCACTGTAGCTCACTTGGGCCCAGGCGCTGCGGCCTTTTCTTTTTCTTCTTTCTTTTCTTCTGTTTTCTTTTTAGTTTCTGTTTTGTATTTTTGTTTGGGCACTAAATGAATTTTGTAAAGAGTGTGACCTAGTTCATAAATCACAGTGCATTATATCCTAACACCAAAAACTAGTTTGGGCAAAACATAATTTCATATTTAATTTAGATTAAATAAAAGGTTATTATAGGTGGCTATTTGCTACTGTTAGAGTCACTTAATTAATTTATTAATTGTTGGTTATGATTTTAGAATAGTCTCTGGAATATTTACAACCTTATGAACAATTTAGTTCCTGGATTTGAACAACTTTTATTTGCACTTTCAGTTTGAATTTCCATTTGAATTTGAATTTGAAAAGGGATATGTTACTAATGATGATTAAGGGCCTGTTTGGATGGCTGCCAAAGGCTGCCTTTCCAAAATTTTGGTCGTTGACCACAGGGTGGGCAGCCGTTTGGATTGCAGCCGAATGTCCCGATGGCTGCCAATTTTTTGGCCAGCCGTTGTGATTCTTACTAGTACATGGGCGAGTTCTCGGCGGCGATTTCCTTCGCCAAAAATTTGGCAGGCCATCGTTTTGGTAGGGCTGGTCTGGGTTCAATCCAAACAGCCCCTAAGCACTGTTGATCATGATGACTTGGCATAATCAAAAGGGGATTACTGTGGCCAACCACTGGGGGTGTTACAGTGCGGGAGGCCATCGAGGTGGGCACAACCCACCTGGGCGCGCCTGGGCCCCCAGGCGCGCCCTGGTGGGTCCTGCTCCCCTCGGAGCCCATCTCTGGTACTTCTTTGGCCCAACATGTGTCTTCTGGTCCAGAAAAATTCTCCAAAAAGTTTCACTGCATTTGGACTCCGTTTGGTATTGATTTTCTGCGAAGTAAAAAACAAGCAAAAAAACAGCAACTGGCACTGGGCACCATGTCAATAGGTTAGTCCCAAAAAATGATATAAAGTTTCTATAAAATGATTGTAAAACATCCAAGAATGATAATATAACAGCATGGAACAAACAAAAATTATAGATACGTTGGAGACGTATCAGCATCCCCAAGCTTAATTCCTACTCGTCCTCGAGTAGGTAAATGATAAAAACAGAATTTTTGATGTGGAATGCTGCCTAACATGTTCATCACATATTCTTTTCTTTGTAGCATGGACATATGGACTTTATATGGTTCAAAGCAATAGTCTAGTTTTGGCATGAAGATTTCAATACTCAAGCATATCAATAAGCAACCATGTCTTTCAAAATATCAACACTAAAGAAAGTTATCCCTAGCCCATCATGCTCAATCATTGATCCATTCATGAAACACACTCGCATATTAGCTACACCCGATGCTCAAGTACGATCATAGTGCCCCTTAGTTGGTGCTTTATAAGAGAAGATGGAGACTCAAATAAAAATAAAAATTGCATAAACTAAATAGATAGGCCCTTCGCAGAGGGAAGTAGGGATTTGTAGAGGTGCCAGAGCTCAAAGCTTAAATTGAGAGATACATTTTTTTGAGAGGCATACTTTTCCCGTCAATGAAAACGACCGAGTAATTCCCAACACTTTCCATGCTAGATATATCATAGGCGGTTCCCAAATAGAAAATAAAGTTTATTACTTTTTCCACCATTCTTTCAATTTCCATGGCTAGCCGTATCCATGGGTGCCCTCCATACCAACACTTTCCAAGGAATTTATTATTTGACAACATAAAGTAATTTTCCTTTTCATTCTGGGACTGGGCATCCCTATTACCGCCGCACTCTCGTGCAATGACAAGTGAATAAACACTTATCTTGAGAATAACACATCTAGCATGGAAAAAATTGGCCACCCCCTGCCGCTTCATGAGCGGTACGAGCACACAAAAAGGAAATTTATTTTGAAATTTAGAGATGGCACATACAAATTTTCTTAGAACGGCACGGGAATACCGCATATAGGTAGGTATGGTGGACTCATATGGCGAAACTGGTTTTAAGGATTTTGGATGCACAAGTAGTATTTCTACTTAGTACAAGTGGAGGCTAGCAAAAAGATTGAGAAGCAACCAACCAAGAAATGGAAAATCACATAAGCGAGCTTTAAGCATAACTAACACCGAATAATGCACCATAAGTAGGATGTAATTTCATTGCATAACTATTGACTTCCGTGCTTGCATAGGGAATCACAAACCTTAACACCAATATTCTTACTAAAGCATAATTACTCACCAACATGACTCACATATCACTATCATCATATCTCAAAACTATTACAAAGAATCAAGTTTATTTTGTCCAATGATCTTCATGAAAGTTTTTATTATATCCCTCTTGAATATCTATCACTTTGGGACTAATTTCATATGTTGCAATTGCTTTTGACAAGCTCAAACAAATCTAAGTGAAGAACATGAGCATAAAATTTTCCATCTCTCAAAATAATATAAGTGAAGCATGAGAGAATTTCTTCAAAAATTTACTAACTCTCAAATAATTCTAAGTGAAGCATGAGAGCATTTCTTCAAAAAATATTAAAGCACACCGTGCTCAAAATGATATAAGTGAAGCACTAAAGCAATTCCATAGCTCAAAAGATTTAAGTGAAGAATAAAGAGCAATTCTAACAGATCATATCATAATTTTGACTCTCTCAAATAGGTATCTAGCAAGGATACTTGTGACAAAATAAAAAGCAAAACAAGCAAAGACTCATATAATACAAGACGCTCCAAGCAAAACTCATGATATGTGACGAATAAAAATATAGCTCCAAGTAAAATACCGATGGTTGTTAGAAGAAAGAGGGGATGCCTTCCGGGGCATACCCAAGCTTAGTTGCTTGGTTCTCCTTGAATATTAACTTGGGGTTCCATGGGGCATCCCCAAGCTTAGGCTTTTCTTACTCCTTATTCCTTCATGCATCGTGATCTCACCCAAAACTTGAAAACTTCAATCACACAAAACTTAACAAAACCTTCATGAGATTCGTTAGTATAAGAAAACCAATCTTTACATTAAGTACTGTAGTAAACCATTCAAATTTTTTTATTGCATTATATCTACTATATTCTAACTTTTCCATGGCTTATAACCCCCGATACAATCCATAGATTCATCAAAATAAGCACACAATGCAAAGAAAATAGAATCTGTCAAAAAATGAACAGTCTCTAAAGATGCTAATTGTTCTCATACTTCTGTAACTCCAAAAATTCTGAAAAATGAGGAAAACATATGAAATTTGTATATCAATCTTGTGTAAAAAATTAAGAATTTTTCGTCACCTCTGTGAATTTAGAAAATTATTTTACTGGACACAAAAGTTTCTGTTTTTCAACAGGATCAAATCAACTATCACCAAAGCTATCCCAAAGGCTTTACTTGGAACAAACACTAATTAAAACATAAAAAACACAATAATAATAGAGGCATAATTGTGCAAACACTCAAGAACAGAAATAAAAGTCAAAAATAAATTTTATTTATTGGGTTGCCTCCCAACAAGCGCTCTCGTTTTATGCCCTAGCTAGGCATAAATGATTTTAATGATGCTCTCATGAAAGATAATAATTGAAACACAAAGAGAGCATCATAAAACATGTGACAAACACATTTAAGTCTAACATACTTCCTATGCATAGGAATTTTATAAGCAAACAAATTATCAAGACAAGAAATATCTAGCATATGCAAAGGAGAGGAATAAAACATTGAAAATCTCAACATAACGAGAGGTAATTTAGTAACATGAAAATTTCTACAACCATATTTTCCTCTCTCGTAATAATTACATGTAGGATCATTATCAAATTCAACAATATAGCTATCAAATAAAATTTTCTTTTTATGATCCACATGCATGCAAAGTTGACACTCTTCCAAAATAGTGGGATTGTGAAATAAAGTCATGACCTCTCCAAGCCCACTTTCATCAAAAATTTCATAAGATTGATCATTCTCCAAAGTAGTGTGTTCATTATTACCTAGAGTTGACACTCTTCCAAACCCAATTTCTATATTATCGCAAACATATTTATCATGTGGCTTAAATAAATTTTCAAGATCACAAGAAGAATCACCCCAATCATGATCATTGCAATAAGTAGTGGACATATCAAAATTAGCATCCCCAAGCTTGTAGCTTTGCATATTATTAGCACAATTGACATTAATAGAATTTATAGTAAAATCATTACAATCATGCTTTTCATTCAAGGAGCTATCATGAATCACTTCATAAATTTCTTCATCACAATTTTCAGATTCACGAATCTCAAGCAAAACTTCATAAAGATAATCTAGTGCACTCAACTCACTAGCAATTGGTTCATCATGATTGGATCTTTTAAAAAGATTAGAAAGTGGATAGGGATCCATATCAATAGATTTTTAGCAAGCGAAGATGCAAGCATATAGAAGGCACATGGCAACACAAGCAAACAAAAGATCAAACAAGAAAAAGGCAAACGAAAAGAAGGCAAATAAAACGGCAAATTTTTGTGTAGTGGGGGAGATGAAAACGAGAGGCAAATGGAAAATAATGTAAATTGCAAGGAGATGAGATTTATGATTAGGAACCTAATAGATGTTGATGATGTCTCCCCGGCAACGGTGCCAGAAATTCCTTTTGATGTCGCTTGAACTACGTCGGTATTTCCCCAAAGAGGAAGGGATGATGCAGCACAGCTACGGTAGGTATTTCCCTCAGTTATGAAACCAAGATATCAATCCAGTAGGAGAACCAAGCAACACTATGTAAACGGTACCTGCACACAAATAACAAATACTTGCAACCAGACGATTAGGAGGGGTTGTCAATCCCTCTATGGGTAAAAAGACAGATAAATTTGTGATAGATTGGATAAATAGATCTCGATAAAACGCGAAATAAAATAAATAGCAAAAAGGTGCAGCAAGGTATTTTTGGGATTTCGGAACAATAGATCTAAAAATAAAAGCGAATAAAAATAGATCGGAAAGCAAATATGATAAGGAATAGACCCGGGGGCCATAGATTTCACTAGTGGCTTCTCTCAAGAAAATAGCATACGGTGGGTAAACAAATTACTGTAGGGCAATTGATAGAACATCAAATAATTATGACGATATCCAGGCAATGATCATTATATAGGCATCACGTCCAAGATTAGTAGACCGACTCCTACCTGCATCTACTACTATTACTCCACACATCGGCCGCTATCCAGCATGCATCTAGTGTATTAAGTTCATGGAAAAACGGAGTAATGCAATAAGAATGATGACATGATGTAGACGAGATCTATTCATGTAGGAATAGCCACCATCTTGTTATCCTTAATAGCAACGATATATGTGTGTCTAGCTGCCCCTTCTGTCACTGGGAAAGAACACCGCACGATCGAACCCATCACAAAGCACCTCTTCCCATGGCAAGAAAAATCGATCTAGTTGGCCTAACTAAACCAAATATTCAAAGAAGAAATACGAGGCTATAAGTAATCATGCATAAAAGAGATCAAAGAACTCAAATAACTTTCATGGATATAGATCTGATCATAAACTCAAAGTTCATCGGATCCCAACAAACACAACGCAAAAAGAGTTACATAAAATAGATCTCCAAGAGACCATTATATTGAGAATCAATTAGAGAGAAGAAGCCATCTAGCTACTGCCTACGGACCCATAGGTCTAGAATGAACTACTCACGCATCATCGAAGGGGCACCAATGAGGATGATGAACCCTCTGTGATGGTGTCTAGATTGGATCTCGTGGTTCTGCAACTTGCTCTAGCTGGAATTGTGTTTCGTCGACTCCCCTAGTATTTTTGGAATATTTGGGTATTTATAGGGCGAAGAGGCGGTGCGGGAGGCCACCGAGGTGGGCACAACCCACCTAGGGGCGGCTGGGCCCCCAGACGCGCCCTGGTGGGTTGTGCTCCCCTCGGAGCCCCCGTCTAGTACTTCTTTGGCCCAACAGGTGTCTTCTAGTCCAGAAAAATTCTTCAAAAAGTTTTGTTGTGTTTGGACTCCGTTTGGTATTGATTTTCTGCGAAGTAAAAAACAAGCAAAAAATAGCAACTGGCACTGGGCACCATGTCAATAGGTTAGTCCCAAAAATGATATAAAGTTGCTATAAAATGATTGTACATCATCCAAGAATGATAATATAAAAGCATGGAACAAGCAAAAATTATAGATACGTTGGAGACATATCAACGGCCCATTCGCAGTTAAGGCCCGTACGACTAGTGTCAAATCGTCCCGTCAACGGCCCGTTCTATACTTGTCATCATTGCGGCCCATGGTCACTTCTGGCCCGTTAACAGTCCGCTAAGTATTTGGGCCGAATTACGGCCCGGTGTGTTTTCGGCCTGTTAAAGGTCCTGCTTCATTTGGGCCCATTTATTGGCCATTGGAACTTTCGGCCCAGAAACGACCGTGAAGGAACTGGGTCATATTCGGCCATGTTTGACATTCGGCCTGTTAGAGGCCCACTATAGATTTGGGCCACTTCCAGCCTGTTCTGTTTTTTGGCCTGTTAACATCGGACGAAATCCATGGGCCATATGTGGCCCAACGTCACATCGGGCCTATTAACGGCCCATATAAAACCGATACTAATCAAGCCCGACCGTACTTCCGGCCTGGTAAAGGCCCATGTAGTAGGTCGGCGCATTTATGGCCCGTCTGAATTTTGGCCTGTGAACGATCTGCTTTGTAAATGGGCCACTACGAGCTCAGATAAATTTCGGCCTACTAATGACCAGTGGGTTATTTGGCACAATCAGGGCCCATTCTCACTTTCGGCCTATTAAAGGCCAATGTTATTTATGGGCTCGAGATATTTACACATGTTAACGACCTGTTGTTACTGAGGGCCCAAATTATGTTTAGGCCTGTTAAAGGCCCGCTGTGGGCACAAGCCTACCAAAAATAAGAAAGCTTATGCTGATTTAGGCCTAGATATTTTAAGTGGGCTACATGCAAATTACGACCTATAATCGTTTTTAGCCCTATTGGAATTCTGGGCCTGACGAATGTTGGCACGTTGGGCTCCTATGAGGCTTTCGGCCGAATACATTACTAAGATAAATCTAAACTATACAAAAATAGCGTCGTAATTTCTACAGCCTATGGCAGCACGATAAATGTTGTATCACAACAAAATAAATTCTAGCCATACAATAAAAGGCCTTTTGGCATAAAGTTTACAGTCCTTGCAGATAAAAGCACCATCAGATGTATAGAAGCACAAATCATTTGACCTGAGTGCTAATGTTTCAGGCTGTAGAATATGATGGAGCAGCATGATCTTCCCCTTTTTTCCGCCATTGCTCTTGAACAACGAAGCAAATGTCTGATAGTCTGGTTTCAAAACCATTCATATCTTGACGACATTTGTCAACCACTATTCTTGTTTCCGAAACGACCTCCATTAGGGATTGGACTTGTGTCTGGAGCACAGATATATCACTCTGTCTAGCCGGAAGACTTTGTTCAGTAGGCGATTTGGATGAGGTTACCTTGACAACCAACCCAGAATTACGCAGGAATGTGCTTTTTGCACTGTTAGTGGAGAGATACTGACGCACTGCAGCAAGAGGTGACATTGTGCCTGTGGTAGCCTCGTAACCTTCAGGTGGTTGTGGCTGTTCAATCATTTGTTCCATAGCTTGCTGAAAGTTTGAACTTGTAGATTAGTGTACCAGATAAATTACTAATGAGACAAAAACAAACAAAATAGGTTTCACATTTATACATAACTTATTTTGGTGAACTACCGTAATACATTAGCATGTATTGTAGTGCCAACTACATAATAAAATCACTTTCGGAACATATGTCCATGTACCATGCCTATTGTATTGTCTGTTTCCTCACATTCGTTGAGATCTAAGGATAAAGTGACATGGTTTAAAGTAGGATGAACATAGTATGACATCGTTCATATCATGGGCAAACAAATATCAAACAAACAGGCTATTGTATCATTGTGTGGGCACGTGAACATCCCAACTAGATTATAGATCAAGACCAAAAGAATATCCTTCCTCTCTTTTAAACCGTGTAAGGTGAAATGATACATTAAGACAACAGTGTATAAAAGTGAACAGAGTAACTGACATTGGCTGCAAACCAAGCAGTTAAATGAACACATCACAGTAACAAGTAGTTCAAAGGCAGGAGGAGTAAGGACTTACAACAGCGGCTTGAACTGGTGTGCTCATGCCCTTCACCTTGCTGGTGTGGCAATCCTTGAAGATTTGCACTGCATTCGGTTCAGGTTGTTTTTGGTCTGCACGGGTGTTGGTGTCAAAACCGGCAGATCTCGGGGTAGGGGGTCCCGAGCTGTGGATCTAGGATCAATGGATAATAGGGGACGACGAACACAGTGTTTACCCAGGTTCGGGCCCTCTCAAGGAGGTAAAACCCTATGTCCTGCTTGATTGTATTGAATGTATGATGGAGTTTACAGAGTAGATCTACCTCGAGATCAGCATGAGCTAAACCCTAAGGCTATGAGGTGATGAATGTAGCTCTAACCCTAATGACTACAACCCTCGGTTTATATAGACACCGATAGGGTTAGGGTTATCGAAGATAGATTACGACAAGAGGGAAAGAGATCTCGTCCACCCTTAACTTGGAGGGCACACCACGGCTTCGCAGGTCTCCAGTCACCACACGGCTCCACCAGCCTGGCCCACGTACAATGGGCTGTCACCCCGAGGACCCCTTAGTCCATGACTCCCTCAGTAGCCCCCGAACTTGCCTCCAACGCCGGGGATCGTCTTCTGAAATCTTCACATCATCATAGGCTTGCGAGATGAGTTCCTTCCTTCCGTTTGAAGTCGTGTTAGTATCACCAAACATTATCCGGGAACCGCTCTAATGCACTTGGGTCCGGACAGTCTCAAGATTCAAGGATCCGAAGACATCTCGAGATCGAGGTGGGACCATCAGAGTTTAATGCCGCGCCTCGGGGCAAGGGCTTCGCACACCTTTCCAGAGGGCGTGCGGCCCAAAGCCATCTTTCTACGCACCCATCCTTTCGGCTTTATGATAAGGCACTTATTTATAGATCCAAAGGCGCTGAGAACAGTTATCTTCCCCTTCGCCAAGAACGACATCGAAAAAATTCCCCAAAGCCATGGCCGACACCCCAGGTTCTTCCTCGCGCCCTCACGACCCGCTCCTAGGTGATTTGTTGAGCTGCTCGGTCTCGCATACCCAGCTGAGTTGCCTGCAAACGCATCGCTTCCTCCCCTCGGCTGATCTGGTTCCAGTCCGCGCCGGTCTCATTTCCATCGATGGTCGTGCCCTTGCTGAGAATTCCCCCGCCCCAAACAAGGAGGAGAGGGTGTGTCTCATGCCCTTCCTCCTAAGAGGTTTGGGCTTTCCCATTCATCCTTTTCTAAGGGGTCTATTAGAGTTCTATGGGATCTAGCTCCACAACCTCACCCCAGGGTCGATATTGCACATTTCCGGCTTCGTGGCCTTGTGCGAGATATTTCTGAGTTGCGAGCCCCACTTTGACTTGTGGAGGAAGTATTTCTGTCTTGTCCCCCGCCTCTGGGAGGGATCTATATTTGAGGTGGGCGGTGCCGAAATATGGCGAATAGCTGGGACAGGGTACCCAATCGGGACCCCACAGAAAGATCCCGAAGGACGGACTTCAGAGTGGTTCTACATCGAGGATGTTCCCCTTACCGACCCAATTCGGCAAGGGCTACCCGAATATTCAAATGATCCACCTATAAAGCAGTACAACTGGTGGCCTAGAGGCCCTTCCCAACAGGACAGCGAAGAAGTGCGTGCACTGGCGGCCAAGATCAGGCTGCTCACTAGCTGCAAGCTCACCATGATCGAAGTTATGGCCATCGCCATTACCTGATGCGTGCAACCCCTCCAACAGCGGGGTCACCCTTTATGGTGTTATAAAGGGACCAACGACGTGACACGTCACCAGCGGCAAGGGCTGGATAACAAGGCGGCTCTAGCCAAAATACTGGCCGATCTCTTCAAGGGAGATGAAGCAAAGTTCTCCCGCATGAGTATTTGAGAAGGCTGCTCCGGATACAATCCGGCAGACTGGGTAAGTCATGACCCGTTACTTTGAGTTTGTAGATTACGCCGAATTCTTACCGGTCGTCATATAAACAAGGGTGGATGTGTCAGGTTGTGTCATTTAGTTGTCCGCCTCCACAACCAGAGAGTCACTCCCGAGACGGCAATCCGGGGTATCACGACGATCCAGAAACATCAATTGAATTTGAAGACGGGGTGTTCTATCATGAGGGCTTTGACGGCGCCAAGGTGGCTGTAACAGCCGATTGCCCCGGGGCTCTTCCCTATTCCTCAGTAAGTGAAAAGAAGAACCCCTCCCGAACAGGACGCTCGTCTCGCGCTACCCCCCACGTGCTGACTTCTACTCCCAAGGGTCGTTGCACTACGCGTAAAACTGCCTTGGGAGGAGCGTGGACCGTGCCAGCTTCGACCCTTGACGGAAGGCTTCCGCCGGGGCGGACACACCTGCCCCCTCTGCCCAGAGGTGACTTGTTTTAGAATTGCGGCGAGGATTGCCTTTGTCACTTGTTTATTAAAGCCTGCTCAACTTTGTAGAAGGCGTGTGTCTCTACATCAATCCGAAGACCTCCTGGATGCGACGAACCGCAACTCCGATCCATAGTCTTCGGCACGGGCCAAAGCCCCCTCCGAATACGCGGCGGCTGGCGTGCCTCCGGTGGACTCTGACGATGTGTCGGTCACTAATTCCGAAGTCGAGAGCATAATGAACCATCGGCGCCGGAGGGAGACTTTGCTCCATGCTGCCTTTACCGAATAGGAGTTTAATGCTTTTAATTCGGTAGACGCGTACCTTGGAGTGGCCCGAACAGGTCTTGATGGGATTGCCGGTCTATTCGTCGCCAAGGTGAAGTTATATAGCTTTAAAGCAAGTTCCCTAACTAACTAGCCCCCAAGCCTTAATTTGGGCGGAACGGCCGAGTTAAGGATTTCTAACGATGTGAGTTTGTAGGACGCAAGAGAGCAAAGCAAAAAACTGGCCGAGGAGCTTGAGGCTAGCCGGAAGCAGTTGGTTGACACCAAGGCCGAACTGGATGCGGCTCAAGAAGCCAGCAGCGATAAGTCCGGTAAGTGAGAAGAACCGCCTCCCAACTCGGGGAAGGGTATATGGCGTATTTTATGTGTCCACATTGTTTTCGTCATGCAGCCGCGGAGGCCGCAAACGAGTTGCGCAAAGATCTTGAGGCTGGGAAACGCGTGTTGACGCGAAGTCATGAATAGAAAAATGAGCTCAAGGTGGAGAATAAATGGCAAGCTGAGGAAATTAAGAGTTTGAGGACTTAATTGGCGCAAGCCTTGGAGGAAAACCAGCGGCTGAAAGGTGGCATATACGATAAGCGCTGATCATACCGCGTTGTTGGTCCGTGTTAATGATGTGTGAATGATGATGTGCGACACCTGTTTGTTAGGTCTCCTGACTGGTCGACCCGAGGAAGAAGTGGGCACTTATGATGGGAACCTATTAAAGGAACTGTCGAAGACCTACGAGAGGGCCTGGAAAGGCCTGAAGAACATGGCGAAGGCGTTATAGCCTTCTGATGCGCCTCGAGAGAGTATGGCCAATCTAGCTAGTCTCTTTAAAGGAGCTCGGTGAAGGTTTGAACTATGGAAGATGTCAGCCTGTTGAGGAGGAGCGCGCGAAGCGTGGGCGATGGTGAAAACCCGCTTCACCAAGCTCGACCCGGTGTATATGGCCCGGGTTGGTCCCGTGGGTCCGGACGGCCAGGAAATACCGCTGAGCTTGGTGTACGATGACGTGATGCAAGCAGCTCGCTATTCTCAAAAAGACTGTGCGTTAGAGCAATTGATAGACAATGTCGAGAATGAGTAGTTCTGTCAATTCTTTGTATCTATGTACTTTATGTTAACCGTGCGCCATCCGCGCTCTTATATTTTTTGAAAGAATGTTGTCTTGACCGGCCATCGGCTTCTGCCTCGCCGATCAGAGATCGGGGAGTGTTCCGTACTGTGTGCCATGTGAAAACAAAGCAAGAATTTGGGAACCAGGCAATCCAGCCTTATGGTTTGAACAGACGAAACATGTGCGGAGAGCTATGTTATATTACTATTTGACATAAGAAACATCTTCTGATGAAAATAGTTTCTCCAAGGGTTCCTTTCTTCAGGTAAAATGATAATTCGGATATGTAAGATCAACGGAAACCAATGGCTGCGAAAAAACCTTGGTGATGAGCGCGAGGCTGTATTCTCTTACCTTAGGCCGACTTATTGTATTCTAGAAGAATGCTAGCTTTCGGCTTCACCCGTCTGAGGTACGGTCCTGGATAACCCGGTCGTAGCAATCGCAGAGGTGCTCCCTTTACTCCCTAGCCAAACAATTGGGAACGTAGGGGTAAGCACAGGAGCCAGGCAACCCAGCTTGGCAAAGTTCTTGAGTCAAACAAGTGCATATGTTGGCTTAACATGTATGAGAAGGCTGCAATCAGGACGAATGCTATTTATACATTTATTCGGCTCTTCTAGGGGAGCCCCCAGGCAAGGCTAGGTATTACATTCGATGGTGTATATAGTATGAGTTCGGTATGGTTCGGTTAAGCCGAACTAGTACCATGGCGAGAGAGAGGGAAAAGGCAAAAAATAAAAGAAGAAAAAGGGAAAGAAGGTTATGTTGGACTCAGGCGTAAAAACGCTGCAGCCATGCTGCGTTCCACGGGTTCGGCTCGAGGCCATCATCGGTCGGACGGCGAAGTTGATATGCTCCTCCTATGAGTACTTCGTCGATGATGTACAGTCCCTCCCATTTAGGTTAGAGTTTATCCTTCTGTTTTTTAGGGAGTCGGAGGATGAGGTCACCCACGTTGTACGTCTTTGTTCGGACTTCACAGTTGTGGTAACGTCGTGCTTGCTGCTGATAGAACGCGGACCGAGCTCGAGCTATGTCTCGCTCTTCTTCCAGAGCGTCCAGATTATCCTGCCGGTCGAGTTTGGCTTCCCTTTCTTTGTACATGCGCACTCTAGGTGCGTCATGGATCAGGTCGCATGGGAGGACTGCTTCCGCCCCGTATACCATAAAAAATGGTGTGTATCCGGTGGACCGGTTAGGAGTAGTGCGCAGCCCCCATAGTACGGAATTGAGTTCCTCGAGCCAATGGCGGTCTGATTGTTCAAGGGAGCAAACTAGGCGAGGCTTAATGCCACTCATGATGAGTCCGTTGGCTCATTCAACCTACCCGTTTGTCTGTGGGTGATACACCGAGGCGTAGTCGAGCTTGATGCCCATTTTGCCGCACCAGTCTTTAACTTCCTGAGCGGTGAAATTGGTACCATTATCGGTGATGATGCTGTGGGGGACACCATAATGGTGTACGACATCTGATAAGAAGTCGACGATGGGTCCGGATTCTGCCGAAGTGACGTGTCTTGCCTCAATCCACTTGGTGAATTTGTCGACCATGACCAATAGGTACTTCTTTTTGTTTGTCCCCCCTTTGAGTGGCCCGACCATGTCGAGACCCCTAATCGCAAAAGGCCACGTAAACGGTATCGTCCGGAGAGCTGTGGAGGCATGTGGCTTTGATTTGCAAACAGCTGGCATCCGATGCAGTGTTGGAATAAAGTCCGGGCATCCTCACGGGCAGTGGGCCAGAAAAACCCTGCTCAGAAAGCTTTGCTGACCAAAGCCCGAGCTGCCGCGTGGTGTCCGCCCATTCCCGCGTGTATTTCTGCCAAAAGCTGCCGCCCCTCTTCTTCGGAGATGCACCTTTGTAAAACTCCTGTGGCGCTCTTCTTATAGAGTTCACCTTCATGGACCTTGTATGCTTTAGAGCGGCGAACGATATGTCGTGCTTCGATTTGATCCTCCGGAAGCTGATGTTGTGTGAGGTAGGCTAGTAAGGGCTCTGTCCAAGTCGGGATTACGGCCATTACCTCGTGTGCGGAGGGTGTTTCCTCGAGTGTGGAACCGCCGATGACTTGATCGTCTTTTTCATTTTCGGGGGAGGCATTGTGAGCGGGCTCGTCGGATGGTGCACCGGAGACGTCGTCCTGCCAGACCACGAAGGGCTTAAAGAGCCGCTCGAGGAAGGTGTTGTTAGGAACTAGGTCGCGCTTGGCACCCATGCGAGCGAGGACGTCAGCTGCTTGATTGCTGTCTCTAGTGACATGGTGAAATTCAAGGCCCTCAAATCGAGCAGATATCTGGAGGACCGTGTTTCTGTATGCCGCCATCTTGGGGTCTTTGGCATCGAACTCGCCATTTACTTGAGAGATCGCCAGATTTGAGTCCCCCCTTACCTCGAGGCGTTGTACGCCCATTGTGGTGGCCAGGCGAAGACCATGCAGTAATGCTTCGTACTCGGCTGCATTGTTCGAGTCCGTATACATTATTTGGAGGACATACCAAATAGTGTCACCCGTGGGGGAGATGAGGATGACCCTAGCCCCTAGTCCGGCCAACATCTTTGAGCCGTCGAAGTACATTGTCTAGTGCGAGTATGTGGAGTACTCCCTGGGTTGTTCGGCTTCGGTCCATTCGACTATGAAATCGACCAGCACCTGAGATTTAATGGCTCAGCGTGGCTTGTATGTTATCTCGAAGGGGAGAAGCTCGATGGCCCATTTGGCGATGCGGCCTGTAGCGTCCCTGTTATTGATTATATCATTCAAGGGGACTTCCGATGCTACTGTGACCGAACATTCTTGAAAGTAATGTCGAAGCTTTCGGGACGCCATGAAGACTGTGTAAGCTATCTTTTGATAGTGCGGGTACCATGTTTTGCATGGTGTTAGCACTTCATACACGTAATAGACCGGCTTCTGGACCTGAGATTTGTGGCCCTCGGATTCCCGTTCCACCACAAGCACCGTGCTGACCACCTGATTGGTGGCTGAAACATATAGCAACATGGGCTCGCAATACTAGGTGCGGTTAGGATAGGATTGCTGGCTAGGAGTGTTTTAATCTCCTCGAGCGCTACGGTTGCTTCGTCTGTCCATTGGAAATTCTTGGTCTTTTTGAGCAGCTTGTAGAGTGGTAATGCTTTTTCTCCGAGGCGGGATATGAAGCGGCTCAAGGCTGCCACGCATCCTGCCAACTTCTGAACATGCTTGTGCTCTGTTGGTATTGCGAGCTGAGATAGCGCTCTAATTTTGGCCGGATTGGCCTTGATTCCTCTATGGGAAATGATAAATCTGAGCAGCTTTCCGGCGGGGACCCCGAAGATACATTTTTCCGGGTTGAGCCGTATGTCATAAGCTCGTAGGTTGTCAAAGGTTTGGCGTAGGTCGTTTACTAGTTGGTCTATGTGTTTGGTTTTGACAATCACATCGTCCACGTATGCCTCGACCGTTTTGCCAATTTGATTTTCGAGGCATGCTTGAATCATGCGTTGGTATATGGCTCTTGCGTTTTTCAATCCGAACGGCATGGTGTTGAAGCAGAAAGGGCCATAAGGGGTAATGAATGCGGTTGCCGCCTGGTCGGACTCTTTCATCTTGATCTGGTGGTATCTGAAGTATGCGTCAAGGAAACATAGTGAGTCGTGTCCGGCGGTGGCGTCGATGATCTGGTCTATCCTTGGCAGGGGGAAAGGATCCTTAGGGCAGGCCTTGTTAAGGTCTTTGAAATTGAAACAGAGCCGCCAGGACTTATCCTTCTTTGGTACCATTACCAGGTTTGCTAACCACTTGGGGTGTTTGATCTCACGGATGAATCCGGCATCCAACAGTTTTGCGAGTTCTTCGCCCATGGCTTGTCGTTTGGGCTCGGAAAACCGACACAGGGTCTGCTTCACTGGCTTAAAGCCTTTTAGGATGTTGAGGTTGTGCTCAGCTTTCCTGCGTGGGACTCCTGGCATGTCTGAGGGGTGCCAGGCGAATATGTCCCAAATTTTGCGCAGGAATGTCCTTAATGCCTCATCGACTGCGGGGTCCAGCTGTGCTCCTATGGACGCCGTTTTGTTGGGATCTGTTGGATGCACTTGAAATTTTACTATTTCGTCTGCTGGGTTGAATGACGTGGATTTTTGTCTTTTACTCAGGACCACGTCATCCCTGTCGATGGTAGTGCGTAAAGCTGTTAATTCTTCGGCCACGAGGGCTTCGGATAGTGCCTCTAGGGCAAGGGATGCCATTTTTTTTCAGCTCTCAAGGATCTGCTTGGGTCGCTTTTAAGTGAAATTATCCCATTGGGCCCTGGCATTTTGAGTTTCATATACCCGTAATGTGGTATGGCCTGAAATTTCGAGAATGCCTCACGTCCTAGAAGGGCGTGGTATCCGCTGCGGAAGGGTACAATGTGGAATAGCAAGGGTTCAGATCTGTAGTTATCTGGCGTGCCGAACTCAACATCGAGGGTTATGCATCCCGAGCAGTGTGCCCCCTACCGGGTATTATACATCGGAATGTGGTGTTACTGCGTTCGATGCGAGACTTGTTGAATTGCATCTTATCGAGTGTATCCTCGTAAATGAGATTGATGCCGCTACCCCCGTGCATTAGTACTTTAGTCAGTCGAAAACCATCGATGATGGGATCGGGGACCAGTGTGGCTGGTGCGTGGCTGATACGGGTGCCTGGCTCATCCTTCTCGTCAAAGGTGATAGGAGTGTTTACCCATGGGTGTGCAGCTGTCACTTGATATACCTGGCTGAACTCCCGAAGAGCCTTTTTCCTTTTGCTGTTTGAGGTGAACATCTCGTATATTGTAAGGACATTGTGGTCCCGTGGTGAAGCTGAGGACTGTTTATCCGGGGGTGTAAGGCCCAAGATTGGTTCGCCATGTTTGGCCTCTTGTGTTACCACCCAGCAGGCTCGAAGTCTATGGGTTGGGTTCGCCTCTAGCAAGACTGAATGTATTGGGCATGGTTTATCTAGCAACTCATCTAACACCGATCTGGGCCTGGCTTTCTTTTCATTGGGCTCGCACTCCAGTGACCGATTTGTATTGGTTCGTTTAAGGCGAGGCTTTCCATGATGGGCGGTGGGATGTAGTCCCATGCTCGGTTGTTGCGCCCTCCATGTGTCCTCCATGGCGCAATATTTGCGCACCATGTCTGATAGTTCGGTGAAGCCTTGAATTTGGCGGCGTGCGAGGGTGTTTAAGAGGCCCTCATCCCTGCAGTTGAATTGCAAGGCTTTGACTATTTCTTGGTTACAGCAAGGTGCCATCCTGTTTTTTACCAGGAGAAATCTAGCCCAATAATGATGGAATGTTTCGTTTGGCAGCTGTTTGACATACATGAGGTCCCATATGTCTAGGCTTCTCGAATCCGGAGAGTATTCCGCGTGGTGGGTGGGTGGGAAAATTTCAAGAATTCCCACCCACCGTGAATCCGGACTATCCTTGATGGGAGGTTGAGGCGTGTCCGGTTCTGACCGCACAGGACTCGGATCCGAACTGATGTGCGGCCGAATGGGCTCAAGGCCGGGACTTGTGTCAGGTGTTGTGTCTGAACGTATATCCGGGCTGGTGTCTGACTCCGAGCTAGAGATTCGAGTGTACACCATCTTTAGCTTATATGGCTATGGCCCCTCCTTGGCCTCTTCAACCGTGGCGACGAGATGCGTGACCGGAGGGGTGTTTATTTCTCGGTCGTCAGGTTTAAGCCCGACCCGGTCATAGGCTATGGGCCTGATAACAGAAATTCCCATTGCACAGAACAGATCTACCAACTGATTTGCCGGCTTGGCATGTAGGGGAGCCGAACGCTCCGGTAACTCGATGGTAGACCCTGCGGGCGGTCCGTCGGAGTTGGGCTTCGGGGCCAGACCTTGAAAGATACTGGACTTTCGTGAGTTTGCTAGCCCTGGGGTCGATGCCCCCGAACTGACGATTCCTTCAATGGGGGGAGGCCTTCGATCTGGTCGAGGCGGCCGGCGGGGTCGGCGCGCACTAAGATGCCGCCGAAGACGAGGAGGTGACCAGGGGCGGTAAAGCCCTCGGTACGGGTGCGGTCTCCATCGACCGGTTGAGCCATCAATCCTTCCGGCGATCGCACAGCGGGACTCTCAATGAAAGCAGCAATGTCAGTGTCAAATCCGGCAGACGTCAGGGTAGGGGGTCCCGAGCTGTGGATCTAGGATCAATGGATAACAGGGGACGACGAACACAGTGTTTACCCAGGTTCGGGCCCTCTCAAGGAGGTAAAACCCTACGTCCTGCTTGATTGTATTGAATGTATGATGGAGTTTACAGAGTAGATCTACCTCGAGATCAGCATGAGCTAAACCCTAAGGCTATGAGGTGATGAATGTAGCTCTAACCCTAATGACTACAACCCTCGGTTTATATAGACACCGATAGGGTTAGGGTTACCGAAGATAGATTAGAACAAGAGGGAAAGAGATCTCGTCCACCCTTAACTTGGAGGGCACACCATGGCTTCGCAGCTCTCCGGTCACCACACGGCTCCACCAGTCCGGCCGACATACAATGGGCCATCATCCCGAGGACCCCTTAGTCGATGACTCCCTCAACGGGCTTTCCTCTGTATTTGGAACAAGTCAATATAGATACGATAATATGGCACAGAAAAAAGAAGGAACTAGCAGCTATTTACAAGAGCCTCATAGTGTGCAATATAGCTACGGGATCCTGTTCTCTGTTGGAATTTCTGTTTAGAACGGTTGGTCTTGTTCTTCAAACAGTTAGCCTAGAAGAAGATACACTTGTAAGGCATATACGTAAATACGAGTTCAATATGTGATCTGATCAAATACATATACCCTACCTAATACTTTGGATCAGACCGTTGTTTAACAAGGGCTATCCAGTCTTCATCTGTAATATATTCCACTGGAGATGTTTGAGCAATTTCATTGTTAGCCTTGCCTTCAAAGTGAGTTTTTCTAAGGTGATACCGATACTGTCGCAGAGCAGACTGAAAAACATGGGTGTATGCTTGTTTAGTTGCATCATCTTTCGGATCCAACTTGAACCTCATCTTTTGAAAAAAGAATGTGAGTCTTATTAGGAGGAAGCTAGAAAGTATGGTACAGAGCAAGAAAATATTACAAATTGCGATGAATAACATTACTTACGGATAAATGGTCAAGGAAGGTGTTAAACTGGGTATCCTCTTTCTCATTCCTGTACTGGATCCATGTTGGGCGGATACGTGCATGACACCTAACGGCAACGGCTGCCTCTGATACTAACTTGGCTGACTCTGTAGCATCACGTGGCCTTTTTAAACCTGCCTCAAAATGGATCTCCATTCTTCCTCCATTAGATTTTGTTAATCTGTCAAGCATTATCCCTGATGTCTATTTCCGCTTGCACCATGGTGCTAGTTCAACAACGAATATGGAAAGTGTTAGTGCACATCAAACTGCAAGAGTACATATAAAGGATCATGCAACTGCAACTTGACTCAGTCAGGTACCGTCTTGGTGTTGATGCTCATGAGGTTCATCTGATCTTGCCAAGTCCTGTTGTGTCAGCAGTGCTTCGGAAATAGTGTTAGGTGTGAAGGCAGCTTGGGAACAGGCCAATTGTAGAGCAAACGAACGAGTAACTCGTTGAGATGCCGGTACAGTTGAAGGGGATGCTGCAGCTGGTGGAGCAGGTGATACAGTGTTTGTAGATTTAGCCAGTGAACTTGGACCTTCTACTGCACTATAAGTACCAGCAGAATCTCGAGGGAAGATCCTTTTCCGTTGCACCCGACGAGTAACACCATTCCCTACTATATTCTTTTCCTTGCTCTCTTTTGACTTTGCCATGTCAAGCAGTGCCCACAACACAAAAGAATAAAATCGCTCTTCAAAACTCATTGATGCATGATACAGACTAGCAAAACTTTGATGTAAGACAAATGTATGAGGAGGATGGAATATGTAAGAAAAATAGGATGGCATGACATATTCACAGCTACGATGTGTAAACTAAGCAGAAGGATTTTCAAGAAAATAGAAGTAATG
Organism: Thinopyrum elongatum; assembly: GCA_011799875.1. NCBI lineage: Eukaryota > Viridiplantae > Streptophyta > Magnoliopsida > Poales > Poaceae > Thinopyrum > Thinopyrum elongatum. Next base: position 509,156,918 of record CM022300.1, read on the forward strand.
CAAGCTAGACATCATATAAAAGATGCAACCAATATCACTCTGCCAAGTTAAAAGTGTCCTGTCATAAGTGGCATTTCGGAAAATTAGAAGCAATACAACCTAGAAATCAATGCAAGATGCAACCACTATCACACTGCCAAGCTAAAAGCATCCAATCATGAGTGATTGATGCGGGATACACAACAGCAGTACTTTGATGTAAGAACATGGTATGATAGATAGATGCAGTGTATTCTAGACACATAAAGGAATGTCATAAGCACATGTATAACGTATAAACTCACCAGGTGCAATTTAATCAAAATAGAAGAAATACAAGCTAGAAAACATATGCAACATGAAACCAATTATCACACTGTCAACTTAGAGCAAGCACCTGCGATGGTGGAGTAGGGGAGATGAACTCATCATGTAGACTTGGGACTTCAACTGCAGTAGCAGTAGCAGTGGAAAATCTAGAGAGCCTCTGTTTGCATCGGTCCGGAGGACAACCAACATCCCCTAACTTACTCTTTTCCTTCCTCTTTTTTGATATTGCCTTCTGAAGTCAAAACCACAAGAAGATGAATAAAATTAGCTCTGCATAACTGGTTGATGGATGATACAGACGAACACTACTTTGATGTAAGGCAAGCGCGTGATAGGAGGATGGAATATATATTAAAAAAACGACAGCATTGCATATTCACATGTCCGGTAGGAGGATGGAATATGTATGAAAAATAGTCAGCAAAAGGCATTTCAACACAATTAGAAGAAATGAAAGCTAGGCACCATATGAACATGCAACCAATATCACTCTACCAGGAAAAAAGTGTCTCGTCATAAGAGCCATTTCAACAAATTAGAAGCAGTACAAGCTAGAAGACAATGCAAGATGCAACCTACATCACACTCCCAAGTTAAATGTGTCTTATAGGTAAGTGATTGTTGCAGGTATAAGTTGTAAGCTACGCAGATGCAATTCAACAAAATTAGAAGCAAATACAAACTAGACATCATACGGAACACGCAACCACAGATAACAGTGCCAAGTTAGAGCAAGCACCTGTGATGATGGAGTAGGGGAGATGTGCTAATCATCTACGCAACTATGTTGACTGTCCAGCCTTGTGTTGTCTTGCAAATCTTGTTGGGAGGATGGTGGAGTAGAATCTGTAGAGACCCTCTGTTTGAGTTGCTCCGAAGGACCACCATCATCCACTGCCTTACTAATTTCCTTCAGCTGTATTGATTTTGCATTGTGAAGTCAAACCGATAAGAAAAAGGAATAAAATTCGCTCTTCAGAACTCATTCATGCATGATACTGACGAACACTACTCGGATGAAAGGCAAACACATGATACGAGGATGGAATATGTATGAAAAACAGGACGGCGTGACATATTCACACCTATGATGTGGTAACTAAGCAGAAGGCATTTCAACAAATTAGAAGCACTGCAAGCTAGACACCATATGAAAGATGCAACCAATATCACTCTGCAAAGTTCAAATTGTTTGGCGTTTCAACAAATTAGAAGTAGTACATGCTAGAAATCATATGCAAGACGCAACCAATATCACAGTGGCGACTTAAAGGTGCCTCATCATAAGTGACTGATGAGGGATACGCAAGAACAGTAGTCTGGTGTAAGAACATGGTGTGATCAGATATAGTATGTTCTAGAAACAGGAACACGTGTCATATTCACAAGTATGATGTGTAAAGTAAGCAGATGCAATACAACAAAGTTAGAAGCAATACAAGCTAGATAGCATACGTAACATGCAACCACATATAATAGTGCCAAGTTAGAGCAAACACCTATGATGGTGGAGTAGGGGAGATGTGCTCATCATCTACACAGCTACGTTGACTGTCTAGCCTTGCGTTGTCTTGCGAATCTTGTTGGGAGGATGACGGAGTAGAATCTGTAGAGACCCTCCGCTTCAATTGCTCGAAAGGACCACCATCATCCAATGCCTTACCAATTTCCTTCCGCTTTATTGATTTTGCATTGTGAGGTCAAACCGACAAGAAAAAGGAATAAAATTCGCTCTTCAGAACTCATTCATGCATGGTACGAGGATGGAATATGTACGAAAAACTAGACGGCATGACATATTCACACCTATGATGTGGTAACTAAGCAGAAGGCACTTCAAAAAATTAGGGGCATTGCAAGCTAGACAACATATGGAAGGTGCAACCAATATCACTCTGCCAAGTTAAAACTGTCTCGTCATAGGTGGCTTTCATCAAATTAGAAGCACTACATGCTAGAAATCATATTCAAGACGCAAACCAATACCACACTGCCAACTTAAAGGTGTCTCATCATAAGTGACTGATGCAGGATACACAAGAAGAGTAGTTTCATATAAGAACATAGTGTGATAGACAGATATAGTATGTACCAAAAACAGGAAGGCGTGTCATATTCACACGTATAATGTGTAAGCTAAGAAGATGTAGTTTACACTAACTAGAAGCAATGTAAGCTGGACACCATATGCAACATGCAACCAGATATCGCACTGCCAAGTTAGAGCAAGCACCTGGAATGGTGGAGTAGGGGAGCGAAGACTTGGAACTTGTAATGCACTAGCAGTACGAGGAGAATCTGTACAGATTCTCCGTTTACGTTGCTGCACAGGACCAGCATCATCGCCTTCCTTACTATTTTCCTTCCCCTTTTTTGATTTTGCCTTGTCAAGTCAAACCCACAAGAAAAAGGAATAAAATTTGCTCTTCAGAACTCATTGATGCATGATACTGACGAACACTACTTTCATGTAAGGCAACCACATGATAGGAGGATGGAATATGTATGAAAAACAGGACGGCATGACATATTGACATATATGATATGTAAAGTGTAAACTAACCACAAGGTGTTTGAACTAATTAGAAGCAATGCAAGCTAGATACCATATGAAAGATGAAACCAATATCACTCTTCCAAATTAAAAGGGTGGCCTCATAAATGTATTTGAACAAATTAGAAGCAATACATGGCAACAAGCTAGAAATAATATGCAATATGCAACGAATAAATGTGTCTCATCGTAAGTGATTGATGCAGGATACAGAAGAGAGGTAGTTTCATGTAAGAACATGGTTAACAGATAGATGTAGTATGTACCAAAAATAGGAAGGCATGTCATATTCACAGGTACAATGTGTAAACTAAGTAGATGCATGTCGGTGCAACAAACCCTGGTGTATGGTTCCCTGACCATACACAGGCTCAAGGGAAATGTTCCAGCATCCAAGGCAAGGCCAAGCTGAAGACATAGCTCTTTGAAGAATTAAGGGGCGGATCAAGAAGACCAAGACGAGCCAAGACAGCAAGATATCACCAAGGGAAAAGCCTCCCTTGCCGGGCAGGCAAGCCTGGTCAGGTCGAGGTTACCCCAACAGCAAGTCCCAATACCTCTGTGACAAGGGTTGCCAGGGCGTTGGCGGCTTGTTATCCCGCCAAGGCTCCACCGCTCCACCTCGCAGTGACGCAAGTCACTTATCAGTGCGGTGTCGAGCACTCAAGTGAATAAGTGGCAGTCATTCAGCACGTGGCAGCCATTCCTGAGGAAGATCACCCCTAAATGACACCCGTCCATGGGTGTGTCATGCAGACAGGCGAGAAGGAGGTTGAATGGCACGGCAAGGCTTGCCGGGCTGCATCCTCGATGTGACACTAGGTGGTGCATTTAATGCACCTTGTCCTGTCTGCAGAGTTAGGTATGATAGCACTGTGGCTATCTAATCACTGGATAATGACTATTTTGCCACTGTGGTTACCTCTTTACCTATAAAAGGAGGGCCGAGGCAACCTTAGAAAGGATTCGGACCCTTGTATACTCATATGCGCGTAGCTGCTCTCCCTGAGGCGACCTTGCCGGGCTTGAGCACTGCGCGTTCGCCACGGTCTACCACTCAAATCCACAAAAGTAGGAGTAGGGTTTTACGCCTCGCGGCGGCCCGAACCTGGGTAAAAACCACCCGCGTCACCATTGCCGTGCTATCTTACGGCCTCCGCTCTTTGTGCAACATGCCCTTCCCCCTTGCCGAACCACAAAGGGGCCGACGGCCCCATAGGTGATCATGTTGAACCACGACATCTTTGGCGCGCCGGGTAGGGGGGAGCGCTTGTGCTAACCCGAGGACGTAAACAGTGCGTCGATCTTCAACACCATCTCCTTCGACGGCGTCATCACCCATGGCGCCCTAGAAAAAGTCTGGTGCAGCAGCCCGTCCTTCCACCTCAAAGGCCCCCTCGCACGCGGCCACCGATCCTATGGGGGCTGCTGTGCCGTCGGGGGACGCGACCAGCGCATGCGGCGCCGTCGTTGTTCCTCCCATGGCGGAGGTGGGAGCGGGAGGCGCCGGAGGAGGACAGCGTCAACAACATCCAAGCGGCCACGCTACACACGATGCGGGAGGGGAGAACATCCAATTCCCGCCTCTCCACCTCACTGGAGAACACAACCGCAGCGATGGCGCCCGTTCTGGCGCGAATCGTAACCTCCTAGCTGCCCCAGCCACGGGTGTCGGGGTAATCTCGCGACATATGCCAGGGGGTGGCTTATCATGGATGGGGACAGGAGTACGTCGTCGGGCCCTGGAAGCGGGAGTGAGCGAGATCTCGAACGAACACGAGTCTTACCTAGGTTCGGGGCTCTCCGAGGATATAACACCCCTAGTCCTGCTCTGCGGGGTCTCCGCATGATGACTATGATCAATCTCGTAGCTACAAGCTTGCTCCTTGAGCTGTTTGCTAGAGGAAGGAGAAGGGCAAGGCTAGCCCAGGTGCTTCTCTAGCTATGTGTGTGTAATGGCGTGTGGGATGAGCTGAACCCTTTGCATGGGCGAACCTGGGGGGTTTATATAGGCCTACCCCCAGGGGTACAATGGTAATTGGGCCGGGTGTAGGACCCGGATGGCAGCATCTAGGGGCGCCGGGTTCTCTGCCGGCTGCTAGGGCCCGCCGCTTGGTGGGTCCCGACGGCTACCGAGGATTCGACCGACAGGTGGGGCCCGCCGCCTACGGACCACGCTGATTGCCTTTTGCTGTAGCCTCGCCCTTGATGACGAGGGCTTCGTTAGTGGGGGCATGGCTACAGTCCGTCACCTGGCAGGCGCTTACTGTAACCACACCCCGTCTCATCGGAGTAACGGCGCGTTGACTCCGAGTGGAGGGAGAGGCCGGCTGCTGGAAGCCGGTCTGTAACTGAGGCCACCTTCTTGAGGTGCGCCGTCTTCCGTTTGCTCACAGACAGGTAGGGCCCGCCGCCTGTGGGCCGTACCGACCGCCCGTCGTGGGAGCACGGTCCTGTTGACAAGGGCTGCGTCATGGGCCATGTGGCTACAGTGCCGCGCCTGGCAGAGGGGTGTCCGTTTGGTCAGCCCGCCCTGTAGCCACGCCCTGCTTGGATTTGGGGGGTACGGGTGGCCCTGTAACCATGCCCCATATTATCGTATTTAACGGGCGCAAACTCTGAGGGGAGGAGGGGCCGTTTGCTAAGACCCGGCCTCCCCCGAAGCCGCCTGCTGAGGGTACACCGCTATCTGGGAGTCGGTCTCTTGGGCCAGCCAGCCCGAGGGAGCCGGTCACACGTCCGGGAGGCGCAAGGGGCTTGGCTTGCCCTGTTGTCTTGAAATGCTATGGGGTGCTGGTGGGGCTACCCATGGTCAATCCCACCGACAGTAGTCCCCGAAGCTGGTGAGGCGCCGCGCCTCAAGCCGGAGTGCCTCAGCAGCTTCCTACTCCGAGAGGTCTTGTATCTCCTGCTTCATCCGACTGGTAGAAGCCGTCTGCCAGGAGCCGTCCAAGGCCAGGCCAGCTGCCCGTTGAATTCGAAATAGTCGTCGTGTGCACTAGGTGGCGTGCCTGTCGCCCGCTGCTCGCGAGCCACGCTGCACCGGCAGGCCAGGCCGGCCTGCCAGCCCATGCGCGTGATGGGACGTCACCGCAGGCCTGGGCCCGCCACCACAAGGCCTCGGCGCGCGTGCGGATCCGCTGCGGCCGAGGTGGGCGGTTACCCTCCCCACGCGCAGTGAATGCGCGCGTTGAAGGCGTGAGAAACGCGGGGTCATGCGGGGTGCGGGCGCAGTTAATTCGCACGCCCCCCACGTCTCACCTCTTCGGCTCCGCTGCCGTGGGCCTATAAGTAGGGGGAGGAGGGGGCAGCAGAGCGCACGCGCATCCTCCCTGTTCTCCACCTTCTTCTTCCTCTGCCCCCTTGCCATTGCTGCGTCGCCATGCTGCTCTGCCGCCGAAGTGTTGCTGCCGCTTGCCGCCACTTGACCCCTCTACGTTGTTGCGGCCTTGCCTCGCCTGGCTTCTCTGTGTCGCTATCCGGCAACCAAAAAGCATGGCGCGAGGCGACTGGGACGGTTCAAACGTCCACGACGACCACCTCGAGTTCCTCCGCCAGACGCGGCGACTTCCCCGCGCGGCAAACGTGGAGGTGCGTGTTCCCCCCGAAAGGGAAATCTCGCTGGCACCGAGGGACGACGAGCGTGTCGTCTTTAGGACCCATTTCCTCCGCGGCTTCGGCTTGCCGGTAAGCGGCTTCCTCCGCTCTTTTCTTGATTTCTACCATCTCCAACCTCACCACCTCACGCCGAATATGGCGATACTGCTCTCCGCCTTCGTCACCCTCTGCGAGGGGTATCTCGGTGTCTTGGCCATGCTAGAGCTGTGGGGGGAGCTCTTCTACCTCAAGCTCGGCACCGCCGTCAAAGGAGAGGCGGCTTCGTGCGGGGCCTGCGTGGCGGTGCGGCGCACCAGCTCCAGGATCCACTTCCCGGCCATCGCTCTGCTGGAGTCGGCTAAACTCTGGCAGAAGTCGTATTTCTACGTCCGGAACATCCACGAGTCAAGGGACTACGTCAACCTGCCGGCTTACGCAGCTGGCCCGCCGCTCGAGCCTCGGAGCAACTGGAAATTTCGGCCGAAGTCGCCATCGGCCGCCATCACCACCGCCCTCACCCGGCTCCAAGAGATGAAGGAGTCGGAGGGCCTCAGGGCGTTGGATCTGCTGGCCGCCTTCGTCAAACGCCGGGTGCGGCCGTCGGGACCCATGCCGGATGTCCACCAAGGCGCTGCCGACTGTGGAGGTGGTCCGGCTCATCAATTACTTCTCCGACTGCAAGCTCGACGAGGAGAGCTGGCAGTTCGGCAAGGAGCCATACAGCCACGCCCATCCGTCGCCTCTGGTTAGTCTGATTCTTTTTCTTTGCTCGTGCCAAGTTCTTCGCGCCGCCTGACCGCCATGCTATGATACAGTGCTTCCAGGGCTAGACGGCTGTCGACATGCCGGATCCAGGCCATCGGTACATGGCAGACCGAGCGGAGAGTGACGCGGACGACCCCGAGCTGGGGGCGGCCACGTTGGAGGAGGATGATGCCGCTGGAGGCGGCGATGCGGCTGGCGGGGCTGCAGGTAATGGCATAGGGGAATGGCCGGATGACGACGAGGAAGACGATGAGCCCCGCCGTGCCCCAGGCGCCAGCAGGACAGGTGCCGGCTCCTCGGCGGCGCCGACTGGAGCACCGGTGCGTCGAAGCGTCGTGCCGACGTCGGGATGTTCGGCAGCCGGCCGTCCAAGAAGGCCAAGTCCGCAGTCGCCGCGAAGGCGGCCGCCATTCGGAAGGGCCCGAAGCAGTGTCCGATGGTGTCCGCATAAGTATTTTGGCCGCTTTTCGTCTTGATCCTTTCTGTCTTGGTTTTTTTCTTTCCAAACTTCTTATATTTGTTTGCCGTGCTATGTAGGGCTCCGCTTTCTGTGTCGCGGGCCCCGTCCGCCTCGGTGATTGGGTCGGCAGGCGGCCCCGAAGACGCCCGCCGCGTGGACCCGGCCACCGCCCTTCGGGAGGCGATGGAGAGGAATGCGCGAGAGGCGCAGCAGGAGCGGGACGCCGCGGCTCGGGTAGAGGTGGAAGCGGCGGACGCGGTGCGGGCGGAGGCCGACGCAGCGGGCAAGGCGCAGGCCGACGCGGCGGCCAAGGAGCAGGTGCATGCGGCGGCCAAGGCGCGGGCGGAGGAGCCGGAGCGTAGCGGAGCTCCGGAGGCCACCGAGCCGCAGCAAATGGAGCCGCCGGTGGTGGAGGGCCAGGCGCCAACCAGAGGAGCTGGGGCTGACTAGACGACACTGGAGAGGGGAGGGGCTGACCCCATCATCCCGGAGACGGACGTGCCCCTACGCGTGCCGACTGCTGGCGAGCAAGGCAGCCGGCCCGAAGCACCAGAGGTGCCGCCATCCAGCGCTGAGATGGTGGTGAGCCGTGCGGTGGCGACCCGCGTCCCTGCGCGCCAGCGCCCAGCGCGGGCGGTCTCCGCGCCGAGGCCGATGGAAGTTGGGGCTGCGAGCTCGTCGGCGCCCGACGCCGAGGCCACTAGAGCCGCTCCACCTGACTGGATATCAGGGACCGGCTCGGGCATCCTCAACGTTGCGGTGCAGGACGTCCTTGACTTGTTCAAGGCCCATGGCGCCACCCTCCTGCAGGCGGGGAAAGAGCTGACGGCGATGCAGGCAACCGTCCGGGTACGTCCTTGAGTTATCCTTCTTGCTTTTTCTTGCGGTCTTCAGTGGGGGCGCGCAAGCGCACCCACTGGGTGTAGCCCCCGAGTTCAAAGCCGGCTGCTGAAGTGCTGCTCTTCTTGCAGAACTATCACAATCTGCGCGCGGCCACCTTCAACTCCCAGAACAGGATGCTGGCCAAATGGACTGCCGACCTGAACGAGAGCCGAGGTGAGTACGGCCGTCTTTCGGTCTTCAGTGGGGGCGCGCAAGCGCACCCACTGGGTGTAGCCCCCGAGATTCAGGCCGACTGCTGAGCAGTCAGGCCGGATCTTCCGGCAACTTCTTTTTTTGGTTCATACTGATGTTTCTTTCTTGTCTTGGCAGGGGGCGCTGCTGAGCTGCGGGCGCGCGTGGGCGAGCTCGAGACCGAGCTCCGTGCCAAGGAGCAGGAGCGCAGCCAAGCCGCTAAGGAGTGCGACCAGCTTGCGAAGGAGCTGGCGGACCAGGCGGAGAAGCACAAGGCGGAGGCCCAGCAGCTGAAGGACGGTGAAACGCTCCTCAAGGCCGAGTTCGAAACTCAGCGTTCGGACTGGGCCGAGAGGGAAAAGTTGCTGTCGGACGGCTACGGAGTGATTGAGGACATGGTTGAAGGTAATGTCCTTTATTCTTTGTTGCTTAGTCGCCGACTGCTTCGGGGGGCCGGCTTCTAAATTCTTGGTTTTCTTTTGGACATAGTTTCTTCCTGGTCGCTCCATTGCCATCTACCAAGCCATCGAGGCGTGACCCAAATAACGAAGGAGGACGGGTGCCGACATTCCGCCGAATGCGCCCCGCAACCTAGGCGAGCAGCTTTTGGCCATCAAGATGCGGCTTGAGCCAGCGCGCCGTCTACTTCGCCGTCTTCAGCGCGCCGGGTCACAGGTGCTGGTCATGCTATGGCCGGACGCTCAGGTTCCTCGCACTCCCTGTCGGACTGCCGACTGGCTGGAGGTGGCGGCCGAAGGGTTTGAGGCCTGGAAGGGCGCTGCGGCCCGAGCGGGCACTCAGACGGCGCTGGAGTTCGTCAAGGCGTAGTACCCGGGGGTGGAGCTGGCCTAGCTGGCCACCTTCCGTCAGGAGGCCGGACCCGAGCTGGATGCAGTGCGCGACGAGCTTGTCAATCGCGCAGCGACCCTTGCCGAGTACGCTGACACCATGGTCTTTATCCCGGAGTGGGACGAGGACGGCGCTGAGGTGCCGCATTCCTGGTTCGGGCTGGACCCGGCGGAGGGGGAGGACTCGGCGGAGGAGATCGCTTCCAGCGATGAAGGCGAGGATGACGAAGACGAGGAAGGTGAGGGCGTCGCACCGGATGGCGGAGCGACCGGCCAGCCTCGGCCCGATCGAGCTTCGACCAGCGAGCCGCGGGAGACCGCGTCGACTGCCGCCGCCGACGACCAAGCCAAGACCCGCTAGCCGAACGGTCCACCAGCCGGCGCCTCTGCCTCCGCCACCTTGTCCACGCCGCCTGCAGCGCCCTTGGCCTAGGCGGCCGCTTATCTTTCAAGTTTTTTTCTGTCTTATGCTTTGAACAAACAAGTTAATTGCACGCAGTTCCACCCGCTGGGGGTGTAATTCAAAATCCGTTGAATGCTTGGCCAGGGGCCTTTTGCTATGTAAATAATTTAATTCACACATGCTTGTGCTCTTGCCGGGTTCCGGCTTGGTTTTGCTTCTTGCCCTGTTTGGCTTTTTCCTTTGCTGCCTTCCTTTGGCTGCCGCCCTGCCAGCCGAACAGCCGCTCTGTGGTCTGTGGCCGGGTCAGGGACTTGGCCGTTTAGGATAGGCAAGTTACTTCGGCCGTCTAGAGCGTAGCTAGTCAAGCTAGAAGCCGGCCGGCCGGCTGCTGGGCAGCCGGACGGATGGGGTGGGTAGCCGACTTGGCCTATAATGGCGTTCTTCCTTAGTCGTTTTTCGTGTGGACATCATTTCTTGCCTTTAGCTCTGGCCAGCCGAACAGTCACTCTGCAAGCTGCGGCTTTAGGCAAGAGAGGGCTTAGATGTCGGCACACTACTTGGCCGACTGCGGGTCGTGCCAGCTTAGGTCAAGGCGGCGAGCCCCCGGGCCGGCTGACCGGACCCGGTGCAGGGCGAAAGAATGAAACACAATCATAGGCAAGCTTATCATATAGATAAAAAGGTATCCCCCGAGTGTGCTTCGGGGGACCTGTTGTCTTTGCTTAATACAAAAGGTAGCGTGGTACATACACTGCATCAACTATAAAACGGGTGGAGAAGATTTGCGTTCCATGGGCGCTCTGTCTCTTTGCCGGAATCATCCCTCTTGCGTGCCCTGGGCTTTTGTGTGTCGATGAGGTAGTAAGAGTCATTGCCCAGGGCCTTGCTGATGATGAAAGGCCCCTCCCAAGGGGCCGATAGCTTGTGCTGGCCGGCTGTTCGCTGGATCAGCCGGAGCACAAGGTCCCCTTCGCGGAAAGCACGCGGCTTGACCTTCTGGCTGTGGTAGCAGCGTAGGCTCTGCTGGTAGATGGCGGACCGGCTGAGTGCCAACAGCCGGGCCTCTTCCAGCAGATCAACACCGTCTTCTCGCGCCTCCTTTGCTTCTGCCTCTGTGTACATGGTGAGGTGAGGTGAGTCGAACTCGATGTCAGTTGGAATGACGGCCTCGGCCCCGTACACGAGGAAGAAGGGAGTGAAGCCGGTTGCTTTGTTGGGCGTAGTCCGAAGACTCCAAAGGACGACCGGCAGCTCCTCGATCCAGCAGCTGGCCGAGCGCTCCAGCGGCTCGACCAGTCAGGGCTTGATGTCGGACAGGATGAGGCCGTTTGCTCGCTCCACCTGGCCATTTGACTGCGGATGGGCAACGGACGCTAAGTCCAGTCGGATGCCCTGCGTCACGCAGAAATGGGCCAAGGCGCCTTTGGCGAAGTTTGTGCCGTTGTTGGTGATGATGCTATACGGAATGCCGTATCAGATGGTGATGTCCGCAATGATTGTGACAGCAGTCGGACCATTCAGTTTCTTGATTGGCTTTGCTTCGATCCACTTCATGAACTTATCCACAGCGACCAGCAGATGGGTCATGCCGCCGCGTGCTGTTTTGAAAGGGCCCACCATGTCCAATCCCTAGACGGCAAACGGCCAAGTGATGGGGATGGTCTTGAGTGCAGAGGCCGGCAGGTGTTGCTTGGAGCTGAAGCGCTGACATCCCTTGCATTTGTGGACTAACTCCTTGGCGTCGTCCAAAGCAGTCTGCCAGAAGAATCCATGGCGGAAAGCTTTGGCAACAAGGGATCTGGAGGCGGCGTGGTGGCCGCACTCGCCTTGATGAATGTCTCTGAGGATTGCCATGCCCTTCTCCGGCTCCACGCAGCACTGGAAGACACCAGTCACACTGCGCCTGACAAGCTCTCCGTTGACTATTTTGTAGGCTGGCGCCCGGCGTTGCACCTGCCGGGCCAAGACCTCGTCGACTGGTAGCTTTCGGCTCACCAGGAAGTTGAGGATGGGCTGCGCCCAAGATGGTGCTTCTACCACTGTCATGACAGCAACTGGTACCATGCCGGTCGGGTTGGGAGGCAGCGGGTCGGAGCCGGCCGCTGCTTGCTGCGTCGTTGAAGTCCCCGGGCCGACTGCTGCAGTCCCCGGGCCGGGTTCTGAAGTCGCCGGGCCGGGTTCTGAAGTCCCCGGGCCGGGTTCGAATGCTGCAGCCCCCGGACCGCCTGCCGAAGTCCTTGGGCCGACCCTTGAAGTCCCCGAGCCGGATCCAACTGCTCCGGGGTCAGTCGGCACGAAGATGGACTCTGATTCTGGCGAAGGCTTGATAGACGATTTGCGCAGGCACTGGAGTGAGACACCGGCTGGTATGGCTTGCCGGGTGGAGCCGATTCAGGCCAGGGCGTCGGCTGGCTCATTGTCGGCCCTTGGCACATGAAGGAACTCGCACTCGTCGAAGTGCCCGCTGATCTGCTGGACGAGGAAGCGGTAGCTTGCCATGTTTGCATCCTTGGCGTCCCAGTCGCCAGATGACTGTTGGACCACCAAGTCCGTGTCGCCGTAACACAGAATCCGGCGGATGCCAATCTCCTTGGCTAGCTGGAGTCCGTGTATGAGCGCCTCGTACTCGGCCACATTATTGGAGGTGGCAAAGTGAATATGCAGCGTGTACTTGAGCTTGTCGCCTTTGGGAGAGGTAAGGACGATGCCGCCTCCCAAACCAGTGTGCATCTTCGAGCCGTCAAAGTGCATTCGCCAATGAGCGGAATCCGGAGCTGGCGGCAAGTACTGGGTCTCGGCCCAGCCGACTAGGAAGTCAGCCAGCGCTTGGGACTTGATGGCGGTGCGGGGCTGGTAGAGGATGGTGTGTGGAGCCAGCTCAATGGCCCACTTTGCCACCCAGCCTGATGCATCTCTATTGCCTATGATCTCGGCAAGGGGGCAGTGTAGACGACCGTGATGGTGTGCTCCTGGAAATACTGCTTCAGCTTCTTGGCGGCAAAGTACACGCCGTAGCACATCTTCTGATAGTGGGGGTAGTTCTGCTTGCAGGCGGATAGCACCTCACTCAGATAGTATACTGGCCTCTGGTCCGGCTGGGCCTTGCCGTCTTCTGGGCGCTCAACCACGATCACGGTGCTGACCACCCGGCTTGTGGCGGCGATGTAGAGGAACATGGGTTCTTTAGCAGTCGGAGCGGCCAAAACAGGCGGCGTGGACAGCATCCGCTTGAGCTGGAGGAAAGCCTCATCCGCCTGGTCGTTCCATTCAAAGCTGGTGGTCTTCTTCATCAGCTGGTACAGTGGGAGGGCCTTCTCGCCCAGCCGACTGATGAACCGGCTGAGTGATGCCAAGCACCCGGTGAACTTCTGGACGTCCCGCAGCCAGGTTGTCCTTTGAATCCACTCGATGGCCTTGATCTTCACGGGGTTGCACTCGATCCCGCGCTCCAAGACAAGGAAGCCAAGGAGCTGGCCGGCTGGTACTCCGAAGACGCATTTCTTCGGGTTGAGCTTGATCTGAAAATGGCGCAGGTTATCAAATGTCTCCTTGAGGTCCTCCAGAAGGGTGCCGCACTTCTCCATCTTCACCATAATATCGTCTACATAGACGTGGGCATTTCTGCCGAGTTGCTTGAGGAGGCACTTCTGCATGCAACGCTGAAACGTGGCGCCGACATTTCTCAAGCCGAACGTCATGGTCAGGTAACAGAAGGCTCCGAATGGTGTGATGAAGGCAGTCTTCAGCCGATCGGCCGGGTTCAGCTTGATCTGGTGGTAGCCGGAGTAGGCGTGCAGGAAAGACAGCAGCTCGCATCCGGCTATGGAGTCGATCACTTGATCTATCCGAGGCAAGGCAAAAGGGTCCTTGGGGCAGGCTTTTGTTGAGGCTAGTGTAGTCGATACACGTGCGCCACTTGTTGTTCTTTTTCAAAATGAGGACTGGGTTGGCAAGCCAGTCCGGGTAGAATACTTCCATGATGAAGCCGGCTGCCAGAAGCCGGGCGATCTCTTCACCAACAATCCCTCTCTTCTCTTCTGACAGGCGGCGGAGGGGTTGCTTGACTGGTTTAGCATCTGGTATCACATGTAGCTTGTGCTCGGCGAAATCTGTCGGAACACCCGGCATGTCTTTGGGAGACCATGCGAAGATGCCCCGATTCTCACGGAGGATATAGACGAGCTCGCTTTCCTATTTGCTGTCGAGGGTTGACCCCACGACAGAAAATCTCTTCGGGTGCACCGGATCCTAGGCAATCTTCTTGGTTTCCTTGGCCGGCTAGAATGAGCCCTGGGTGTCCGCGTCCTTGCGGTCGGATGGTATGTCCGGCTGCTTGCTGGCCATGGCTACCGCCCGGGCAAGGAGGCGCTTCTCTTCAGCGATGACGAGGGACTCGTCCAGCTGGCTACTGGCGGTGGCACATGAGAGCGACTTCTGGTAGTCGCCGGAATGATGATGATGCCCTTGGGGCCCGGCATCTTCATCTTCAGGTAGGCGTAATGCGGCACCGCCATGAACTTGGCTAGGGCGGGCCGGCGCAGGAGCGCGTGGTAGGGGCTGTCCAAGTTGACCACCTCGAACCAGATTGGCTCGCGGCGGAAGTGGGTCTTGTTGCCGAACAGGACATCAATCTTGATCTTGCCGATTGGAGAGCAGGAAAGCCCAGGGACTATGCCATGGAACACGGTTCGGCTGGGCAGGAGTTGCTTTTCCTTGATGCCCAGCTTCTCCATGGTGTCGTGGTACAGGATGTTGATGTTGCTGCCGCCGTCTATCAGGATCCGGGAGAAGCGGCAAGCCCGCCTCTCTGTTGAGAAGGTGGAGTCGAGCACCATCGCGTAAGCACCCGGCGAGGGCATCTCGGTCGGGTGGTCTTCACGGCTCCAACTGATGGGCTTCTCGGACCAGTGCATGAATGGGGGTACCTTTGAAGCGACAGCATTGACCTCACGGTGCTGCTGCTGCCGACTGTGCTTGTCATCGGCTTGGATGGTGAAGACGACGTATGTGGCATTGGGCTCGGGGAACTCATCTTGGAGCATGCCGACTGGACGGGCCACTGGCTGCTGAGGAGGCGGAACCGGTGGGCCGACAGGCGGAGGCGGTAGGCCTTCGCCCCTGGCAATTCGGGTGAGCCAGTGGCATTTCCGAGTGGTGTGGTTGGACGGCTTCGCGCCGCTGTGGAACTTGCACGGACCATCGAGTGCTTGCTCGAAGGAGAAGGCGGGCAACCAAGCGGCCTTGCCTCCCTTCTGACGCTTGGGGCCGGATTGCCCTTCCGGCTGCTGGTCTTCAACTGTTGCCACCTGCCGGCTGCTGGAAGCTGGCTGCTGGGCCTTGCGTTTGTTGTTGTTTGGATGTTGGCGCCGGTTGGTGTCACCAGCTGGTGTGTGAGGAGCCGGTGGGAGCAACTTCCCGGACGCGTCCACTCGAATCTCCGACTTCATGGAGGAGTGGGCGGTGGCGTACTTATCGGCCACGACCAGGAGCTCGTCCAGTGTAGCCGGCTCGTCGCACAAGAGCTTGTGCTTGAGCAAGGTGCCCTCTCTGCACCCGGTGGTGATGTACTTGATGGCCTGCACCTCGTGCACCCCTTCGCAGGAGTTGTGCAACTCGACCCAGCGCGTCAGGTAGTCGCGGGTAGACTCGGTTGGGCCCTGAATGCACATGGAGAGTTGGCGTGGCTTGGGGGGGCGCTTGTAGGTGCTGGTGAAGTTACGGATGAAGACATAGGTGAAGTCAAGCCAGCTGTTGACGCTGTACGGCTTGAGGCTGTTCAGCCATGTCCGAGCAGTGCCCTGGAGCATGAGCGGAACGTACTTCATGGCAACGCGCATTTTGCCATTTGCTATGCTGACGGCCATGGAGTAGTCGACCAGCCAGTCCTCCGGCTTCACGGAGCCATCGTACTTGGGAGTATCTCGGGGAAGCGAGAACCCTTTGGGGAAGGGCTCATCACGAATGCGGGGGCCGAAGCAGGCCGGGCCTATCGCATCTTCTTCTTCTACGGCCAGGGACCGAGCAAGCCGCTTGATCCAATGGCGCACGTCGTTCTCTCCGACTCCTTCGTGGGGGCCAAGCCGGCCTCCAAGAGTCGGGTGGTCCACAGGTGGTGGAGAGGCTAGCCTCTCCCTGCGAGGAGGTGGCGGACGCTCGTCCCGCCGGTGCTCCAGTCGTGGGCGGCCGTCATGGCTGCGCACAACCGTAAGGCGAGTGCGCCGGCTACGGCTAGCAGCCGGATCCAGGTCTTGCTGACCACGGTCCCCACCTACTGGGGACCGGGAGGTTGCTCCATGCTCACGGCGGGGGGGATGGTCCTCGGCTTTCTTGCCAGCCGTCATCGCGCGATGCCGCGTGTCTTGCTGCGTGGTCGCAGCATCAAGGAGCTCCTAGAGGCATGCCATCTGGCTGCGACGCTCGTCGCCCTCCAGGTTATCCAGTTCATCTGCTGCCGCCTGGGCGGCGCGTAGGTTCTCCATGGGAGTGGCATAGACTGGGCGTCCGACTCCCAGCATGCTGGCTATGGCCGCGTCGCGTTGCCGAATGGCGCCGGCTCGGCTGGGTTCGGCAGCAGCCGGTGTGCCACTTGCTATGCGGTCGATCTCGCACTGGCAGGCCTCAGCGCGGCGCCATCTTGTTGGCACTTTCAAGGAGCGAGACACGGAATGCCTCCAGTGTCGTCCCATCGGCGTTAGCAGCCACTGGGGTGGCCAGGCCCCGCATGGCCGCTCGCAGCGGGTCCTGGGCAGCCCCAGCGGAGTCGTCGCCGTGGCCAGTGACCAGCACCTCTGCGATGGTACTGGCGTCGGTGACGCTGGCGACAAGGGGGAGCGGATCGTCGATGACCACCACATTGGTGGGGAACTCGTTGGCGGAGGCCGCGTCGGAGTCGATGAGCATCGCGACGGGCTCGATGGAGGGGTCGGTGGAGCCGACGGACTCCATGTCGGAGGCCGGCTTGTTGGTGATGCCGAGCTTGCCGAAGAGGTCGATGAGGCAGCTCGCAGGGGACGCCGCTCCTGCGCCAGGAGCGGGCTCGTCGGAGAGGCTGGCCTTGCCGGGGAGGTGGGCAAGGCAGCTCATGGGGCAGGCCGCCCCCGCGCCAAGCGGCGCGCTGATGCATGCACCAACGGGCGCGCCGGGCTGGCTGATCTGGCCAGGCGTGACGTGCTCGTCGGAGCGGAAGAGGGTTCCCATCCAGAACATGTTTCCGGCCGACGGTGCGCTTAGCCCCACGGTGGGCGCCAAATGTCGGGGTAATCTCACGACATATGCCAGGGGGTGGCTTATCATGGATGGGGATAGGAGTACGTCATCGGGTCCTGGAAGCGGGAGTGAGCGAGATCTCGAACGAACACGAGTCTTACCCAGGTTCGGGGCTCTCCGAGGAGATAACACCCCTAGTCCTGCTCTGCGGGTTCTCCGCATGATGACTATGATCAATCTCGTTGCTACAAGCTTGCTCCTTGAGCTGTTTGCTAGAGGAAGGAGAAGGGTAAGGCTAGCCCAGGTGCATCTCTAGCTATGTGTGTGTAATGGCGTGGGGAATGAGCTGAACCCTTTGCATGGGCGAACCTGGGGGGTTTATATAGGCCTACCCCCCAGGGGTACAATGGTAATTGGGTCGGGTGTAGGACCCGGATGTCAGCGTCTATGGGCGTCGGGTTCTCCATCGGCTGCTGGGGCCCACCGCTTGGTGGGTCCTGCCGGCTGCCGAGGATTTGGCCGACAGGTGGGGCCCGCCGCCTGCGGGCCATGCTGATTGCCTTTTGATGTAGCCTCGCCCTTGATGACGAGGGCTTCGTCAGTGGGGGCATGGCTACAGTCCGTCACCTGGCAGGCGCTTACTGTAACCACACCCCGTCTCATCGGAGTAACGGCGCGTTGACTCCGAGTGGAGGGAGAGGCTGGCTGCTGGAAGCCGGTCTGTAACTGAGGCCACCTTCTTGAGGTGCGCCGTCTTCTGTTTGCTCACAGACAGGTAGGGCCCGCCGCCTGTGGGCCATACCGACCGCCCGTCGTGGGAGCACGGTCCTGCTGATGAGGGCTGCGTCATGGGCCGCGTGGCTACAGTGCCGCGCCTGGCAGAGGGGTGTCCGCTTGGTCAGCCCGCCCTGTAGCCACGCCCTGCTTGGATTTGGGTGGCACGGGTGGCCCTGTAACCACGCCCCATCTTATCGTATTGAACGGGCGCAAACTCCGAGGGGAGGAGGGGCCGTTTTCTAAGACCCGGCCTCCCCCGAAACCGCCTGCTGAGGGTACACTGCTATCTGGGAGTCGGCCTCTTGGGCCAGCCAGCCTGAGGGAGCCGGCCACACATCCGGGAGGCACAAGGGGCTTGGTTTGCCATGTTGTCTTGAGATGCTATGGGGTGCTGGTGGGGCTACCCGTGGTCAATCCCTCTAACAACGGGTGCAACTACGAGACGCACGCCTTCCCCAGGGCAAGGCAATCAAGACGAAGCGCCGAACGGAGCCGTCAACCCCCAAGCTCGTCCTTTTCGTTGTCACACCGCCCTCGTGACTGGCTCGCCACGATGAGAGCGCGACGCCGCCACGGCCGGTACCGTCAGGAGTCGGGCCACGTCACGATCTGCGTCGTCATCCATGCCAAGCACTGCTTCGGAGGCCATGGCTCAAGCCCAACTCCTGTTGATATTCCCGCCAGCTACCGACCAAATGGATGAATGGAGAGCCACCATTCAGAGTTTGATTGGTTTCGCTGAGGCAGGGGGATCACGATGGGCGGGCTCGCCACGACATCCGCAGACAGCGGCAACGGCCCGAGCCGCTGGCCATGCTGAAGGGGCCCACCTCACGGTGCAGTCCCCCCCACGACAGCCAGCGCTGGGGCCGCGGCCAGAGTCGCACAACCGGGAACACGACGAGGTGTCGATGGCTTCGTCTGATCCTTGAGCCCATCGAGATCAGTGGCAGGGTCTGGAGGACAGGCAGAGGGAAGACGCGTGCGTCACCATAGAATGGCGCCACGAAACCCACTGCCAGTCCGACAGGCGCAATGGCCCCAACATCGATGAGCCTGCGCCTGGTGGAGACGAATACCTTCCCTTCGAGGTTGGGTGTCCTACCTTCACTCGTGAGCTGCGGCAAGTCCGTTGGCCATCTGCCCGTACGTTCAAGCCAGAGATACCAGAAAAATATGATGGAAGACTGAACCTGACAGAGTTCTTGAGCATCTACACCATTGCTGTTCAAGCCGCCGGGGGAAGAGATGAAAAGATATTCGCCAACTACTTCCCTTTGGCGCTCAAGCCAAATGTGAGGTCATGGCTGATGCACTTGCCGGAGAACTCCATCTCGACTTGGGTTGATCTATGCCATGAGTTTGTTGGTGCCTTCACGAGCGGCCATCAAGAACCAGGGCAGCCCAGCGATTTGCAGCTCCTTCCACAGAAGGAAGGGGAGAGTTTACGGAAGTACATGCGGAGGTTCAGCTGGGTGCACAGGAACATTCCAGATATCCACCCGGCAGCTGTGATTGCCGCATTCCAATCCAATGTGCGCAACCGCAGGATACGTTCCAAAATGAACGTCCAGTTACCCAAGACTATGAACGAGCTTTACACCTTGGCGGGTAAGTGTGCCCGTACGGAGGAGGGGAGGCGTCTCCCCGAAGAAGAGGATGGCGTCGACGTCGACTCAGAATATGACGACAATGCTGCCAGCCAGAAGAAGAAGAACAAGAAACACAACAAGAAGCGCAAGGATAAAGCAGTGCTGGCTGTTGAAAGATCAAGCGCTCCCAGTTCTGGCAAGAAGGCCAAGACCGAGGCTCCCGTCAAGGAAGTTGCCACGTGCACTGATTGCCGAGAAGGCTGGGAAGGCAGATGGGCCGTACTGCAAGATCCATCGAACTAAGGACCATGATCTCCAAGAGTATCATCAAGTTGAGCAACTCGTCAAGAAGCAAAAAGCTGAGTACGAGAAGCATGATAAGGAGAGAGACCAAGATGGCATTGGCGGGAAGGGCTGAGGAGGCCACCCCGGCAAGGCTCCCCAACGTCCAGAGAAACCTGCTAGAGGTCATGAGAAGAACGGATGTGGTGATGAAAGCGATGAAGGGAATGAAGAGGAAACCAGTGAGCAAGAGTTCCAGAAAGCCACTGACACCCTGTGCATTGACGGGGGTGCATCCTTGCACTCCTCTCACAGCCAGCTGAAACAATGGGTGCGTGAGGTCAATGCTATGGAGCCAACGGCAGATTCACGGAAACCGCTCAAATGGTCTCGCACGCCCATCATCTTTGACGAAGAGGATCACCCTGACCGAACCACTGCGGTAGGGTGCTTGCCGTTGTTCGTTTCACCAACAATTCGCAACCTCAAGGTCACAAAGATGTTGGTTGACGGCGGGGCCGGGTTGAATCTGATTTCCCCCAAGGTGCTCAGCAATCTACAGATAACAGATGGAGAGCTCAAAGTTACTGGCACGTTTCACGGAATTAACCCCGGCAGGAGTCAACCAAAGGGGAAGATCACGCTGCCGGTGACATTTGGAGGGGAATTGAACTTCCGGACTGAGAAAATTGTGTTCGATGTGGTTGAGCTTCCGTTGCCATACAAAGGGATACTTGGACGACCTGCCCTGGCAAAGTTCATAGTGGCATCCCATTATGCCTACAATACCTTGAAGATGCCAGGACCAATGGGCGTTATTTCCATCCCATCAGACAAGAAGGACGCGATTATATGCATGGACAAGATGTACCGGGATGCGGTCGCTGCCGAGGCCGTGGAAACCGCAGTCCTCGCCAAGGAAAACAAACAAGGGAGAAAGGCTAGCAAGGACGCCGGCAAGGAATCCGGGAAGCGCGCCTCTCCGGAGTACGATGCACCCGTCGATGATTTGCCGGAGAGTTCTACTAGCAAGAGGTCCAAGGTTGCTGCACCCGCTATGAAGAAGGTCCCGGCAGGGCTGGATGGTGCTGATAGTACATTTACTATCAGCTCCACCCTTGACGACAAATAGGAAAGCGCGCTCATTGCCTTCCTACGGGTGAATGTCGATGTGTTTTCTTGGCAACCATCTAACATCCCCGGTGTTCCCAGGGAGGTAATCAAGCACCACCTTGCTGTCTGCCCTCATGCCCGACCCGTCAAGCAGAAGGTCGGGAAGCAAGCCTTGGAGTGGCAGCAGTTCATTGCCGAGGAGATCAAGAAACTTGAGGCGGCTGGTTTGGTCAGAGGAGTATTGCACCCGACATGGTTGGCAAATCCAGTGGTGGTGCGCAAGGCGAATGGGAAATGGAGGCTTTGCATAGATTTCACATATCTGAATAAAGCATGCCCAAAGGACCCGTTCCCCTTGCCACGCGTCGACCAGATCATGGACTCCACCTCCGGGTGTGATCTGCTTTCCTTCTTGGATGCCTACTCCGGGTACCACCGGATATTTATGTCCAAAGAAGATGAAAAGAAGACAGCGTTCATAACTCCCTGTGGCACGTACTTCTTCATACGGATACCCTTCGGATTAAAGAGCACTGGAGCCACTTTTGCAAGAGCAGTGCAAATTGGTTTTGAGTCCCAGCTGCACAGGAATATTGAAGCTTACATGGATGACATAGTGGTCAAAACCAAGGACAAGTCAATTCTCATTCAGGACTTGGAAGAGACCTTTGCAAATGTGCGCAAGATCAACTTGAAGTTAAACCCAGAGAAGTGTGTGTTTGGCATTCCTTCCGGCAAGCTACTTGGCTTCTTCGTGTCCCACTGGTGGATAGATGCCAACCCCGACAAGATCAAGGCGATCAAGCAGATTCAAGCACCCAAGACAGTTAAAGATGTGAGGCGTCTGACTGGATGTGTTGCTGCGCTAAGCAGGTTCATTTCCAAGTCTGCCGAGCATGCCTTGCCGTTCTTCAAAATCTTGAAGAAGGCAGGACCCGTGGAGTGGACCCCGGAGGTAGAAGCTGCGCTGCAAGATTTGAAGACCTATCTTTCCTCTGTTCCCACCTTAGTCGCTCCTAAACCACAAGAACCGTTGCTGCTATACCTAGTAGCAACCAATCAAGTGGTTAGTGCGGCACTGGTGGCACAGCGGGAGGTAGATGAGGGAGCTGCCACGACTACTGTCCTCTCCGGAGCGGAAAGTGAACTCGTCCCGGCAAGGTCAGACGCAGATCAAGACAAAGGGGAGCGAAGCGGTGGAGACAATTCCAGGATCACGACAAGGAAGAAGGTGGTGTAGTGGCTAGTGTACTTTGTCAGCTCCCTACTACAGGGGGCTAGGTCAAGGTACCCTGGTGTGCAAAACTTGATCTTTGGCCTCATCATGGCCTCAAGGAAGCTGCGCCATTACTTCCAAGCCCACGAGATCACGGTTGTCACCCGCTTCCCCTTGCAGCGCATACTGAGGAACCCTGAAGCCACCGGTAGAATAGTGGAATGGGCTTTGGAGTTGTCAAGCTTTGGTTTGAAGTTTGAGAGCACATCTACCATTCAGAGCAGAGCACTGGCAGAGTTTATTGCAGAGTGGACACCTACCCTAGGCGAAGAGGCACTGGAAACGGTTATCCCTGGCAAGGAAGCACCCCAAGAATGGATCATGTACTTTGATGGTGCCTTCTCACTACAAGGTGCAGGGGCTGGCGAGCTCCTCATTGCACCCAATGGAGAGCACCTCAAGTATGTGATCCAGATGCATTTCTCCCAGGAGAAGGCAACTAACAACACTGCAGAGTATGAAGGACTCCTTGCCGGGCTCAGAATCGCGACATAGTTGGGGATCAAGAAGATGATCATACAAGGAGATTCACAGCTTGTGGTGATGCAAGTGATAAGGATTATCAGAGTCCATTGATGGAGGAATACGTGGAGGAAGTGAGAAAGCTGGAGGAGCACTTTGATGGATTATAAACAGAGCACGTACCCCGTGCGGAAAACAGCATTGCTGATTATCTGTCAAAGTGCGCTGCGCAAAAGCTTCCTGTGGAACCATGGACATTTGTTCTCCACCTAACTCAACCCTCCGTATCCCCGGCAACAATGGACAGAAAGAGGAGGAAACTGGACTCCGGCAAGCCTCTCCCGGCAGAGCTTCCAAAAGCCCCCGGTAGAGAGGTTGGCGGTAACAACTCCACTTCGCTTGGCGGGCAGCACTGTGACACCCCCGATTCAATCGTACACTAATCATACACGCAAACGTGTATGATCAAGATCAGGGACTCACGGGAAGATATCACAACACAACTCTAGACACAAATAAAAGTCATACAAGCATCATATTACAAGCCAAGGGCCTCGAGGGATCTAATACAAGTGCTCGAACATAAACGAGTCAGCAGAAGCAACAATATCTGAGTATAGACATAAGTTAAACAAGTTGCCATAAGATGGCTAGCACAAACTGGGATACAGATCGAAGAGGCACATGCCTCCTACCTGGGATGCTCCTAAACTACTCCTGGTCGTCGGCGGCCTGAACGTAGTAGTAGGCACCCTCGGTGTAGTAGGGGTTGTCGTCGGTGGCGTCTGGCTCCGAGGCTCCAGCATTTGTTTGCGACATCCGAGAAGAAAGGAAAAGGGGGAAAAGAGGGAGCAAACCAACTGTGAGTACTCATCCAAAGTACTCGCAAGCAAGGATCTACACTACATATGCAATGGTATCAATGAAATGGGTAGTATCTATGGACTAAACTGCAGAATGCCAGAATAAGAGGGGGAAAGCTAGTCCTAGCGAAGACTACGCTTCTGGCAGCCTCCATCTTGAAGCATATAGAAGAGAGTAGCTGGTAAGTTCACCAAGTATCAACGTATAGCATAATCCTACCTGGCGATCCTCCCCTCATCGCCCTGTGGGAAAGCGATCACCGGGTTGTATCTGGCACTTGAAAGGGTGTGTTTTATTAAGTATCCGGTTCTAGTTGTCATGAGGTCGGAATACAACTTCGGGTCGTCCTGTTACCATGGACACGGCTATTCGAATAGACCAATCTTCCCTGCAGGGGTGCACCACATTACCCAACACGCTCGATTCCTCTGGCCGGGCACACTTTCCTGGGTCATGTTCGGCCTCGGCAGAACTATAGAGAGGTCAGCACTCTGGTCTACATCCTAAGCGCGCAGGGGTCTTGGGCCCATCGCCCTTTGCACTCCTGCACGTGGCGTGGGCTGCCGGAAGCAGACCTAGCCCCCCTAATACAAGAGCAGGCATTCCAGTCCAATCCGGCGCGCGCCGCTCAACCGCTGACGTCCAGGAAGCTTTAGCTGATACTACGATGCCGGTTGCCCATATCTTGTCCCACGTGGTGGTTAGTGCGTATAAGGCCAATGACCAACTCAGATCAAATACCCAATCTCGTTAAGCGTGTTATTATGAAATAACCGCAGACGCCGATCAGGGGCCAGGCCCACCTGTCTCCTAGGTGGTCACAACCTGCCCTGTCGCTCCACCACAAAGTAACACTCGGGGGCCGTCGGGAACCCAGGCCCACCACTACCTGGATGGAACCACCTGCCCCTTCAGCCCCCATATCCGAACAGTAACATAAGTATGTAATAGTATATAGTACATACCCGTGATCACCTCCCGAGTGATCACGGCCTGATAGTATAGCATGGTAGACGGACAAGAATGTAGGGCCACTGATGATAAACTAGCATCCTATACTAAGCATTTAGGATAGCAGGTAAGGTATCAACAACAGTAGCAACAAGGACAGGCTATGCAGCAGTATAGGATCAAACCGATGAAACAGAAACACAACTCTAATGCAAGCAGTAGAGGGAAAGAGTAGGCGATATCGGGATGAACAAGGGGGATTGGCTTGCCTGGAAGCTCTGCTGAGAAGGAGGGGTCGTCAACACCGTAGTCGTACTGGGTAGCAGCGGCATCGGTCTTGTAGTCTACCGGAGAGAAGAGGGGGAAGAAACAATGAATACAATGCAAACAGATGCATTAAGATGCATGACATGACATTTAGCGGTGCTAAGGTGTGCTAACACAGTACTAGGTGCTACTGGCGAAGGGGGGGAAACATTCCGGGAAAGTATTCCCGGTGTTTGACGTTTTCGGACAGATGAACCGGAGGTAGATTGTTGCATGTTCGCTATGCTAGGGACATGTTGGGGACGAACGGACTACGTATTCGGATTCGTCTTGTCGTTCTAAGAAACTTTCATGTACAAAGTATTTTCATCCGAGTTACGGAAAATTTTATATTAATTTTCAAAGTTTTAATCATTTTCTGGAATTCTAGAATATACCTAAAACTGAATTTAAACAGTGTATTACCTTTTATACTCATAGACAGCTAGCCTATTAGAATGACAGGTGGTGTCCAATGGCTGAGTCAGCATACACAGACAGCAAGTCAATAGTCAATGGTTGACCTGGTCAAAGTGTGAATAGTTGCCGTGGGGCCTACTTGTCATTGACTGTTATTTTATCTAAAGTGTTAAACAGGTTTAGTTATCAGGGGGACCCACTTGCCAGTGTACTTTTAGTAGGTAATTAATTTAACTTTAAACTTAAACTAATCCTAACTCTAATTAACAGGGCCGGCCCACCTGGCATAGGCACAGCCGGCCTCTCCCGTGGCTGGGCACGTACGAGCACGCAGGGGCGCCGGCGGCCACAGCGGGAACGCGTGACACGAGGGGAAGTAGCAGGGTGTCGGGGGGGGCTAGCAGCGGCAGCGGTGGGCGGAGCCGGTGCGGCCATGAGCGGTCAACAGCGTGCGGGCGCGTCCAACGGCGGGCACATGCAACTGCGGTGCGAGCCAAGCAACGACAACAGCAGTAAAAAGCAGCGGCGGCAGACGGGCGTGCGAGGCCAGGGGCGGGCGGTGCGCGCGAGGGGCGAGTGGGAAGAGGCACGATGGGGGGGGGGGGCGCGAAAGCGCGGGCGGCTGCGGGGAGCCGCGACCAGGGAAGCTGCGCGGGGGTGCAGGGAAGCGCCCGGGCGACGGCGGCCATGGGCGTGGGCGGAGGGCGACGGCGGCTTCGGTCGCGATGGCGACAGCAGCTACGGACGCAGCAGTGAGGGTTCTTGAGCTCGAATCCGAGCTCGGGAATATTCGGGGAAGTGGCAGAGCTCACATTGATGCGGATGACGAGCTCGACGGAGGTGGGGAGGCAGCGGATCGACGGTGGTGAACGGGGCGGACGACCAGCGAAGGGGATCGGCGACTGCGGTGGCTCAGGTCCATGTAGTGGGTGCAGGTGAAGTCAATGATGACGAGGGTCGTCCTGGACACCTCGGGATGGTGAGGCTTGGCCTGTGGCCACAACAATGGTGAGCGGGGGTGATGGCTCCGCTCGGGTGCGAGCTCCGGATCGAGAGAGCGAGTGAGCGAGATGGGAAAAGGGGATTAGGGTTTCGCGTGTCGAATTCAGGGCTCCGCTGACCCAAGAAAGGTTCAAACTCTGGGGCATGCGCGAAGAACTCAACCTCTCTAGCCGACCAACCCGTCGCCCTACAGCCTAGCTCGATGAACAAGGAAGAAGATAAACACGGTAGTTTACCCAGTTTCGGGCCACCTTGCGGTGTAAGACCCTACTCCTGCTTTGTGGTGGATTGGACTCACGAGGGGCTGAGGATGAACTAGTACAGAGGATGAACAAGCTCGCGAGGCTCGCTCTGGTGAGAATGAGTCAACCCCTTCTATGGTGGTGGCTAACCTATATTTATTGCGGCCTCGGTCCTCTTCCCTGAAAATGTAGGCGGGAAGGGATTCCACAATGGCCAATTTGAAAGGGGACAAGTAGTACATCTTATCCTGACGAAAGGTGGTCTTCGCCTGCAAAGGTTTTGGTCGTGACACTGCGGTGGGCTCGGCGATGACATCCGTCCTGCCGTCCTGGAGGTCTTGGTCTCGCTTTGGTAGATTGCTGGTGGATAATGGTGGTGAATGTAACACACTCGCCCGGCAAGGTCGCTCTGGGGACGAGAGTGGCTACGCGCGTATGGATATGTGAGGGTCCAACCCTTTCTACGGTCACCATGGGCCTCCTTTTATAGATTAAGGGGTCACCACAGTGGCAAATCAGTCTTTGCTTACTGATTAGATAGCTAACAGTGCTATCATATCTAACTCTGCAGGCTGACAGAGCGCATTAAATGTGCCACTATGTGTCACATCACAGCTCGCCCGGCAGGCCCTGCCGAGCTGTTTTGCTAGCTTCGCGCCTGCTTGCTTGACATGTCTCAGGACGGGTGTCATATGGAGGTGTTTGCTGTAGGAAGTGGCTGCCATGTGGCAGAAAGCAGCCACTTAGTCACCTTGGAGCTTGACACCGCTTTGATTACTGACTTGCGTCGCTTGTGAGGTGGAGCGATAGAGTGGCTTGCTTCCGCCAGCCCCGGCAGGCCTGCCGGGACGATCTGGGAGCTTGCTTCTGGGGCAAAACCCAACCCTGCCAGGCTCACGTGCCCGACAAGGTAGGTCCTTCCCTTAGCGATGCCCTGCTCCTCTGGCTCACCTTGGCCTTCTTGACTTGCACTTGGATCCTTCAAAGAGTTGATCCTCCTTGTTTGGCCTGATCTTGGTCTTGTAATCTTGTCTCTGGCCTGTTGCACCGATAGGAGCCCCCGGGCCTAGCACGGACGCGCCACTGGGCGTCGCCGGGGTAGGCCCTAACCAGTGCACAGGCAGAAATGTAAGGGCGGCTCCGCCCCTTGAGATATTCTTTGCTTCTTTATTAACCTGAGCTTGGGTCAGTTTCCGGTTTTCCCGCGCGTCGTGCGAAACATTTAGGGGAGAAACTGAACCATGATCTGTGGGCGGCCCATGCCCCACGATCACGGGGTATGAAACTGCCATCCCACTTGCCTCCTGCCCCGGAGCGCCTTCGCCACGTGTACCGCATGCATTGCACAGGGTAGGTGGTGGACGCGGAGGGCACGGGAACGGGCGCCATGGCAGAAAGCCAGGCATCGCCAATTGGTGTAGAGGGGCGGCTCTGATTCCCCGAGTCATTGGAGGCGCAGGGGAACCGCATTGGAGGAGCAAGGCGGTCACCTGCTGAATGAGAGGCCAGCCCCCTGCCTTGTTCTCCTATAAAAGGGGGTAGGAGTAGTGTGTCTGCTCACACACCTTTCTTCTCCCTTTTCTCAAATCTTCCCTTGCTTGCCATGGTGAGGGGGTGAGGGCGTGGTGGTACTCCGGTGGTGGTGTCGGATTTCGGGTTCCGCAAACCCTTGAGAGGTTCGAACTCTGGGGTGCGTGCGAAGAACTCGTCCTCCCCAGTCTGCCTACTCGCTAATCTTACAGCCTAGCTTGACGAACTGAAAGGAAAAGAGACACAGCAGTTTACCCAGGTTTGGGCCACCTTGCGCTGTAAAACCCTACTCCTGCTTTATGGTGGATTGGCCTCGAGGGGCTGAGGATGAACTATTACAGTGGCGAACAGCCTCAGGAGGAGAGGTGTTCTTGAGCTCGAGTGAGCTGGTGGGGTGAGGGTGATCTGAATGATCCGTCCGGGGGTCCGATCTGATCCCTCTCTACGGTGGTGGCTAAGTCCTATTTATAGTGGCCTTGGTCCTCTTCCCAAATGAAAGGCGGGAAGGGATCCGACAACGGCCAAATTCAAAGGGAGACAACTAGTACATGCTATCCTGACAAAAGTAGTCTTTGCCTGCAAAAGCCTCTGGTCGTGACGCCGTGGTGGGCTCGGTGATGACCTCCATCCTGCTGTCCTGGCAGTCTTGGTCTTGTTGCACGGGAATGGAAACCTTTGGCTGATTCCTCGGGACTCCGCGCCTGCGCTTGCCTCTTTAGCACAAAAGAGGAAACTGGTACACTACGCCCGCTGGTGCCCGCCTGGCCTTGGTCGTCATGGCTCACGTCATCCGGACCTCATGAGGTGAGGCTTGCATAGAACTCTCCGCTCCTCAGGAGCCAGCCTGAGGAGGCCGCTCCTCGTGGAGGTCTTGGTGTCGTCTGCCTCGCGAGGCTTGGCCCCTCGCGAGGGTCTTGAGTTGTTGTCGCTGAAGCTGGGCCGTACCAGGCCGTCGATGGAGCCATGCCGTGGGCCACAGGCAGGCAAGTCTGGGTACCCCCATTCCCAGAACGCTGATAGTAGCCCCCGGGCCCAAGGCGCGCTCGAACTTGGCTTCGAGGCAAAGCCATGGGGCAAGTGCGGAGCGCCGCGGGCCCTAACCGCCTGCGGCCTTGGTCGACGCGTGGCGATTGATGGGACGTGGGCGTCTCCGCTTCCCCATGCTGACACGGCAACTACTTGACTTGACAAGACCCAGCTGCATGCAGAGAAAAAAATCATCATTGCACGGGATTGTGGAGGCCGGCGGTTGGCCTCCCTTCGGCTACAAATGAGGGGAGGGGCAGAGCCCCCCTCACTCATCTCCATCTTCTCACTACCCGCTCCTTCTTCTTCTTCTTTGTCTCGCCGTCTTGCAGTAGCATCCTTGGCGCCGATCAGGAGATTCTCTTTAGCGGAGAAGGGAAAAACACCTCGGGAGGAGCCGGGGCCACTTCTGCCGAAGAAGAGGCTCGGCCGCCCTTATGACGCCGGCGAAAGGCAAGAGGTGACGCGGCCTTGGTACGAGCGGCCTCCGCCTGGCTTCCCGCTTCCTCTGTATGCCCGCGCGCAGGGCTCCGGACAGGGCGGTAATGCCCAGCACTGTGCGGGCCGGGGTCTCGACGGATTGACCGAGGCTACGCGGCCAGCAGGCCGGCGAACCCATGGCAAGGGGACCTTGCGCGAGTTTGTGGTGTGGGCGGCAATGCCGCCGCGCACGTGGATCCGGCTCCCGAGGTTCTTCGCCGAGGAGATGCTGCTGAGGGGGCCACTTGAGTTGTGGCTGCAGCACACCGGGTGCTGCGGCCTAGCCACGGGGGCGGAGGTCGAGGTCGTCCCCCCGGGCAACATCTTCATGACCCAAGGATGGGGCGAGGTCGCCCACGCTTGCCGTCCAGAGGGGGCCCTCGCCGTCCACTTTGAGTACGATGGTGCCTCTACGTTGTTCTTCAAGGTCTTCGATGAGGAGGGCCGGTGTCTAGAGTGCTGCCCCGGGGGAAGCAGTCCGTGTGGTGCGGCCGCAGATGTCGAGCCCGCCTCCAGCCTCGCCGGCAGCTCCTCCAGCAGCAGCGACGACTCCTGGGAATCCAGCGACTCTCCCGAGCCCAGCGATTCTCTGAAGTCCAGTGATGACAGCTACGTGCCACCGAGCTCTCGCCGTGCCCAGAGCGCAGCAGCGGCGTCCGCTCAGCGTCGTCGGTGATGCCCAGCAGCCGGGGTCCCTTGACGTTTCCTTCTTTTGTTTCCCTGCGCGGAATTGTGACAAACCCCGTGGGGGTATGTAAAAGACAGTAATGCTTTTGCTCCAATGTTTATTGTTCCTAGTATGATGTTGCAGCCGTGCATCTTGCATTGGCATGGTTCCCCCTTTTCATTCTCGCGGTAGCTTAGTGCTCTACGCCGGCAGGTCCCAGTCCCCAGGCAGGCTTCAGCCGTAGCTGGTATGCCAGGTCGCGATGCCGTGGTCAAGGCCAGGAGGTGAGCGGCCCGAGGTCCGGTAAGAGCTCCTGAGGCGCGATGCTCAAGAGGTCCCCTTTGGCGTGCAAGCAGCTCCCTGGAGGCCGAAAAGGGAAGCGGCATTGCCGAAGCGAGATTGCGAGAATCAAAATACCGGACGATGAGGTTCACTCTGATATGCATGGGTGACTTATCTTAGTAGGCCTGAAGTGATTCCTTTGCGCCGCACCTGATTGTGCCTTGGCAGTGATGCTTCCAGGTAGGGCTCACGCCGACCTCCCCTTCTCCCCGCTCATCTAGGTGCTCTACGTCCTTGGGTCCCGACCCTCGAGCGAGGCTCAGCCGCCGCTGGTATGCCAGGTCGTGATGCCGTGGTCAAGGCCAGGGGGTGAGGGCTGGAGAGTCAGTAAGAGCTCCTGAGGCGCGATGACTAGGAGCCCCCCCTCTAACGTGCAAGCGAATTGCGTGAAAAACGGACGGCCGGCGGGGCCACCCGTGGCTAAACTCCATGGATTCCTGCGGGTTAGTCCGAGAGGAGAGTATAACACATAATCGTGCTTGCTGTCCTATCGCTGATCTTTCTGCAAGAAAATGAAGGCACTAAGGATCTGGTGAGGTGACGTGCGCGGGGCAGGCCGCGAGCCAGAGCTCAATCTCTCAGATTTGTTAGCGTTGCAGGGATGGACCCGAGCACAAGCGCTGTGCCAGCATGTGTATCCCCTGTTGCGGGATGAGCAAGAGGCTGGTCAGCAATGCGGGAGGCCGCGGAGGCGATAGAACGCCAAGCAAGCAGGTGATAACATAAATCAACCCATAGATAAGGTACAGCTAGTTCTGATAGATGCCGCAGGGACGGACCCACGCGGCTTGGGGATAATGCAGCCCGAGGGGCACCCCCAACTGAACAAACCAGAAAATGTCACCTGGCACCGTTGCTGAAGAGATGTTGGAGTAGCTGAAGACGTGTGCCGTAGAAGTCGCTCCTCATGAGCCGCCCAGGCCCTAAACCTCGGGAGGCTCTGGGGGCCCGGGGGGCTCGCGAGGATCCATCTCCTCCTCTGATAGGATCGCCCGGCTTCTAGCCTCATGAGCCGCCAGGACGCCCCGCATGTGGCGCTGGAGTGCGGCAGCTACGCTCGACAAGCCCAAAGGCATGCGAACATAGCTGTGAGGGGGGCCCTCACACCGGCCACCGCGGGACGGCCAGAAGCGCTCCTGAGATGCGGCCCTGTTGAGCCCTGGGATGTTGACGCAGACGCGCAGCTTGCTATCCTCGCCGGGACAAGGAGCCGCGCCGGGTGGTGGGCGATGGTTGCCTCGCATAGCTCTTGCGTCCTAAAGCTCCTCGATTGCCTTGGTGATGAACTCCTAAGCACCTGGCACCTCGCGCCTTGTACCCTCCTGGCGGAAGCGCACACTGAAGCACGCCTCCACATGGTGCCCGAGCTCCTCCCTCTTGACGTTGGCCAGGTCAGAGGCCCTCCAGAGGAGAGCCCCCGAGCCTAGCCTGAGAGGGGCGCCAGGCGCGCCTTCCTATGCGAGAGAGGGAGGTGCCCCATCAGTGGGCGCAGGGCCTGATGTGGTGCCGCTGGACATCCCGCTCTCCTGAGGTCCTTGGCGGAGCAGCTGCTTCTTCTTCTTGGGGACAGCTTCAAGAGGGTAGACGGTGCCTTCATCGTCTGGGTTCTCGACCGCCGCAGCCTGGTAGGTGGGCTCGAGAGAGCACACCGCGTCCTTCTCCTCGCAGGCGACCGTGATTATGCCGCAGCTCCCTAGCATCTTGAGGACATTGTAACCATGATGAGTCACCGCCATGAACTTGGCCAGGGCCGGATACCCAAGGATGGCGTTGTATGGAAGGCGAATGTGGGCGACGTCGAAGTTGATGAGCTCAGTGCGGTAGTTGTCGCGCTTGCCGAAGGTGACAGGGAGGCGGATCTGCCCTATCGGGGTGGTGGAGCCGTCGGTCACTCCTAAGAAAGGCTTGGTAGGCTGCAGCTGGTTATAGGGCACCTGGAGTCGGTCGAATGTCTCGATGGAGAGAACGTTGAGCCCCGCACCGCCATCGATGAGAGTCTTGGTGACGAGCACGTTGCTGATGGTAGGCGAGAAGAGCATCGGGAGAGCGCCGGCAGTTGCCGCGCACTTGAGCTGATTGGATGGGCTGAAGGTGATGGTGCACTTGGACCACCTGAGCGGGCGCGTGGCCTCGAGCTTGGGGAGGGCCGCGTTCACCTCACAGGCAAACTGCTTGAAGATGCGATGAGAGGCAGGGGCCTGAGTGCCGCCTAGGATGCAGGCGATGGCACGAGGCTCCTGGAAGCCCCCAGCCCCTCGTCCTGGTGGTGGTCGTCATTCCTTCTTGGTGGTGGCGGCAGTGGAGGAAGACCAGGGTTGCCCTAAGGACGGTCCTCATGAGGCTGGTCTCTCCTGGGGCCCTCGCGAGGCTGGCCCTGCCAGCGGTCCTCACGAGGCTGATCGCACCATTCTTGGCGGGGGTCGTGGCCGTCCCAGCATCCTCCACCTCGGCCTCCTCCGCGGCCGTAGCCTCGGTCGCTGCGCTCGGGGCGTCGACCGAGGTGCCTGTCGCGGATGGCCCTGAGCTCTTGGCAGTCGTTGGTGTTGTGGTTGTGCATGTTGTGGAAGACGCAGAACGGGCGGCTGCCCTTGGATGACTCTGGGTGGTCGCAGCCGCGCTTCATCTCTGGTTCGGCCGCGAGCACGGCCGGTCCCTTGCGTTTCATGTCCTTGGCTTTGGCCTTCTTGTCTTCTGGGTCAGCCCCTGGGAGCTCAAGGAGAGAGAGGCGACCTTCCTCAGCTCTCGCACACTTGGTTGCCATGTTGAACATCTCCAGAGCCGTGCACAGGTCCTCATGTATGGCGAGCTCCTCCTTACCTTGACGTCGCGGACGTCATCAGTGAACGCCGAGATGATGGCCTCGTCTGACACCTTGGGGATCTTGAGGCGGATGCTGTTGAAGCGCTGGATGTACTTCTGCAAGGTCTCTCCTGGCTGCTGCTTGATGCGCCATAGGTCACCCGCAGCCGGTGGACGGTTGCGAGTGCCCTGGAAGTTGGCAATGAAACGCTCTCGCATTTTGTCCGAGGAGGAGATCGATCCCACGAGCAGGTTCAGGAGCCACGAGTGCGCACCATTCTTGAGGGCCATGGGAAACCAGTTCGCCATAACCTTCTCATCGCCGTTGGCTGCCTCGATGCTCAGCTCGTAGAGCTGCAGGAACTCGGCAGGTTCGGGGGTGCCGTCATAGCGCGGAGGCAGGTCGGGCTTGAACTTCCCCGGCCAGACAACGCTGCGTAGCTCCGGAGTGAATGCGCGGCAACCCGCTGTGGTCATGGGAGCCTGTCGTGGAGGTGGAGCCTGGTCTTGGCGCTCGCGCGCCACCGCTGCAGGCGGCGCGCGGTCTTGATGTGGCGGTGCTGGGAGTGCACGTGCATCTTCTTGCGGCCGCTGCACCACCTGGCAGCTTTCCTCTTCACGCGCCGGCGCCCTGCGCGACTGGTCGGGCCATGGGGCCTCGCGCCTTGGCCCGAGGGCAACGTCTTGACGGGGAGGTGGAGGAGGTGCTTCGTGGGCCACGTCACCCGCAGCAGGCGGCGGGTGAGGCAGCGAGCGAGACGGTGCAGGAGAGTCCTCGGCGGCACTGACAAGCTCGGCGATGCGGTCCAACCAGTCTTCGTAAAGGTCGTCAACGGGGCGGTAGCGCAGGAGCTCGCGCGCCATGAGCAACGCAGCCTGCGTGTTCGCCGGCCCGCGATGAGCATGAGACGACGAACCAGCCGGAGTCAGCGACGGGGTGGCGGTGCGCCCATCTCGCCGCACAGAAGGGTGCAGCGATGAAGCTTGCTGCTCGTGCCCCGCGGGGCCGGTGGCGGCGTTCGCCACTGGAGACGGGGGACGGCGAGGGCAGCCGTCACCCGCAGGCGCTGTCTGCGCGACACGGGCGGCGAGGGCGGCCCGGCGCTCAGCACGAGCTCGACGAGCGTCAGCCATGGAAGCGGTGGAGCGGTGATGGATCGACCGGCGGGGGAGAGGCTCCGACGCACCCCTACCTGACACACCAAATGTCGGATTTCGGGTTCCGCAAACCCTTGAGAGGTTCGAACTCTGGGGTGCGTGTGAAGAACTCGTCCTCCCCAGTCTGCCTACTCGCTAATCTCACAGCCTAGCTCGACGAACTGTAAGGAAAAGAGACACAGCAGTTTACCCAGGTTCGGGCCACCTTGCGATGTAAAACCCTACTCCTGCTTTATGGTGGATTGGCCTCGAGGGGCTGAGGATGAACTAGTATAGTGGCGAACAGCCTCAGAAGGAGAGGTGTTCTTGGGCTCGAGTGAGCTGGTGGGGTGAGGGTGATCTGAATGATCCGTCCGGGGGTCCGATCCGATCCCTCTCTACGGTGGTGGCTAAGTCCTATTTATAGTGGCCTTGGTCCTCTTCCCAAATGAAAGGCGGGAAGGGATCCCATAACGGCCAAATTCAAAGGGAGACAACTAGTACATGCTATCCTGACAAAAGTAGTCTTCGCCTACAAAAGCCTCTGGTCGTGACGCCGTGGTGGGATCGGTGATGACCTCCGTCCTGCCGTCCTGGCGGTCTTGGTCTTGTTGCACGGGAATGGAAACCTTTGGTTGATTCCTCGGGACTCCGCGCCTATGCTTGCCTCTTTAGCACCAAAGAGGAAACTGGTACACTGCGCCCGCTGGTGCCCGCCTGGCCTTGGTCGTCATGGCTCTCGTCATCCGGACCTCATGAGGTGAGGCTTGCATAGAACTCTCCGCTCCTTAGGAGCCAGCCTGAGGAGGCCGCTCCTCGTGGAGGTCTTGGTGTCGTCTGCCTCGCGAGGGTCTTGAGTTGTTGTCGCTGAAGCTGGGCCATACCAGGCCGTCGATGGAGCCACGCCGTGGGCCGCAGGCAAGCAAGTCTGGGTACCCCTGTTCCCAGAACACCGACAGGTGGCGACGAGAACTTTTGCTCGACAGCGTCTCCCCCCTCCTCTTGATGATGTGGGGGTGGAACCCGCTGTGAGAGGAGGCGGAAGGGGGCGTGGCCGAGGTCGTCGTGGTGTGCGCGACCGAGGAGGCCGGGGCGGTGCCTCAATTGCGCCCGTACCAGATGCTCCTTCCCCAATGGAAGGCCACGTCGAAGATCAACCCTTGGAGTTCGTCATCACGCTGTATAAGCCTCCGCACGGCCGCCTCCGCCATGCTCTCCGTCGACGTCTTCGTCCACGCCCTCCCGTCCCCGCTGGGCATCCTCTCCTGGAGCCCGACAGGGTCAGGCTAGGCTTCTGCCCAGGCACTCCTTTTGCCCTCTTCGCCTTCTACCGCCATGCCTAGGAGGAGAGGGACAAGAAAGGGCATTATGGGGCACTTATCTTTTTTCAGTCTTAAATCTGTAGGCATTTGCCAAATTTTAGTTCAAATAATGTAATCTCTTGTATCCATGTTTATGTTCCATGAGATTTGTACTTGTTGATCAGCATATTAATGAAAAAGATAAACTTTGCCTGGCACTTGTGCATGTACGATATCCATGCAGAGGTGAAGCACCTCCATACTTTCATGTAAACAAGTAGATCCCGGTAAGCTACCTATCCGGCACCCCATAGGACTGCTGCCGTGAGGCTGAGCCTGCCGGGCGCAGAACCCATTGGGAGAGACCAGCCCCCCGCCAACCCCTTTCAGCCAAAGGCCACTACGACCATCCTGACTGAAGCAGCGTTCATGTCAGTAGATGGGAGCACCTTTGTTTCCGAGGCGGTGAGGTTTTCATATGCACAAGTCCTACTCACGGAACAGGTATAAGAGATGGAACTTATCTGTTTGGCTTGCCAGAGACCGCAGTGCTGGCTTATCTTTGCATCTTCTTCCCAGGACTATGTCCACGGTAGGAGCCTGCAGTTTATACAAATGAAGATGATGCCAGATGCAATCTATCTACATGATCATGCAACCTATCTACATGAATCATGCAATGCTTATGCATGCATGCAACTTGTCGGGGGCCCCCAGCGCTTCGTTTATTTCTCTGTTGCTCAAGGTCTACGCCTGGCTTTGTACAAGGGGTTACATGCAGCTGAGGCAAGGCCTGTACAAAAGGGTGGCTGCCGGGCAAGGACCGACAGCCGCGCCTTACGGGTAGAACTTGCGGGGATGCTCAATATTCCATGAGTTTTGCAATTGAATGCCATCTCCGGTCTCCAGACGGACTGCGCCAGGTCTGGTGACTCGTACTACACAGTAAGGGCCTTCCCACTTCGGCGACAGCTTGTTTGTACCCTTGGCGGACTGAAAGCGCCTAAGGACAAGGTCGCCTTCCTTAAAACACCGGGCATGAACCCTGTGGCTATGATAGCGACGTAGGGCTTGCTGATAGCGTGCAGCACACGTAGCAGCCCGGAGACGGTTCTCCTCGAGAAGCACGGCATCGTCACGCATGTGCTGTTCTTGCGCTACTTCATCGTAGGCAAGCACTCGAGGTGACCCGTAAATGAGTTCCGTGGGGATAACTGCTTCTGCCCCATAGACTAGGGAGAAGGGAGTCTGCCCGGTAGCTCGGTTTGGTGTCGTTCTGAGGGACCAAAGAACCACCGGCAGCTCATTGATCCATTGCCTGCCGTGCTTCCGCAGCTTATCAAACGTTCTTGTCTTGAGTCCCCATAGCACTTCAGTGTTCGCTCTCTCAGCTTGTCCATTGCTTCTGGGATGTGCAACAGAGGCAAATGAGATCTTGCTTCTAAGGGCATGAACATATTGCATGAAGGCGCGGCTCGTGAACTGGGTGCCGTTGTCGGTGATGATCCGGGCAGGGACCCCGAAGCGGCACACCAATCCTTTCAAGAACTTGATAGCTGACTAAGCAGTCACCTTTCTCACGGCATGTACTTCCGGCCACTTTGTAAACTTGTCGATTGCAACGAACAAGAATTCAAAGCCCCCGGTAGCTCCGGGGAAAGGGCCGAGGATATCGAGCCCCTAGACCGAAAACGGCCATGACAAAGGGATCGTCTGGAGTGCTTGGGCAGGAAGATGGATATTTTTGGAATGGAACTGTCAGGCTTCACACTTGGTGACGAGCTCAACCGCATCTTGGAGGGTTGTGGGCCAATAGAATCCTTGCCGGAATGCTTTCCCAACCACAGCCCTTGATCCAATGTGGGAGCCGCACATGCCTTTGTGTATCTCTGCCAGCAGTTCCTTTCCTCCTTCCCGGCAAATGCACTTCAATTTCACACTGTTGGGCCTTCTTCTGTATAGT
The DNA here is from genome assembly GCA_011799875.1 of Thinopyrum elongatum. Taxonomy (NCBI): domain Eukaryota; kingdom Viridiplantae; phylum Streptophyta; class Magnoliopsida; order Poales; family Poaceae; genus Thinopyrum; species Thinopyrum elongatum. Next base: position 509,194,666 of record CM022300.1, read on the forward strand.
GTGTCATCGACAAACTGATACATACTGGCCCTCCGGGCTACTCTTTTAGCTTCTTCTTGCTCTTCGGGAAGTTCTCTGGTTTGGAGGAAATGGACTATGTGCCTTGCCCAAGTTGGATCCTGAGGCTCGGCAATGAGGACTAGCCGCACCACCTCATTCGTGGAGGCGCATCCCTTGACTGCGGGGACCAGTGGCCCGACAGGAGGGTGCAGCCCGGCAATCGAAGGGGAGTTGTTCCCGGCAGGGTCCCTGCCAGGAGCCCCGAAAGGCTCTACCGGGAGAGGCTTACAGGACTCCAATTTCCTCCTCTTTCAGGCCATTGTTGTCGGGGATACGGAGGGCTGAGTAATATGGAGAACAAAAGTCCCTGGTTCCACAGGAAGCTTCTGCGCAGCGCACTTTGACAGGTGATCAGCAATGCTGTTTTCCGCACGGTGTACGTGCTCTGTTTGCAACCCATCAAAGCGCTCCTCCAATCTTCTCACTTCCTCGACGTATGCCTCCATCAATGGGCTTTGGTAATCCTTGTTGACTTGTCTCACCACTAGTTGTGAATCTCCTCGAATGATCAGCTTCTTGATTCCCAACTCTGTAGCAATCCTGAGCTCGGCAAGAAGCCCTTCATTTTCTGCTGTATTGTTGGTCGCCTCCTCCCGGGGAAAGTGCATCTGGACGATGTACCTCAGGTGCTCTCTAGTGGGAGCCACGAGAAGCACGCCAGCCCCTGCACCTTGTAGGGAGAAGGCACCATCAAAATATATGATCCATTCTTGGGGCGCTTCCTTGCCGGGGAACTGTTTCCTGTACTTCTTCATCACGGGTTGGCGTCCATTCTGCAATAAACTCTACCAATGCCCTACTCTGGATCTTTGATGTGCTTTCAAACTTTAGGCCAAAGCTGGATAACTCCAATGCCGACTCCACTATCCTGCCGGTGGCCTCTGGGTTTTGAAGTATCCTTTGCAACGGGAAGCGGGTGACAACCGTGATCTCATGGGCTTGGAAGTAGTGGCGCAGTTTCCTTGAGGCCAAGACAAGGCCAAAGATCAATTTTTGCATGCCAGAGTACCTAGATCTAGCCCCCTGCAACAGGGAGCTGATGAAGTATACTAGGCGCTGCACCACCTTCTTCCTTGCCATGTCCTTGGGGTAGTTTCTTGTTCTTCTGCTTCTTACTGATGGTTTCATCGTCATCTTCTGAGTCGATGTCGACGCAATCTTCCTCTCCAGGAAGTTTCCTCCCCTCTTCCACCCAAGCACATTTGTCCAATAAAGTGTAGAGCTCCTTTACAATCTTGGGCAACCGAACGTTCATCTTGGAACGTATCCTGCGGTTGCGCACGTCGGATTGGAAGGCAGCTATCACGGCAGCTGGTTGGATGTCTGGGATATTTTTGTGGAATCGACTGAATCTCTGCAAGTACTTCCACAGTGTTTCTCCTTCTTTCTGCCGGAGAAGCTGCAAGTCACTAGGCCACCCTGGTTCTTGATGGCCGCCCGTGAAGGAACCAATGAACTCGTGGCACAGGTCAGCCCAGGTCGAAATGGAGTTCTCCGACAGGTGCATCAGCCAAGACCTCACATTTGACTTGAGGGCCAAAGGGAAGTAGTTGGCGAACACCTTCTCATCTCCTCCCCCAGGAGCTTGAACAGCGATGGTGTAGATGCTCAAGAACTCTTCCGGGTTTAGTCTCCCATCGTACTTCTCGAGTATCTCTGGCTTGAACGTGCGAGTGGACGGCCAACGGACTTGCCGCAGATCACGGGTGAAGGCAGGGCACCCAACCTCGAACGGCAGGCACCCGCTATCTTTGGGCGCGGGCTCGTCAATGTCGGGGCCACCGCACCCATTGGACCGGCAGGGGTTGTCGCGTCGCCGCTCGTCGATGACGCCGTCGGCCTTGATGCGCTCGAGGGTCTGACGAGGCCATCGAGACGTCATCAGGCGCTTGGTTTTGCGGCTCTCGGGCGTCTTACTGTGGTGGGGATTGCACCGTGAGGGTGGCCCCTCCCGCACGACCAGCCGCACGAGCCGCCGTTGCTGCCTGGGAAGGCCGTGGTGGTCTGGCCCGCTGTGATCCTTCCACCTCGGCAAAACCAATCAAACTTTGGATGGTGGCTCGCCACTCATCCATCTGGTCTGCCGGCGGTGGAAATCTCAACAGCAGTTGGGCTCGCGCCATGGCTTCTGAGGTAGTGCTTGGCATAGGTGATGACGATGTAGATCGTAGTGTCGCTCGGCTCCTGACATTGCCGGTGGCGACTGCGCCGCGCCATTGCTGCTGCGAACCAGCTGTTTGGATGGCATGGTAATGCGGCGGAGGCGCCTGAGGGCCAGCGGCTCCGTTGGGCACAGTAGCTGGGTCAGCCCCCCCCCTCCCGAGTGGCACGTGCCCTGCGGTCGCGCCCGTAGCGGGGGCACCCGGAGGGTTGCGATTCGCCCTAGAGCGAGCATCATCACTGCGGCTCTGCCCGTTGGCGAGGAGAAGGGGTTCAGGCAGAATGATCCCTCCATCCGTACCTCATGGAGCATGGCCGTCGGGATGTTACCGATGTTGTCCTTCCTCGGTACCTCCCGTTCCTGCGTCGGCCATGGGGGAGGTGGTGACGGCACCGCCTGCGCCGACCACGTCCCCCGCATCATCCACACCCTCGTGAGCCCCCGCGTTACCCGCGACGTCGGCGGTCGCGGGCGGCGGAGCCTTCGAGGTGGACGGGTGATTTGCAGCTCCGGGCTTCCTCTTGGGCGCCATAGTCGATAACGCTGTCGATGACAAAATTGTCGATGAAGATGACGCGCAGCGTACGCTCTCGGTTTCGCGCAAGTGATCCCCCCACCTGGCGCACCAAAGATGTCGTGGGAAACCACGGCCACCTATGGGGCCATGAGCCCCTTTTGGTTCGGCGGGGGGACGGGCACGTTGCATAAAGAGCGGAGAAGCGTCGCGCAGCACGACATAGATCACACGGGCAGTCTTTACCCAGGTTTGGGCCGCCGTGAGGCGTAAAACCCTACTCCTGCTTTGGTGGATTGATGGTGGATAATAGTGGTGAATGTAACACACTCACCCGGCAAGGTCGCTCTAGGGACGAGAGTGGCTACGCACGTATGGATATGTGAGGGTCCAACCCTTTCTACGGTCGCCATGGGCCTCTTTTTATAGATTAAGGGGTCACCACAGTGGCAAATCAGTCTTGCGTACTGATTAGATAGCTAACAGTGCTATCATATCTAACTCTGCAAGCTGACAGAGCGCATTAAATGCACCGCTCTGTGTCACATCACAGCTCGCCCGGCAGGCCCTGCCGAGCTGTTTTGCCAGCTTCACGCCTGCTCGCTTGACACATCTCAGGACGGGTGTCATATGGACGTGTTTGTTGTAGGAAGTGGCTGCCATGTGGCAGAAAGCAGCCACTTAGTCACCTTGGAGCTTGACACCGCTTCGATTACTGACTTGCGTCGCTTGTGAGGTGGAGTGGTGGAGTGGCTTGCTTCCGCCAGCCCCGGCAGGCCTGCCGGGACGATCTGGGAGCTTGCTTCCGGGGCAAAACCCAACCCTGCCAGGCTCGCCTGCCCGGCAAGGTAGGTCCTTCCCTTAGCGATGCCCTATTCCTCTGGCTCACCTTGGTCTTCTTGACTTGCACTTGGATCCTTCAAAGGAGTTGATCCTCCTTGTTTGGTCTGATCTTGGTCTTGTAATCTTGTCTCTGGCCTGTGCACAGTCCGTGCAATGGACCCAGTGTCTATTGCACCGACAGGAGCCCCCGGGCCTGCCACGGACGCGCCGCTGGGCGTCGCCGGGGTAGGCCCTAACCAGTGCATAGGAAGAAATGTAAGGGCGGCTCCGCCCCTTGAGATCTTCTTTGCTTCTTCCCCCGTGTCATGCGAAACATTTAGGGGAGAAACTGAACCACGATCTGTGGGCGGCTCATGCCCCACGATCACGGAGTATGAAACTTCCATCCTACTTGCCTCCTGCCCAGAGCGCCTTCGCCACATATACCGCATGCATTGTGCAGGGTAGGTGGTGGACGCGGAGGGCGCCGGAACGGGCGCCATGGCAGAAAGCCAGGCATCGCCGAGTGGTGTAGAGGGGCGGCTCTGATTCCCCGAGTTGTTGGAGGCGCAGGGGAATCACATTGGAGGAGCAAGGCGGTCGCCTGCTGAATGAGAGGCCAGCCCCCTGCCTCGTTCTCCTATAAAAGGGGGTAGGAGTAGTGTGTCTGCTCACACACCTTTCTTCTCCCTTTCCTCAAAGATTCCCTTGGTGAGGGGGTGAGGGCGTGGTGGTACTCCGGTGGTGGCGACGAGAACTTCTACTCGACAGCGTCTCCCCCGTCCTCTTTATGATGTGGGGGCGGAACCCACTGTGAGAGGAGGCGGAAGGGGGCGTGGCCGAGGTCGTCGTGGTGTGCGCGGCTGAGGAGGTCAGGGCGGCGCCTCAATTGCGCTCATACCAGACGCTCCTCCCCCAATGGAAGGCCGTGTCAGAGATAAACCTTTGGAGTTCGTCATCAGGCTATATAAGCCTCCGCGCAGCCGCCTCCGCCATGCTCTCCATCGACGTCTTCGTCCATGCCCTCCTGCCCCCGCCGGACATCCTCTCCTGGAGCCCGACAGGGTCAGGCTGGGCTTCTGCCCAGGCACTCCTTTTGCCCTCTTCGCCTTCTACTGCCGTGCCTAGGAGGAGAGGGACAAGAAAGGGCATTATGGGGCACTTATCTTTTTTCAGTCTTAAATCTGTAGGCATTTGCCAAATTTTAGTTCAAATAATGTAATCTCTTGTATCCATGTTTATGTTCCGTGAGATTTGTACTTGTTGATCAGCATATTAATGAAAAAGATAAACTTTGCTGGGCACTTGTGCATGTACGATATCCATGCAGAGGTGAAACACCTCCATACTTTCATGTAAACAAGTAGATCCTGGTAAGCTATCTTGCCGGCACCCCATAGGATTGTTGTCGTGAGGCTGAGCCTGCCTGGCGCAGAACCCATTCGGAGAGACCAGCCCCCCGCCAACCCCTTTCAGCCAAAGGCCACTACGACCATCCTGACCGAAGTAGCATTCGTGTCAGTAGATGGGAGCACCTTTGTGTCCGAGGCGGCGAGGTTTTCATATGCACAAGTCCTACTCACAGAACAGGTATGGATAAGAGATGGAACTTATCTGTTTGGCTTGCCAGAGACCGCAGTGCTGGCTTATCTTCGCATCTTCTTCCCAGGACTATGTCCACGGTAGGAGCCTGCAGTTTATGCAAATGAAGATGATGCCAGATGCAATCTATCTACATAATCATGCAACCTATCTACATGAATCATGCAATGCTTATGCATGCATGCAACTTGTCGGGGGCCCCCAGCGCTTTGTTTATTTCTCTGTTGCTCAGGGTCTGCGCCTGGCTTTGTACAAGGGGTTACATGCAGCTGAGGCAAGGCCTGTACAAAAGGGTGGCTGTCGGGCCTTACGGGTAGAACTTGCGGAGATGCTCAATATTCCATGAGTTTTGCAATTGAATGCCATCTCCGGTCTCCAGACGGACTGCGCTAGGTCTGGTGACTCGTGCTACCCGGTAAGGGCCTTCCCACTTCGGCGACAGCTTGTTTGTGCCCTTGGCGGACTGAACGCGCCTAAGGACAAGCTCGCCTTCCTCAAAACACCGGGCATGAACCCTGCGGCTATGATAGCGACACAGGGCTTGCTGATAGCGTGCAGCACGTGTAGCAGCCCGGAGACGGTTCTCCTCAAGAAGCACGGCGTCGTCATGCATGTGTTGTTCCTGCGCTACTTCATCGTAGACAAGCACTCGAGGTGACCCGTAAATAAGTTCCGTGGGGATAACTGCTTCTGCCCCATAGACTAGGGAGAAGGGAGTCTGCCCGGTAGCTCGGTTTGGTGTCGTTCTGAGGGACCAAAGAACCACCGGCAGCTCATTGATCCATTGCTTGCCGTGCTTCCGTAGCTTATCAAACGTTCTTGTCTTGAGTCCCCGTAGCACTTCAGCGTTCGCCCTCTCAGCTTGTCCATTGCTTCTGGGATGTGCAACAGAGGAAAATGAGATCTTGCTTCCGAGGGCTTGAACATATTGCATGAAGGCGCGGCTTGTGAACTGGGTGCCGTTGTCGGTGATGATCCGGGCAGGGACCCCGAAGCGGCACACCAATCCTTTCAAGAACTTGATAGCTGACTAAGCAGTCACCTTTATCACGGCATCTACTTTCAGCCACTTTGTAAGCAGCTCGGGGGAAAGGGCCGAGGATATCGAGCCCCCAGACCAAAAACGGCCATGACAAAGGGATTGTCTGGAGTGCTTGGGCAGGCAGATGGATATTTTTGGAATGGAACTGACAGGCTTCACACTTGGTGACGAGCTCAACCGCATCTTGGAGGGCTGTGGGCCAATAGAATCCTTGCCGGAATGCTTTCCCAACCACAGCCCTTGATCCAATGTGGGAGCCGCACATGCCTTTGTGTATCTCTGCCAGCAGTTCCTTTCCTCCTTCCCGACAAGTGCACTTCAATTTCACACCGTTGGGCCTTCTTCTGTATAGTGTGTCATCGACAAACAGATACATACTGGCCCTCCGGGCTACTCTTTCAGCTTCTTCTTGCTCTTCTGGAAGTTCTCCGGTTTGGAGGAAATGGACTATGTGCCTTGCCCAAGTTGGAGCCTGAGGCTCGACAACGAGGACTAGCGGCACCTGTCGGCGTACGACACCTATGGGATCCGAAGGACCCCTTTTACGATTCGGCAGGGAGAGAGGTATGCACAAAGAGCAGAACCGAGGACCAACGCAGGGGGATTTTACCCAGGTTCGGGCCGCTGATCAACGTAAAACCCTACTCCTGCTTTTGTTTATTATCAGTGTATTCGTCCCAGTTCTTGGAGCGCTGGCAATGAACAGTGTGTTCGCGCAGCAGCTACGCATGCAGAATGGGCCGAGAGTGTTCTCCTCTGTAGCAGTTGTCTTGGGCCTCCTTTTATATGCTTAAAGGGGTCACCACAGTGGCAAACTATTCATACGCGAGGTGTAAAGTAGCTACAGGGTTATCATATCTAACCACTGGCGGTTTAGGATAAATGCACTTAATGCACCGTGAGGTGTCCGTTTAGGTGTCCCTACTTTCTTGGGGATGGAAAAAGGGGCCATCCCATCAGCACCGCTTAAGCTCGCCTCCACTAGCGCCTTGCCACCCATCCAGAGATGGGGCCAGAATGCCAGGCTGGTCGCTGCGCTGGAGCGGTGGCACAGTGGCGGAACCTTGCCGGGGTGCGAATCTTGCCGGGCTCTGCGGGCTACCCCGGCAAGATCTTGCCGGGCTCCGTGGGCTACCCCGACAAGATCTTGCCTGGGGCCGAGCCCCTAATCTCTAGTTCTCCTTATCTTCTGGTCCTTGGCTTGAATGTCTCTTTGATAATCTTGGATTTAATCTTCAGCTGTTCCCCGACAAGCCTTGCCGCAGGTATGGCTACAACTGCCCGTGCACAAGTACGGGGTACTAAAGGCCCAATACTTAGTACACCAACAACACCTCCTCATTCATGGGGGCGCATCCCTTGACTGCGGGGACCAGTGGCCCGGCAGGAGGGTGCAGCCCGGCAATCGAAGGGGAGTTGTTCCCGGCAGGGTCCCTGCCATGAGCCCCGAATGGCTCTATCGGGAGAGGCTTACCGGAGTCCAATTTCCTCCTCTTTCGGGCCGTTGTTGTTGGGGATACGGAGGACTGAGTAAGATGGAGAACAAAAGTCCCTGGTTCCACAGGAAGCTTCTGCGCAGCGCACTTTGACAGGTGATCAGCAATGCTGTTTTCCGCACGGGGTATGTGTTCTGTTTGCAACCCGTCAAAGCGCTCCTCCAATCTTCTCACTTCCTCGACATATGCCTCCATCAATGGGCTTTGGTAATCCTTGTTGACTTGTCTCACCACCAGTTGTGAATCTCCTTGAATGATCAGCTTCTTGATTCCCAACTCTGTAGCAATCCTGAGCCCGGCAAGAAGCCCTTCATATTCTGCTGTATTGTTGGTCGCCTCCTCCCGAGGAAAGTGCATCTAGACGACGTACCTTAGGTGCTCTCCAGTGGGAGCCACGAGAAGCACGCCAGCCCCTGCACCTTGTAGGGAGAAGGCACCTTCGAAATACATGATCCATTCTTGGGGCGCTTCCTTGCCAGGGATAACTGTTTCCTGTACTTCTTCATCATGGGTTGGCGTCCATTCTGCAATAAACTCTGCCAATGCCCTGCTCTGGATCGTTGATGTGCTTTCAAACTTCAGGGCAAAGATGGATAACTCCAATGCCCACTCCACTATCCTGCTGGTGGCCTCTGGGTTTCGAAGTATCCTTTGCAACGGGAAGCGGGTGACAACTGTGATCTCATGGGCTTGGAAGTCATGGCGCAATTTCCTTGAGGCCATGACAAGGCCAAAGATCAATTTTTGCATGCCAGAGTACCTGGATCTAGCCCCCTGCAACAGGGAGCTGACGAAGTATACTGGGCGCTGCACCACCTTCTTCCTTGCCATGTCCTTGGGGTTGTTTCTTGTTCTTCTTCTTCTTACTGATGGTTTCGTCGTCATCTTCTGAGTCGATGTCGACGCAATCTTCCTCTCCAGGAAGTTTCCTCCACTCTTCCACCCGAGCACATTTGTCCACTAAAGTGTAGAGCTCCTTCACAGTCTTGGGCAACCGAACGTTCATCTTGGAACGTATCCTGCGGTTGTGCATGTTTGATTGGAAGGTAGCTACCACGGCAGCTGGGTGGATATCTGGGATATTTCTGTGGACTCGACTGAATCTCTGCAAGTACTTCCGCAGAGTTTCTCCTTCTTTCTGCCGGAGAAGCTGCAAGTCACTGGGCCGCCCTGGTTCTTGATGGCCGCCCGAGAAGGCACCAATGAACTCGTGGCACAGGTCAGCCCAGGTCGAAATGGAGTTCTCCGGCAGGTGCATCAGCCAAGACCTCACATTTGATTTGAGGGCCAAAGGGAAGTAGTTGGCGAACACCTTCTCATCTCTTCCCCCGGCAGCTTGAACAGTGATGGTGTAGATGCTCAAGAACTCTGCCGGGTTTAGTCTCCCATCATACTTCTCGGGTATCTCTGGCTTGAACGTGCGAGTGGACGGCCAACAGACTTGCCGCAGCTCACGGGTGAAGGCAAGGCACCCAACCTCGAAAGGCAGGCACCCGCTATCTCCGAGAGCGGGCTCGTGACGTCGGGGCCACCGCACCGATTGGACCAGCGGGGGTCATCGCGGCGCCGCTCGTCGATGACGCCGTTGGCCTTGAAGCGCTCGAGGGTCTGACGAGGCCATCGAGACGTCATCGGGCGCTTGGTTTTGCGGCTCCTGGGCGGCTTGCCGTGGTGGGGATTGCACTGTGAGGGTGTCCCCTCCCACACGACTAGCCGCACCAGCCGCCGTTGCTGCCTGGGAAGGCCGTGGCAGTCCGGCCTGCTGTGATCCTTCCACCTCGGCAAAACCAATCAAACTTTGGATGGTGGCTTGCCACTCATCCATCTGGTCTGCCGGCAGTGGAAATCTCAACAGCAGTAGGGCTCGCGCCATGGCTTCTGAGGCAGTGCTTGGCATAGGTGATGACGATGTAGATCGTAGTGTCGCTCGTCTCCTGACGTTGCCAGTGGCGATTGCGCTGCGCCCTTGCTGCTGCAAACCGGCCGTTTGGACGGCATGGTAACGCGGTGGAGGCGCTTGAGGGCCAGCGGCTCCGTTGGGCACAGTAGCTGGGTCAGCCCCCCCCGGGGGGGTGGCGCGTGCCCTGTAGTCGCGCCCGCAGCGGGGGCGGCCGGAGGGTTGCGATTCGCCCCAGAGTGAGCATCATCACTGCAGCTGTGCCCGCTGGCGAGGAGAAGGGGTTCAGGCGGAATGATCCCTCCATCCGTACCTCGTGGAGCATGGCCGTCGGGATGTTGCTGATGCTGTCCTTCCCCGGTACCTCCCGTTCCTGCTTCGGCCGTGGGGGAGGTGGTGACGACGCCGCCTGCGCCGACCACGTCCCCCGCAGCATCCACACCCTCGCGAGCCCCCGCGTTCCCCGCGATGTCGGCGGTCGCGGGCGGCGGAGCCTTCGAGGTGGACGGGTGATTTGCAGCTCTGGGCTTCCTCTTGGGCGCCATAGTCGATGATGCCGTCGACGATGAAAATGTCGATGAAGATGACGCGCAGCGTATGCTCTCGATTTCGCGCAAGTGATCCCCCTACCTGGCACGCCAAAGATGTCGTGGGAAACCACAGCCACCTATGGGGCCATGAGCCCCTTTTGGTTCGGCGGGGGGACGGGCACGTTGCACAAAGAGTGGAGAAGCGTCGCGCAGCACGACAGAGATCACACGGGCAGTCTTTACCCAGGTTCGGTCCGCCGTGAGGCGTAAAACACTACTCCTGCTTTGGTGGATTGATGGTGGATAATGGTGGTTAATGTAACACACTCGCCCGGCAAGGTCGCTCTGGGGACGAGAGTGGCTACACGCGTATGGATATGTGAGGGCCCAACCCTTTCTACAGTCGCCATGGGCCTCCTTTTATAGATTAAGGGGTCACCACAGTGGCAAATCAGTCTTTGTGTACTGATTAGATAACTAACAGTGCTATCATATCTAACTCTGCGGGCTGACATAGTGCATTAAATGTGCCGCTCAGTGTCACATCACAGCTCGCCCGGCAGGCCCTGCCAAGCTGTTTTGCCAGCTTCGCGACTGCTCGCTTGACACGTCTCAGGACGGGTGTCATATGGAGGTGTTTGCTGTAGGAAGTGGCTGCCAAGTGGCAGAAAGCAGCCACTTAGTCACCTTGGAGCTTGACACCGCTTCGATTACTGACTTGCATCGCTTGTGAGGTGGAGCGGTGGAGTGGCTTGCTTCCGCCAGCCCCGGCAGGCCTGCCGGGACGATCTGGGAGCTTGCTTCCGGTGCAAAACCCAACCCTGCCAGGCTCGCCTGCCCGGCAAGGTAGGTCGTTCCCTTAGCGATGCCCTGCTCCTCTGGCTCACCTTGGCCTTCTTGACTTGCACTTGGATCCTTCAAAGGAGTTGATCCTCCTTGTTTGGTCTGATCTTGGTCTTGTAATCTTGTCTCTGGCCTGTGCATAGTCTGTGCAATGGACCCAGGGTCTGTTGCACCGACAGCTATCCAGCATGCATCTAGTGTATTAAGTTCATAGAGAAACGGAGTAATGCAATAAGAATGATGACATGATCTAGACAAGATCTATTCATGTAGGAATATACCCCATCTTGTTATCCTTAATAGCAACGATACATACGTGTCATTTCCCCTTCTATCACTGGGATTGAGCACCGTAAGATCGAACCCATCACAAAGCACCTCTTCCCATGGCAAGAAAAATCGATCTAGTCGGCCTAACTAAACCAAACATTCGAAGAAGAAATACGAGGCTGTAAGTAATCATGCATATAAGAGATCAAAAGACTCAAATAACTTTCATGGATAAAAACATAGATCTGATCATAAACTCAAAGTTCATCGGATCCCAACAAACACACCTCAAAAAGAGTTACATCAAATAGATCTCCAAGAGACCATTGTATTGAGAATCAAAAGAGAGAGAGGAAGCCATCTAGCTACAAACTATGGACCCATAGGTCTACAATGAACTACTCACGCATCATCGGAGAGGCACCAATGAGGATGATGAACCCCTCCGTGATGGTGTCTAGATTAGATCTGTGGTTTCTGGAACTTGCGGCGGCTGTAATTGTATTTCGTCGACTCCCCTAGGGTTTCTGGAATATTGGGGTATTTATAGAGCAAAGAGGCGGTGCGGGAGGCCACCGAGGTGGGCACAACCCACCAGGGCGCGCCTGGGACTCCAGGCGCGCCCAGGTGGGTTGTGCCCCCCACGGGGCACCCCTCTGGTACTTTCTTGGCCCAACTTGTGTCTTCTGGTCCAGAAAAAATCACCAAAAAGTTTCGCTATGTTTGGACTCCGTTTGGTATTGATTTTCTGCGAAGTAAAAAACAAGCAAAAAAAAGCAACTGGCACTGGCACTATGTCAATAGGTTAGTCCCAAAAAATGATATAAAGTTGCTATAAAATGATTGTAAAACATCCAAGATTGATAATATAACAGCATGGAACAATCAAAAATTATAGATACGTTGGAGACGTATCAGCATCCCCAAGCTTAATTACGGCTCGTCCTCGAGTAGGTAAATGATAAAAACAGAATTTTTGATGTGGAATGCTGCCTAACATGTTCATCACATAATATTTTCTTTGTAGCATGGACATTTGGACTTTTATATGATTCAAAGCAATAGTCTAGTTTTGTCATGAAGATTTCAATACTCAAGCATATCAACAAGCAACCATGTCTTTCAAAATATCAACACTAAAGCAAGTTATCCCTAGCCCATTATGCTCAATCATTGATCCATTCATGAAACACGCTCGCATATTAGCTGCACCCAATGCTCAAGTATGATCATAGTGCCCCTTAGTTGGTGCTTTTATAAGAGAAGATGCAGACTCAAAAATAAAAATTGCATAAAGTAAATAGAAAGGCCCATCGCAGCGGGAAGTAGGGATTTGTAGAGGTGCCAGAGCTCAAAGTGAAAAAGATAGAGATAAAAACATTTTGGGTGGCATGCTTTTCCTGTCAACAAAAACGATGGAGTAGTTCCTAGTACTTTCCATGTTAGATATACCATAGGCGGTTCCCAAACAGAAAATAAAGTTTATTCCTTTTTCCACCATACTTTCACATTCCACGGCTAACCGAATCCACGGGTGTCGTCCATACCAACACTTTCCAAGGAATTTATTATTTGACAACATAAAGTAAATTCATTTTTCATTTCGGGACTGGGCATCCCTAATACCTTTGTCGTACTCTCGTGCAATGACAAGTGAATAAACACTCATCTTGAGAATAACACATATAGCATGGAAAAATATCAGCCACGCCCTACCGTTTCATGAGCGGTACGAGCACACAAAAGAGAAATTTATTTTGAAAATTAGAGATGGCACATACAAATTTGCTCTGAACGGCACGGAAATACCGCATATAGGTAGGTATAGTGGACTCATATGGCAAACCTGGTTTAAGGATTTTGGATGCACAAGTAGTGATCATACTTAGTGCAAATGAAGGCTAGCAAAAGATTGAGAAGCATCCAACCAAGAAACGAAAAATCTCATAAGCGAGCATTAAGCATAAATAACACCAAATAATGCACCACAAGTAGGATAAAATTTCATTGCATAACTATTGACTTTTGTGCTTGCATAGGGAATCACAAACCTTAACATCAATATTCTTACTAAAGCATAATTACTCATCAACATGACTCACATATTATATCATCATGTCGCAAAACTATTACAAAGAATCAAGTTTATTTTGTCCAATGATCTTCATGAAAGTTTTTATTATATCCCTCTTGAATATCTATCACTTTGGGACTAATTTCATGTGTTGCTTTTGATAGCTCAAACAAATCTAAGTGAAGAACATGAGCATAAAAATTTCCTTCTCCCAAAATAATTTAAGTGAAGCATGAGAGAATTTCTTCAAAATTACTACTCTCAAATAAATCTAAGTGAAGCATGAGAGCATTTCTTCAAAAATATTAAAGCACATCGTGCTCAAAAAGATATAAGTGAAGCACTAGAGCAATTCCATAGCTCATAAAGATTTAAGTGAAGCATAGAAAGCAATTCTAACAAATCATAGCATAATTTTGGCTCTCTCAAATAGGTGTGTCTAGCAAGGATACTTGACTAAAAATAAAAAGTAAAACAAGCAAAGACTCAAATCATACAAGACGCTACAAGCAAAACTCATGATATGTGACGAATAAAAATATAGCTCCAAGTAAAATACCGATGGTCGTTAGAAGAAAGAGGGGATGCCACTCGGGCATCCCCAAGCTTAGTTGCTTGCTTCTCTTTTAGATAATAGCTTGGGATGCCATGGGCATCCCCAAGCTTAGGCTCTTCTTACTCCTTATTCCTTCATCCATCGTGATCTCACCCAAAACTTGAAAACTTCAATCACACAAAACTCAACAAAACCTTCGTGAGATCTGATGTCTACTACACAACTTGTTCTTGTAGACTCGTGTTGGGCCTCCAAGCGCAGAGTTTTGTAGGACAGTAGCAAATTTCCCTCAAGTGGATGACCTAAGGTTTATCAATCCGTGGGAGGCGTAGGATGAAGATGGTCTTTCTCAAACAACCCTGCAACCAAATACAAGAAATCTCTTGTGTCCCCAACACACCCAATACAATGGCAAATTGTATAGGTGCACTAGTTCGGTGAAGAGATGGTGATAAAAGTGTAATATGGATGGTAGAAATATATTTTTATAATCTGAATAAATAAAAACAGCAAGGTAGCGAACGATAAAAGTGAGCACAAACGGTATTGCAATGCTTGAAAACAAGGCCTAGGGTCCATACTTTCGCTAGTGCAATCTCTCAACAATGCTAATCTAATTGGATCATATAACCATCCCTCAAAGTGCGATGAAGAATCACTCCAAAGTTCTTATCTAGCGGAGAACATAAGAAGAAATTGTTTGTAGCTATTCTTTTCGATCGATCTATCCAAGAGTTTGTACTAAAATAGCACCAAGTTATTCTTTCCGATCGATCTATCAAGAGTTTGAACTAAAATAATACCAAGTTATTCTTTTCGATCAATCTATCAAGAGTTCATACTAGAATAACACCAAAGCAAATTCAGATTCATAATACTCAATCCAACACAAAGAACCTCAAAGAGTGCCCCAAGATTTCTACCGGAGAAACAAAGACGAGAACGTGCATCAACCCCTATGCATAGATTACCCCAATGTCACCTCGGGAATCCGCGAGTTGAGTGCCAAAACACATATCAAGTGAAGCAATATGATACCCCATTGTCACCACGGGTATTCATACCAAGACATACATCAAGTGTTCTCAAATCCATAAAAGTATTCAATCCGATAAAAACAAAATCTCAAAGGGAAAACTCAATTCATCATAACAAGATAGAGAGGGGAAAACACCATATGATCCAACTATATTAACAAAGCCCGCGATACATCAAGATCGTGCCATCTCAATAACACGAGAGAGAGAGAGATTAAACACATAGCTATTGGTACAAACCCTCAGCCCCGAGGGTGGACTACTCCCTCCTCATCATGGTGGCCGCCGGGATGATGGAGATGGCCACCGGTGATGATTTCCCCCTCTGGCAGGGTGCCGGAACGGGGTCTAGATTGGTTTTTCGTGGTTACAGAGGCTTGCGGCGGCGGAACTTCTGATCTTGGGTTATTCCGAGGGTTTTTGGAATATTTGGCAATTTATAGGGCGAAGAGGCGGTGTGGGAGGTCACCGAGGGTAGTATGCATCTAGTGTATTAAGTTCATGGAGAAACGGAGTAATGCAATAAGAACGATGACATGATGTAGACAAGATCTATTCAAGAAGGAAAAGACCCCATCTTGTTATCCTTAATAGCAACGATACATACGTGTCATTTCCCCTTCTGTCACTGGGATTGAGCACCGTAAGATCGAACCCATCACAAAGCACCTCTTCCCATGGCAAGAAAAATCGATCTAGTTGGCCAAACTAAACCAAAGATTCAAAGAAGAAATACGAAGCTATAAGTTATCATGCATATAAGAGATCAAAAGACTCAAATAACTTTCATGGATAAAAACATAGATCTGATCGTAAACTCAAAGTTCATCGGATCCCAACAAACACACCGCAAAAGGAGTTACATCAAATAGATCTCCAAGAGACCATTGTATTGAGAATCAAAAGAGAGAGAGAGAGAGAGAGGAAGCCATCTAGCTACTAACTATGGACCCGTAGGTCTACAATGAACTACTCACGCATCATCGGAGAGGCACCAATGAGGATGATGAACCCCTCCGTGATGGTGTCTAGATTGGATCTGTGGTTTCTGGAACTTGCGGTGGCTGGAATTGTATTTCGTCGACTCCCCTAGGGTTTCTGGAATATTGGGGTATTTATAGAGCAAAGAGGCAGTGCGGGAGGCCACCGAGGTGGGCACAACCCACCAGGGCGTGCTTGGGCCTCCAGGCGCGCCCAGGTGTGTTGTGCCCCCCTCGGGAAACCCCTCTGGTACTTTCTTGGCCCAACTTGTGTCTTCTGGTCCAGAAAAAATCACCAAAAAGTTTCGCTTCGTTTGGACTCCGTTTGGTATTGATTTTCTGTGAAGTGAAAAACAAGCAAAAAAACAGCAACTGGCACTGGGCATCATGTCAATAGGTTAGTCCCAAAAAATGATATAAAGTTGATATAAAATGATTGTAAAACATCCAAGATTGATAATATAACAGCATGGAATAATAAAAAATTATAGATAAGTTGGACACGTATCAGCGGGGACTGTGGCTTCCGCGGCCTCAGCAGCGACCGTGTCCCGGTACGTCTTGTCCACGCATATAATGGCGTCCTTCTTGTCTGATGGGATAGAAATAACGCCCATTGGTCCTGGCATCTTCAGGGTGTTGTAGGCATAGTGGGACGCCGCCATGAACATTGCCAGAGCAGGTCGTCCAAGTATCCCATTGTTCGGCAACGGAAGCTAAACCACATCGAACACAATCTTCTTGGTCCGGTAGTTCAATTCACCTCCAAACGTCACTGGCAGCGTGATCTTCCCCTTCGGACGACTCCTGCCCCAGTTGATCCCTTGAAAGGTGCCAGTAACCTTGAGCTCTTCTTCTGTTATCTGCAGCTTGCTGATGACCTTGGGAGAAATCAGATTCAACTCGGCCCCGCCGTTAACCAACATCTTTGTGACCTTGAGGTTGCGGATCATTCATGAAACCAACAGCGGCAAGCACCCTACCGCGGTGGTGCGGTCAGGGTGATCCTCTTCATCAAATATGATGGGCGTGCGGGACCATTTGAGTGGTTTCCGAGAATCTGCCGCTGGCTCCACAACATTGACCGCACACGCCCACTGTTTAAGCTGGCGGTGAGAGGAGTGCAAGGATGCACCTCCATCAATGCACAGGGCGTCAGTGGCCTTCTGGAACTCCTACTCGCTGGTTTCCTCTTCGTCCCCTTCATCCCTCTCGTCATCGCATTCCTTCTTCCCATGGCCTCTAGCAGGCTTCCCTTGATGCTGAGGGACATTACCGGGGCGACTTCCTCTGCCACCTCAGCCCTTCCCGCCAACGCCATCTTGGTCTCTCTCTTTGTCACGCTTCTCGTACTCAACCTTCTGCTTCTTGACGAGTTGTTCACCTTGATGACACTCTTGGAGATCATGGCCCTTGGTTCGATGGATCTTGCAGTACGACCCGTCAGCCTTCCCAGCCTTCTTGGCCGCTGCAGCTTCCCGGCAGTCATTGCACGCGGCAACTTCCTTGCCGGGAGCTTCGGTCTTGGCATTCTTGTCGGCACTAGGAACGCCAGACCCTTCGACAGCCAGAACTGTCTTCTCCTTGTGCTTCTTGTTGCGTTTCTTGTTCTTCTTCTTTTGATTGGCAGCATCATCGTCATCCTCCGAGTCAACGTCGACGCCGTCTTCTTCTCCGGGGAGTCGCCTCCCCTCCTCTGTTCGGGCACACTTATCCACCAAAGTGTACAGCTCATTCACAGTCTTGGGTAACCGGACGTTCATCTTGGAATGGATCCCGCGGTTGCGTACGTTGGACTGGAACGCAACTATCACAGCTGCCCTGGTTCTTGATGGCTGCCTGTGAAGGCTCTACAAACTCATTACGCAGGTCAGCCCAGGTCGAGATGGAGTTCTCCGGTAAGTGCATCAGCCACGACCTCACATTTGGCTTGAGTGCCAAAGGGAAGTAGTTGGCGAATACCTTCTCATCTCTTCCTCCGACGGCTTGAACAGCGATGGTGTAGATGCTCAAGAACTCTGCCGGGTTCAGTCTTCCATTGTACTTTTCTGGTATCTCTGGCTTGAACGTATGCGCAGACAGCCAACGGACTTGCCGTAGCTCGCGAGTGAAGGTAGGACACCCAACCTCGAAAGGCAGGTATCCGTCTCCACTGGGTGCGGGCTCATCAACGTCAGGACCATTGCACCTATCAGACTGGCGGCGGGTGTCGCGGCGCCGTTTTATGGTGACGCGCGCGTGTTCCCCTCGCCTGTCTTCCAGGACCCGCTGCTGATCTCAATGGGCTCGAGGATCAGACGAAGCCAATGATACCACGTCGGGTTCTTGATTGCGTGGCTCTGGCCGCGGCCCCTACGCTGGCTGTCGTGGAGGGGACTGCACCATAGGAGTGACCCCTTCGGTACAGCCAGCGGCTCGGGCCGTTGTTGCTGCCTGTGGAGGCCGTGACGGGCCTGCTCGCTGTGATCCTCCTGCCTCAGTGAAACCAATCAGGCTTTGAATGGTGGCTCTCCACTCAACCATTTGATCGGCCACTGGCGGAAATCTCAACAGGAGTTGGGCCCGCGCCATGGCTTCCAAAGTGGTGTTCGGCATAGACGATGACGCAGATCGCGACATCGCCTGACTTCTGATGGTGCCGGTAGTGGCGGCGCCGTGCTCTTGTCGCCGGGAGCCTGTCGCCAAGGTGCCGTGGCGACGAGGTGGATGTGCTTGGGGATTGACGACCCCATTCGGCGCATCACCTTGGCCAGCTTGCCCTGGGGATGGCGCGTGCCCTGCAGCCACACCCGCAGCGGGGGCAGCTAGAAGGTTGCGATACACACGAGAGCGAGCACCATCGCTATGGCTGCGTCCTTTAGCGAGGTGGAGAGGTGGAGATACGATATTCTCCCCACCCGCATCTTGTGGAGCATGGCTGCTAGGATGCTGTTGACGCTGTCCTCCTCCGGCGCCCCCCGCTCCTGCTTCGGCCGCAGGAGGAACGGTGATGGCACCACCTACGCCGGCCACGTCCCTGTGCGCCCCCGTAGCCCCCATGGCATTAGTGGCTGCATGCGAGGGGGCCTTTGAGGTGGACAGGTGAGCTGTAGTGCCGGACTTTTTCTTGGGCGCCATGGACGATGAAGCCATCGACGAAGAAGACGATGATGAAGATGACGCGCTGCTTACACCCTCGGGTTCGCACAAGCACTCCTCCTTACCTAGCGCTCCAAAGATGTCGTGGTTCAACACGGTCACCTATGGGGCCATCGGCCCCTTGTGGTTCGGCAGGGGGAAGGGCGCGTTGCACAAAGAGCGGAGACCATAGAGCAGCACGACAGTGATGACACAGGCAGTTTTTACCCAGGTTCGCGCCGCCGCGAGGCGTGAAACCCTACTCCTGCTTTGGTGGATTGATGAAAGGACCGTGGTGGAGACGCAACGCTATAGCCCAGCAGGGTCGCCTTGGGACGAGAGTAGCTACGCGCGTATGAGTGTACAAGGGTTCGAATCCTTTCTAAGTTTGCCACGACCCTCCTTTTATAGGTCAAGGGGTTACCACAATGGCAAAACAGTCATTATCCAGTGATTAGATAGCCACAGTGCTATCATACCTAACTCTGCAGATAGGACAGGGTGCATTAAATGCACCGCTTAGTGTCACATCGCGGGGTAGCCCGGCAAGCCTTGCTGTGCTATTCATCCACCTTCTCGCCTGCCTGCGTGACACGCCTCTGGATGGGTGTCATTTGGGGTGATCTTCCTCAGAAATGGCTGCCACATGCCAAATAACAGCCACTTAATCACTTGGGGGCTCGACACCGCACCGATAGGTGACTTGCGTTGCTGTGAGGTGGAGCGGTGGAGCCTTGGCGGGGTGATCCACCCTCGGCGTCCCCGGCAAGCTTGCCGAGGGAGCCTTGAGACTTGTCTTCAGGGTGACCTCGACCTTGCCAGGCTTGCCAGCCCGGCAAGGGAGGTTTTTCCTTAGTAATATCTTGCTCATTTGGCTTGTCTTGGTCTTCTTGATCCGCCCTTTGATTTCTCAAAGAGCTATCTCTTCTGCTTGGCCTTGTCTTAGATGCTGTAACCTTACCCTTGGGCCTGTGTACAGTCCGGGCAACATACACCAGGGTTTGTTGCACCGACAATAGTTTCATCAAAACAAGCAAAACAATGCATCAAAAACAGAATCTGTCTTAAACAGGACAGTCTGTAGCAATCTGAACATCTACCATACTTCTGTTACTCCAAAAATTCTTGAAAATTAGGACAAAATAAACAATTTGTATATAAATACTGTGCAAAAAGTTTCAGAAACTTTTGATGTTCCAGTAAAAAAATGTAAAATCATGCACTACAGACAAAGTTTTTGTTTTTGCACCGCACATACCAACAAGCAATCTAATCATCCTAAAGGCAAATCTTGGCACATTATTTTTATAATACAATGGATTTGTACAAGGGGATAATTATTTTTGTGAGAAACTTCCATGAAAAATTTACATTGTTTCCATGAGCATGAACACAAGTGTTCAAGGTCGACCCTCACTTCTCCAATGCATCACCTTTCAATCGCTTCTCTTTTTGTGAAGTTTTTAGTTCCACTCTATATTTTTTTGTTTTTAAACTTTATAAAACCACACAACAGAATAAAATGACTCTCTAAAACTTTCGGGTTGTCTCCCTGGCAGCGATTTCTTTAAAGCCATTAAGCTAGGCAAAAAGTGCTCAAGTAGTGGATCCACCTGGATCCCAAGGTATATCAAAGCCAATTTTAATTAACAATGATTTGGCATTTAGTAGTGAGCACAGAGCAACATATATCATGCAATGAAGAAGTCTAACTCTCTTCCTATGCATCGACATGTCATACAAGAACAATTCATGCACATCAAGTAAAGGCCAATACATAGCATAAGAAGTTTCTTGCAAGTTTATCATGTTGGAAACATAGAGAGGTGGAGAGGTAGTTCCTCTCTCATAATAATTGCAAGTAGGAGCAGCAAGCACATGCATATTATATTCATCAAAATTATCATGTGCAACGGTAAAAGGCAACCCATGAATGTAATCCTTAATAAGAGCAAACTTCTCCAATATAGTGTAGTTTGGAGAATTCAAAAAGATAATAGGAGTATCATGTGTGAGTGCAATAGCAACAATTTCATTCTTAACATAAGGAACTATAGCATGTTCATCTCCATAAGCATAATTCAAATTGGCATCATGGCCACAAGCATAGCAAGCATCAAGTTCATAAAAAAGGGATATTTCAAATGAATCAGCGGGATCATAGCAATTATCATAGCATTCATCCTTTGGTAAGCAAGAAGGGAAATTAAACAATGTATGAGTTGGAGAGTTACTCTCATCAGAAGGTGGGCACGAGTAGCTAATCCACTCTTCCTCCTTTTGTTCTTCGCTCTGCTCGTCATCTTTTTCATCCAATGAGCTCACTGTTTCATCAATTCCTTCTGCCATAGACTCCTGCAAAATATTAGTCTCTTCTTGGACAGCGGAGACATTCTCAATAAATACATCAACATCATAATTGCATTTATAATTATCATAGCAATATTTAAGTATAGCAAAATTTTCAGGTCTATAAACTGAATCATCAAAATCTTCATACTTTTCAAACAGAGATTCAATTTCATAAGCACCCTTAAAAGCAACAAATTCTTCTATTCGTTCCACATCATAATAATCATATCTACAATTAGCATAAGAAGCTAAGGTTTCATTTTCATTAAATTTGCATGAAAAGGGAAGGTGTGGAGCCTTCATCCTAGAGCAACAAGTATAATAATATCTAGAGCATAAATCCCGAGCATACCATTCAACATATGAATTTGACCGCATAATAATTTCACTTTTGTGTCAAGCGATAATCCCTAAAGTATTCACATTGATCCAACGTGTGTTCCATTATCAAGTTGAATGGGGTTTTCTCAGGATTATGAAAGTAGTGATTAATATTTTTCACATAACGAGCATCGAGGGTTTTAGGAGGCTCCCCATCCCCATGAGTAGCAAGTGCAACTAATTTTTTTGGTATTTCGTGTTCCATATCCATAACTAAAGATAAAGAACAACTTAGAACAGAAAATAAAAACTATTCAGTGATAAAGCAAACAAGCACACACGAGAATATTCACCCCATGCTATTGCTCCCCAGCAACGGCGCCAGAAAAAGGTCTTGATAACCCACAAGTATAGGGGATCATTTGTAGCCTTTTTCGATAAATAAGAGTGTTGAATCCAATGAGGATCTAAAGGCAGAACAAATATTCCCTCAAGTTCTATCGACCTCCGATACAACTCTACGCACGCTTAACGTTTGCTTTACCTAGAACAAGAATAAAACTAGAAGTACTTTGTAGGCGTGGATAGGTTTGCAAGATAATAAAGAATGTGAAAATAAAAGTTCGGTGTTGTTTAGATAAAGAAACAATTAAGTTTAGTAAAACGAGTGTGGATTAGTGGTGGTAGGATTTGCGAAATTGTCCCTTAGCAATTGACTACGTTGCTAGACTGATAGCAAGTTTTTATGTGGGAGAGGCCACTGCTAGCATGTCGTCCCTTACTTGGAATTCTATGCACTTATGATTGGAACTATTAGCAAGCATCCGCAACTACTAACGTTCATTAAGGTAAAACACCCAACCATAGCATTAAGATATATATTGGTCCCCCTTCAATCCCATAGGTATTAATTTCAATGTTTAGGATGAAGCTGCTGTCATCCTTGCCCTCCAATGCATAGTCCTATCAACATACAACTAACCCTATGGTGTGATCCACATGCACGCTCATATGATGGGCACCAAAGGACAGCAACATAACCACAAGAAAATTAAACCAACCATAGCAATTCACCAATTACTGATAGGACAACAAAAATCTACTCAGACATCATAGGATGGCAACATATCATTGGATAATAGTATGAAGCATAAAGCACCATGTTCAAGTAGAGGGTACAGTGGGTTGCGGGAGAGTGGATCGCTGAATATAGATGGGGGAAGGTGATGGAGTTGTTGGTGAAGATGACAGAGTTGTTGGAGTAGATCACTGTCACACGATGATTGCCCCGGCGGCGTTCCGGTGCCACCGGGAGAGAGGGGGAGATAGCCCCCTCCTTCTTCTTCTTCCTTGGCCTCCCCCTAGATGGGAGGAGGGTTCCCCCTCTGATCCATGGCCTCCATGGCGGCGGAGGGGCGAGAGCCCCTCTGAGATTGGATTTGTCTCTCTGTTCTCTTCTGTTTCGCATTCCTGTTTTCTGGCCCTTCACCGTTTCTTAAATTTCCGGAGATCCGTAACTCCGATTGCGCTGAGATTTTACCATGATTTTTTTTCCAGATATAAGCTTCCTTGCACCCTAAGTAGAGCTCCAACCGACTTACGAGGAGGGCACAACCCACCACCACGCGCCTAGGCTGCCTGGCGTGCCCAGGTGTCTTGTGGTGGCTGTGGGCCCCCATTTGCATTATTCCAAGTTCCAAAAATCACATATATTCCAAAATAATTCTACGTAAATTTTTATCGCGTTTGGACTTTGTTTGATATGGATATTCTACAAAACAAAAAATATGCAACAAATAGGAACTGGCATTGGGCACTGGATCAATAGGTTAGTCCAATTAATCATATAAAATGTTGCCAAAAGTATGTGAAAGTTGTGTAATATTAGCATGAAACAATAAAAAATTATAGATACGACAGAGACATATCAGTCCCGAAAGAATTGGTCTAAGAAATTAGATGATGCACTTTGGGCCTACGAAACAGCTTTTAAAAATCCTGTGGGTATGTCTCCATATAAAATGGTTTATGGAAAAGCTTGTCATTTGCCTCTTGAGTTAGAACATAAAGCATATTGGGCAATTAAAGAACTCAACTATGATTTCAAACTTGCCGATGAAAATAGGTTATTTGATATTAGCTCACTAGATGAATGGAGAACCCAAGCTTATGAAAATGCCAAATTATTCAAAAAAAGAGTTAAAAGATGGCATGACAAAAGAATCCAAAAGCGGGAATTCAAAGCTGGAGAATATGTTCTTTTGTATAACTCTCATTTTAGATTCTTTGCAGGAAAATTTCTCTCCAAATGGGAAGGACCATATATTATCGAAGAGGTTTATCGCTCTAGAGCTATCAAGATTGCCGAAGGTACTAACCCAAAGGTGGTCAATGGGCAAAGAGTTAAACACTATATCTCAGGTACGCCTATTAATGTTGAAAGCAATATTATCCAAACCATGACACCGGAGGAACACATAAAAGAGACCTTCCAGAACACTCCAGAATCCTGAAAAAGAGGAGGTACGTGATACGGTAAGTAAACGGACTCCGAAAAATCCGCAAAAATATTTTCTGTCAGTTTTGGAATATTACAAAAATTAGGAAAATAAGAAATAACCAGGAAGGCAACCGAGGAGGGCACGATACACCAGGGCGCTCCTGCCTTGCCTGGCACGCCCAGGTGGGTTGTGCCCACCTCGAGAACATTCCTGACTCCGTTTTCCTTCCGTTTGCTTGTTTCCCAAGATAAAAAAAATCTTTATATACCCCCCGAACGTATTGACCACCATATCACGGAGAAATCTTTTGTTCTTGTTTCTTGCTGTTTTCTGACAGATCTAAAATTATGTCGTCTCAAGATTCGGAGGGAGAGAGCCCCGTTTCCTACCAACCTCTAGATCCAAATGTCTTAAAGAAGACCTTCCCATATTTTTGGTTCTCTGATGAGGAGGAGGACACCGACTAGGAGGAGGAGGTAGCATCCTCGGATGAAGATGAAGTTCCACTACCACAACCTGGAGATACGCGTGTGGAGCTCAAGAAGTCAAGCCTCCCCAAGAAAACTAAGACCCAATCTATCCCTTCTCATTTTCTGCAGGATAGCAAGGCAGCATTATGCAAGAAGATATTAAAGCTTGAGCTAGAGATGAGGATCTTAGGGAGGATAATTTCAGCCTCCGACGCAAGCTAGAGAAGAAGAACATGACTACCTCATCACCACCACCATCATCATCTTGCCCACCAAAGGAGACTTGAGTACATGGTATGTGCACTCCCCTTGGCTTGTGCCAAGCTTGGGGGAGATGCCCCGGTATCGTATCACCATTACTTTTATTACCTTTACCTATCTTAGTTTGATCTTTAGTTTTATCATGAATTAGTTGAATAAAAGGTTTAGTGTGATCTATCTTTGAGTATTAGTTTCGTGATCCACCTATCTATGTAATTGAGTGAGAGTTATATAATAAAGTTAGTTTGAGTCTTTGCTTCTTTACTTTTATGTTGCAATTAAATAAAAAGAAATAAATGAAAAAGATCATATGCTAATCTTATGGTAAGTAATGACATCACATAAGGAAAAGTATAAGTGGTAAAATTTATTGGAGATTGACAAACATAGCATTGGTCAATGATGCAACTCATGAAAGAATTAATAAGGGAAGAGAAGATTCACATGCAAATACACTATCTTGGACATCTTTTATGATTGTGAGCCCCCATTAAATATTATATGTCAAAATTGTTGACGTTGGACAAGGAAGACAACATAATGATTTATGTTTGTTCATATTCACATAGAAGTTATATTGCCCTAGATCCTTCAACATGTAGTGCTTGCTCAATATATTTGCTAGCCAAAATTCCGCACTAAGTAGAGATACTACTTGTGCATCCAAAAACCCTAAACCCAAACTCATGTTTTGAGAGTCCACCATACCTACCTATGGATTGAGTAAGATCCTTCAAGTAAGTTGTCATCGGTGCAATAAGGCAATAAAAATTGCTTCTAAATGTGTTGGATCATTTAGTGTAAGGGAAAATTGAGCGTTGTACAAACTTGTGATGGCAAAGTAATAAAAGCGACGGACTGCATAATAAAGGTTGCTATCATAAGGGGAATATAACGTGACGTTCTTTTGCATTAAGGGATTTGGCATACAAATCAAAAAGCGCATGACAACCTCTGCTTCCCTCTATGAAGGGCCTATCTTTTACTTTCATGTATTTACTTTTATGCAAGAGTCAAAGTATTCTTCCCTATTCTTTTTTATTTTCTCTTTTTGCAAGCATCATGTGGTGAAGAAAGATGTAGGCACATATATCCAGTTGGATATGAGTGAGCATTAGTTATTATTGTTGACATCACCCATGAGGTGAATAGGATATGAGTGAGCATTAGTTATTATTGTTGACATCACCCATGAGGTGAATACGTTGGGAGGCGAAACTATAAGCCCCTATCTTTCTATGTGTCCCGCTGAAACTTTTTGCTCATGGGTATGCTGTGAGTGTTAGCAATCATAGAAGGTTAAATGATGGTTGAGTATGTGGACTTGCCAAAAGGCTTCGATACGAGACCCTTCCTGAAAATATGATGAATTGTAGTTGCAAAGTTGACTGAGAACATAGTTTGTTGGTTTTCAATAGAGTTTATGCTTTTTACTTCGATGCTATGATGAATTGTTACTTGTTCATGAGAAGTTATATGATAAAAGTTTTATGATAAAGTTTGTTGCTATTATGATAATAAGCATGATGCTACTATGTCCATATTTTTTTGACACCTCTCTCTCTAAGCATGTGGGCATGTTTTTCGATATCGGTTTTCGCTTGAGGATAAGTTAGGTCTAAGCTTGGGGGAGTTGATACGTCCATTTTGCATCATGATTTCCTATTGTTATTTACAATGTTTTTATGCATAATAAAGCTTTATGGAGTAATTCTAATGCCTTTTCTCTCATAATATGCAATGTTTACACAAAGAGGGAGAATGCCGGCAGCTGGAATTCTGGACCTGAAAAAGCTACGTCAGAGTTACCTATTCTGCACAACTCCAAATAAGCTGAAACTTCACGGAGAATTATTTTCGAATATATGAAAAATACTGGAGCAAATAACTACTGGAGGGGGGCCACGTGGTGAGCACAATACACCAGGGCGCGCCAGGCCCGCAGGCGTGCCCTAGTGGGTTGTGCTCAGCCCAGCCCACCTCCGGTGCCCATCTTCTGGTATATTAGTCATTTTGACCTAGAAAAAAAATAAGAGGAGGACTTTCGGGACGGAACGCCGCCGTCTCGAGGCGGAACTTGTGCAGAAGCACTTTTGCCCTCCGGCGGAGCGATTTCGGCCAGGGAACTTCCCTCCCAGAGGGGGAAATCGAAGACATCGTCATCACCAACAACCCTCTCATCTTTGGGATGGCAATCTCCATCAACATCTTCAACAACACCATCTCCTCTCAAACCCTAGTTCATTTCTTGTCTTCAATCTTTGTACCGGAACCGTAGATTGGTACTTGTGGGTGATTAGTAGTGTTGATTACATCTTGTAGTTGATTACTACATGGTTTATTTGGTGGAAGATTATATGTTCAGATCCATTATGCTATTTAATACCCCTCTGATCTTGAGCATGATTATCATTTGTGATTAGTTACTTCAGTTCTTGAGGTCACGGGAGAAATCATGTTGCAAGTAATCATGTGAATTTGATATGTGTTTGATATTTTGATGATATTTATGTTGTGATTCCCTTAGTGGTGTCATGTGAACGTCGACTACTTGGCACTTCACCATATTTGGGCCTAAGGGAATGCATTGTGGAGTAGTTATTAGATGATGGGTTGCTAGAGTGACATAAGCTTAAACCCTAGTTTATGCGCTACTTTGTAAGGGACCGATTTGGATCCAAATGTTTAATGCTATGGTTAGATTTTATCTTAATACTTTTCTCGTAGTTGCGGATGCTTGTGAGGGCGTTAATCATAGTGGGAGGTTTATTCAAGTAAGAACAACACCCAAGCACTGGTCCACCCACGTATCAAATTATCAAAGTAGCGAACGCAAATCAAACCAACATGATGAAAGTGACTAGATGAGATTCCCGTGTACCCTCAAGAACACTTTGCTTATTATAAGAGACCGTTTTGGCCTGTCCTTTGCTGCAAAAGGATTGGGCTACCTTGCTGCAATTTATTTACCGTTACCGTTACTTGTCCGTTACAAATTATCTTGCTATCAAACTACCTGTTACCGACTATTTTAGTGCCTTGCAGAAAATACCTTGCTGAAAACCACTTGTCATTTCCTTCTGCTCCTCGTTGGGTTCGACACTCTTACTTATCAAAAGGACTATGATTGATCCCCTATACTTGTGGGTCATCACCACCTTACTCGGACGCCTCGTCCACGTCCTCGACTTCGTCCTTGTCCCTCTTCCTCTTCGCCGATACTTCTTTGCTTGAACCGCACACTAGGCTCTCGCTCTTCATCCAACCATTGTAGATATTGAAACAAAGGTAGGCATCCATTACAGCGTACTAGATGTGGTCTTTATCTATTTCATTCCACTCCCATGCATGATGAAACTTGTGGTGAGGTTTCGTCAGTTTATTGTATGAAGGATCAACCATGGCTCCTGCTCGGGTCTGCATTGAAGGCTGATGGGAGGACACCAGCATATTCTTCTAGAGGTCGAAGGGCTGGCCTACAACGAGGACTATCCGACCCAGGACTTCCTTGTCGTTATTAAAGTCTATAATAACAAATTTGACTCTGTTATCCGCGAGGAAGTTCTTAAAATCCTCACACTTAATGTCGGCATGGCATATGTGGCAGACCAAGCACAAGTTATGCACACAAACTTGGATCACGGTGGGCTTCTTCTTATCTTCCTCCTTTAGATTCTTCTCTTTTCCCAGGACTGTGGTGTACTCAACATCTAGCCCAGCAACCCACTCATCACCATTTGACTTTTCGAACATGAGTTTGAAGCGAGCAAGGCATCCTTTCAGCATCGCGGAAGAACGGGTGTAGATGATGTCGAACTCATCGTCGGTGATGGTTCTAAACTTGTACTCACCGGAGATCATGGAGATTTGGGACGCCATGGATTTTGGAGGAGGGTTAGGATTAGTGGAACTGTTGTAATGTCACAACTGCAGGATGTTGCTAACACGACACTACGATCAGAGACCCTTTGACGAAACTGTGTGCGATGCATTAATCACAAACGGGGATGTAAAAAAACCATCAAAAAAGATGCAAAACATTTGCGATGGCGGAGACATCAAACATGGTTCAAATTTTAGTTACGTGTGCGATGCGGGGCATACGGTTGATCCATACGAACTATTTGCGATTAGACAGAACAACAGAAACGGGCAGCCATATCAATGTGTGTGCGATATACGGCATACAGTTCGCTCCGATGAACTGTTTGCTATTAGGGAATGCAATAGAAACGGTCAGCCAGATCAAGGTGTGTGTGATATATGACATACAGTTCACTCGGACGAACTGTTTACGATTAGGGAACAGAACAAAAACTGTTCAACTTAACAAGATGTGTGTGATATGCGGCATACAGTCACATAGATGAACCGTTTGCGATGAGCCAAAAGAACACAAATGATTCGTGTAAACAAGATGTGTGTGATACGCAACAAATAGCCCACTCGGATGAACTGTTTGCGATGAGAAATTATAACACAAACGGTTACTACAGATAGTTCGTGTGCGATTCTGTTTGTACAAAAAACTTTGAAAAATGCAAAATAGTTGCTTGTGGTGGCTAGGAGTATCGCACATGATGCGTTTGCAAGTACTCGTGTGCGATGATTAGTAAGTTACACATACGTTTCCTTATGTTAACACGTGTGTGATAAATAACACGTGGCACCGCATACGGTATTCAGGTTGTGTGTGTGCTCCACTTAGTCTTCCCGCGCTCCACATGGGTGAATTGTAAAATCCACGCCTCTTCCCTCATCGGTTTCCCACCACCAGCTAATGGCTTGCTGCATATAACCCAAGCGGCAACGCACCATCACGACACTCTGCGCAGATCTAGTCCTCACCCATCTACCATTAGTTATTCCAAGCATGCCAGGCAATGACCAGAGCTTCGACATTGACCCCTACCTGTGTTACATCTTCGGCGAGGAGAATGAGCCAGAGCAGGTCGGGGAGCAGCTTCATCGGTCGGTGCAGGCACCATGGCCCATCGGCAGCGATATCGGCATGACAGTCCTTGGGTGCACAATTGACATATTGCAGAGGAAGTGTGATGAGCAGTTTGCCATCCACCGTGAAAAATATCCAGAGCTGCTCGGTGGCATGATCAACGACCCACCCGAAGAGCCGCCGTCACCAGTGCTCACCGAGAGCCTGATGCCCCGCAAGGAATGGGCAGAGGACCTCTGCGATTCAGCCAAGACATAGTCAGCCTGCGGCTTCATCATTGCCAGCGACGGCCATGTCAACCTCGATCCCGATGATGTGGTGGCCAGGCTCGAGCTCATCCTTGGCAGAGTTGACGTCCCCGATGAAGTAGAACATCGCCAACGTGGTATCTTGAGGATGCAGGTGATGGACGGAATTTGCTAGCAAGCCAGAGACATGGAAATGGAGCGGTTCCGCGGAGATATCATGCGCATGATTGCACGCTGTCAAGCTCTTCTGGAAGAGGCCCAGCAGCCGCAAGAGCCTCCCAGCGCCAGCAGCTCTGTAGGAGGAGGCGGGTCGGGAAACATGGAATGAACGGCCGCAAGGGTGCTATGCTAATCATGGAGTCCAAGAACACTGTCGTCGGAAGACCGCCAGCTCAGCCTTTTAGCCTATATTTTATTATAATTGTATGCATATGTAGGTCGTAAGTGTTTTGGGCATTCCCGCATGTGGCATTTTAAATTATCCTGAATATGTAAGACAATTATTAACCGTTGCCATTGTAAATTTGCCTCAACGGCGAGCAGAGCGCGCGCAGGGACGCCGGAGCAGAGCGCGCCGCGGCCGCCTCAATGGCGAGCAAAATGCATGGACGGACGCGAGCAGAGCGTGCTGCAGCCGCCTCAACGGCGAGCAACCACGTGGTCAACCTTCTGGCACCCCGTGGGAGGCGCGACGACGCATCCATCGGACACAATGGTGATATCTTGACCGTGTGTGATAGTGGGCAGACACGTACATCCGAGAACGCGGGCCCACGTATGCCATCCGAGGACCGTTTCGGCCTTCCGATGCATGGCATACGGTTGATCCATAAGAACTATTTGCGATGAGCCAGAACAACAGAAACGGGCTTTGTAGGCCTAGAACCATCAATAAATTTTGACCTTGTTTCTCGTCACATTGAAGATTACAACGCAATAAGTAATTGCAAATCTGTTCACACCGATCAAACCAATATATGTTCACACTTAGCACCGTGCTATAAAAACTACCCACTCGAAAATTACTTCATAGTTCCTCTCCTCATCACCCAAAAAACTGGTCTTTCCTGTCAAGTCGTTCCGCCATGACCGGTAGGAGGAGTTTCGGGTGGACATATAACCAGGGAGCAAAGACCAAGGCTGCGGAAGCACTAGAGAGGTCCCGCCACCACGCGACAGCCGCAGCAGAGATGTCCCGGCGTGCCGCGGAGCCCTCGAACGAGCTCTCACCGGCGCGAGGGCTCTCACAAGCGCACTCGCCGTGTCGGCGATCGCGACGAGCTAGCGTTGCTGAAGTCCTTGGTCGGCGACGACGACATTCTCGCTGGCCTCATTAAGTAGCAGGAGCTGGTCGATGACTTGATGAAGCTGCTCGAGATCAGCGATGCCTCGGTTGAGAAGGCGACCGGCCTCGTTGAGCAACTCATGGGTGACAATGTGAAGCTCCTCAAGGCGCTCGCCGAGAAGGAGGAGGAGGCCACCGGCTGGAAGATGCTGCATGAGCAGAGCAGTGCCTCGGGGATGACACTGACAGCGGTCGTCGAGGAACTGATGGGTGACTTGAGGAAGCTCCGGATCGAGCGTGAGCAGGAGGTGGAGGAATCCGTGGCTGCTTTCAAGCAAAGTCGTGAGGAATTGAAGAAGGAGCTGGAGGATGTCGTCGCCCGATGATCCATCGAGGAGTAGAGACAGTAGCGACCCAGATCGTTGTCTGCGATTTCCTTCTTCTCTTGCCCCTGTGTCTTCCGGGCTTTGCCGCATGTGGCATTTTAAATTATCCAGAATATGTAAGACAATTATTATCCACGCCATTGTAAATTTGTTGTCGTATTATCCGTTGCCATTTTATTTGTCATCCTATTATTCGTTTCCCTATGTGGCATTTTAAATTAGGCCAGAATACAAGTTGAAAACATGAACAAAGCAAATGCTAACATTGAGCGGGGCCATGGGATCACAAGTAAACACCCTTCGTCTAGGTGCTTTAATTAACCGCGTGTTAAATAGCGGCTCGGCCACCATTAATGGAGAAGTTGTGAGTGAGGCGGGCGGCTGGTGGATGGAGGTCAAAGAGCTCGCTTCCCGGTGAGCATGGGCGACCTTACTGCTCGCACGTGTCCCATCAAGCCTACGAGGTGGACAGGATGCACGCGTCCCGTCGAGCCTGCACAACGGACTGCTCGCACACATCCCGTCGAGCCTGCACAGCGGACTACTCGCGCTCGTCCTGTCTAATCAAACAGCTGCACGCACGCCACCGAGTATGGTTAAATTTTGGCACAAAATACAAAGATGACCAATGATCGAGGACGGAGGTAGTACTATCCCATAAGAAAAGAGGGACGCGTGGCCGCACTTAAATGGTTACGGGAACACACGGTTCATATAATACAACCGTTTGCAATATTAACATGTCAGCTATTTGTTTCAAAAAGACTTCGTTGGCTATTAATGTGTGCGCCTTGTCTCAAACTGGACGATTTTTTTACCACAGCATATATGTACCATGTCATGAAACCATGCCAAGTTTCATATTTTTTGGGTGAGTTTTAGATTTACAGGGATTTAAAAACAGAGATTCTCAATGTTTCAGGACGACGAGAAGTTTGTAATTCATTCCCATTCCTTCAATGAGACCTAAACATGCACCCAATGACACATGTACGATTTTCCACCCATTTTGCTTCACCGGAGCATGTGCTTGTAGTTCAAATTTGAATTATGGACTATATTAAATGCCTAGAAAACTCAATTAATATATAAAATGGCCAAACGAACCCTGAACAGTTTCAAACTTCAGCACGACACTCCTGTTATTCTATGTTGCCTTTAGAAAACAAAGTGCAAGGCGAGAAGAGGCAGCGATTATCGTTTCGCCCACAAGAGGGCATGTTTCCCTACCGGAACCATGAGGGTTGCGAGAAGCTTTGGTTTGTAAGAGGCTTGTAATATATCTTGGCCCAAATTGGACAATTATTTTACCACGACATATATGTGCCATGTAGTGACACCATGCCAAGTTTCATTATTTTCTGGTGAGTTTTGGATTTACGGAGATTTAAAAACTGAGATTCGCAATGTTTGCCGAGACGGTTGAATTCATTCCCATTCCTTCCATGGGACCTAAACATGCACCCCAAGGACACATGTACATTTTTCTAGCCATTTTGGTGCACTGGAGCATGTACTTGTAGTTCGGATTTGAATTATGGACATTAAATGCCTAGAAAACTCAATTAATGAATAAAAAAGGTCAAACGAACCCTGAATAATTTCAAAGTTCAACCTGAATCTCCCGTTGTTCCATGTTGCGTGTAGAAGAAAATACAAGGCAAGAAGAGGGAGCGATTATCATTTCGCCCACAAGGGGACACATTTCCCTATCGAAACTACGAGGGTTCTTGCGACATGCTCCGGTTTGTAATAAAGCTTGGCCCAAATTGGACAATGTTTTTACCATGACATATATGTGCCATGACATGACACCATGACAACTTTCATGACTTTCTGGTGAGTTTTGGATTTAAATGGATTTAAAAACCAAGATTCCAAATGTTTGAGGACGAGCCAGGACGCCGGTATGGTTGTAATTCATTCCCATTCCTTGCATGGGCCTAAACATGCACCCAAGGACACATGTATAATTTTTCTAGCCATTTTGGTGAACTGGAGCATGTATTTGTAGTTCAGATTTGAACTATGAACATTAAATACCTAGGAAACTCAATTAGTGTATAAAAAGGCCAAACAAACCCTGAATAATTTTAAATTTTAGCACGGATATCCTGTCGTTCCATGTTGCCTATAGAAGAAAATACAAGGCGAAAAGAGGCAGTCATTATCATTTCACCCACAAGGGGGAAACGTTTCCTTATCGGAACCACGAGGATTCTTGAGAGAAGCTCCGGTTTGTAAGAGGCTTGTAATAAAACTTAGCCCAAAATGGACAAAAAAAATTCCTCAACATATATGTGCCATGTCGTGACACCATGCCAAGTTTCATGATTTTCGGGTGAGTTTTGGATTTACGGGGATTTAAAAACCGAGATTCTTCTCATGAAATGTTTTCGAATAGCACACGATTCACTCATGAAAGCCGTGTGCCTACCAAACCGTGGCCGATGCCCCCCTGCTGTGCGCGCGATCTGAGTCGTGCATTCTGATTGGCCAGAACCCAAACCCCACGGATCGCACGTCTGCACCGTTGGATGCTCCCAGATCGAACGGCAATCCTCATCCCTTTCGACAGCACATGCAGTTCCGGTTGTGATTTTATTTATATGGGTAAGCACTGTGCGCATGCGTCGTGCTAGCTCATGCTTCCTTCTCTACAATGTTTTCTATATTAATGTTGTTATAGATCCAAACACGCTACTGTTTCCCACCACACCTCCCATTGGTTTCCCACTTCTTCTCCCATCGTTTTCCCGCTGCCAGTGTCAGTGCTCATAGAAGGCTAGGCGGCGACACACCGACCATGTAAATATTGGACACAGTTTCTAAAATCACAAATGTGTGTGATAGTAGGGAGCAGGTACCATAGGGTGCCAGCATGAAATGCCTTAAAGGCAAGGAGGCAATTCCTATCAGCAAGGGGCGGCTTCCCATTCGCTAGCCTAGTCGAATAGAACGCAGAAGTTAAGCGTGCCCGGGTGATGGCTCGTGTCCGCTTCAGTATTTTCCCTAAAGAGGAAGGGATGATGCAGCACAACTATGGTAGGTATTTCCCTCAGTGATGAGACCAAGGTTATCAAACAAGTAGGAGAACCACGCAACAATATGTAAACGGTACCTGCACATAGAGAACAAATAGTTGCAATCCGACACGTAAGAGGGGTTGTCAATCACTCCCGGGTAAAAGATAGATAAATTTGTAGTAGATTGGATAAATAGATCTCGCGGAAACGTGAAATAAAATAAATAGCAAAAAATTGCAGCAATGTATTTTTGGGTTTTTGGAATAATAGATCTGAAAATAAAAGAGTCAAATAATAGATCGGACAACAAAAATGATAAAGAATAGACCCGGGGGCTGTAGATTTCACTAGTGGCTTCTCTCGAGAAAATTAGCATACGGCGGGTAAACAAATTACTGTTGGGCAATTGATAGAACTTCAAATAATTATGACGATATCCAGGCAATGATCATTATATAGGCATCACATCCAAGATTAGTAGACCGACTCTTGCCTGCATCTACTACTATTACTCCACACATCGACCGCTATCCAGCATGCATCTAGTGTATTAAGTTCATGGAGAAACGGAGTAATGCAATAAGAATGATGACATGATGTAGACAAGATCTATTCATGTAGGAATAGACCCCATCTTGTTATCCTTAATAGCAATGATACATACGTGTCATGTCCCCTTCTGTCACTAGGATTGAGCACCGTAAGATCGAACCCATCACAAAGCACCTGTTCCCATGGCAAGAAAAATCGATCTAGTCGGCCTACCTAAACCAAAGGTTCGAAGAATAAATACGAGGCTATCAGCAATCATGCATATAAGAGATCAAAACTCAAATAACTTTCATGGATAAAATAGATCTGATCATAAACTCAAAGTTCATCGGATCCCAACAAACACACTGCAAAAAAGAGTTACATCAAGTAGATCTCCAAGAGATCATTGTATTAAGAACCAAAAGAGAGAGAGGAAGCCATCTAGCTACTGCCTACGGACCCGTAGGTCTACAATGAACTACTCACGCATCATCGGAGAGGCACCAATGAGGATGATGAACCCCTCCGTGATGGTGTCTAGATTGGATCTGGTGGTTCTGGAACTTGCGGCGGCTGGAATTGTGTTTCGTCGACTCCCCTAGAATTTTTGGATTTTCGGGGTATTTACAGAGCAAAAAGGCGGTGCGGGAGGCCACCGAGGTGGGCACAACCCACCAGGGCGTTCCTGGGCCCCCAGGTGCGCCCAAGTGGGTTGTGCCCCCCTCGGGGCACCCCTCTGGTACTTCTTCGGCCCAAGTTGTTCCTTCTGGTCCAGAGAAAATCTCCAAAAAATTTCGCTGTGTTTGGACTCCGTTTGGTATTGATTTTCTGCGAAGTAAAAAAACAAGCAAAAAACAGCAACTGGCACTGGGCACTATGTCAATAGGTTAGTCCCAAAAAATGATATAAAGTTGCTATAAAATGATTGTAAAACATCCAAGAATGATAATATGACAGCATGGAACAAGCAAAAATTATAGATACGTTGGAGACATATCAGCATCCCCAAGCTTAATTCCTACTCGTCCTCGAGTAGGTAAATGATAAAAATAGACTTTTTGATGTGGAATGCTGCCTAACATGTTCATCACATATTCTTATCTTTTGTAGCATGGACATTTGGACTTTTTATATGATTCAAAGCAATAGTCTAGTTTTGACATGAAGATTTCAATACTCAAGCATATCAACAAGCAACCATGTCTTTCAAAATATCAACACTAAAGCAAGTTATCCCTAGCCCATTATGCTCAATCATTGATCCATTCATGAAACACACTCGCATATTAGCTACACCCAATGCTCAAGTATGATCACAGTGCCCCTTAGTTGGTGCTTTATAAGAGAAGATGGAGACTCAAATAAAAATAAAAATTGCATAAAGTAAATAGAAATACCCTTCGCAGAGGGAAGTAGGGATTTTTAGAGGTGCCAGAGCTCAAAGCGAAAAAATAGAGATAAAACATTTTGGGTGGCATGCTTTTCCTGTCAACGAAAACGATCGAGTAGTTCCCAATACTTTCCATGCTAGATATATCATAGGCGGTTCCCAAACAGAAAATAAAGTTTATTCCTTTTCCACCATACTTTCACATTCCACGGCTAGCCGTATCCACGGGTGCCGTCCATAACAACACTTTCCAAGGAATTTATTAATTGACAACATAAAGTAAATTCATTTTTCATTTCAGGACTGGGCATCCCTAATACCTTTGCCGTACTCTCGTGCAATGGCAAGTGAATAAACACTCATCTTGAGAATAACACATCTAGCATGGAAAAATATCAGCCACCCCCTACCGTTTCATGAGCAGTACGAGCACACAAAAAGGAAATTTATTTTGAAAATTAGAGATGGAATATTCAAATTTGCTTAGAATGGCAAGAGAATACCACATATAGGTAGGTATGGTGGACTCATATGGCAAAACTGGGTTTAAGGATTTTGGATGCACAAGTAGTAATCCCACTTAGTGCAAGGGAAGGCTAGCAAAAAGATTGAGAAGCATCCAACCAAGAAACGAAAAATCACATAAGCAAGCATTAAGCATAACTAACACCGAATAATGCACCACAAGTAGGATGTAATTTCATTTCATAACTATTGACTTTCGTGCTTGCATAGGGAATTACAAACCTTAACACCAATATTCTTACTAAAGCATAATTACTCACCAACACGACTCACATATTATATCATCATATCGCAAAACTATTACAAAGAATCAAGTTTATTTTGTCCAATGATCTTCATGAAAGTTTTATTATATCCCTCTTGAATATCTATCACTTTGGGATTTGTTTCATATGTTACTTTTGATAGCTCAAACAAATTTAAGTGAAGAACATGAGCATAAAAATTTTCTTCTCTCAAAATAATATAAGTGAAGCATGAGAGAATTTATTAAAAAAATTACTAACTCTCAAATAAATCTAAGTGAAGCATGAGAGCATTTCTTCAAAAATACTAAAGCACACCGTGCTCAAAAAGATATAAGTGAAGCACTAGAGCAATTCTAACAAATCATAGCATAATTTTGGCTCTCTCAAATAGGTATGTCCAGCAAGGATACTTGTGACAAACTAAAAAGCAAAACAAGCAAAGACTCATATAATACAAGACGCTCCAAGAAAAACTCATGATATGTGATGAATAAAAATATAGTTCCAAGTAAAATACCGATGGTCGTTAGAAGAAAGAGGGGATGCCACTCGGGGGCATCCCCAAGCTAAGTTGCTTGTTTCTCTTTGTATAATAACTTGGAGTGCCATGGGGCATCCCCAAGCTTAGGCTCTTCTTACTCCTTATTCCTTCATCCATCGTAATCTCACCCAAAACTTGAAAACTTCAATCACACAAAACTCAACAAAACCTTCGTGAGATCAGTTAGTATAAGAAAACCAATCTTTACTTTAAGTACTGTAGAAAACCCATTCAAATTTTGTTATTGCATTATATCTACTGTATTCTAACTTTTCCATGGCTTATACCCCCCGATACAATCCATAGAATCATCAAAATAAGCACACAATGCAAGGAATACAGAATCTGTCAAAAACAGAACAGTCTGTAAAGATGCGAATTGTTCACATACTTTTGTAACTCCAAAAATTCTAAAACATTAGGACAACAGAGGCAATTTGTATATAAATCTTGTGTAAAAAATTCAGAATTTTTCGTTGCTTCTGTAAATCTAGACAATTATTTTACTGGACACAAAAGTTTCTGTTTTTCAACAGGATCAAATCCACTATCACCAAAGCTATCCCAAAGTCTTTACTTGGCACAAACACTAATTAAAACATAAAAAACACAATCATAACAGAGGCATAATTGTGCAAACACTCAAGAACAGAAATAAAAAGGCAAAAATAAATTTTATTCATTGGGTTGCCTCCCAACAAGCGCTATCATTTTACGCCCCTAGCTAGGCATAAAGCATAGATCTAAGTACTGTCATCTTTGTTCTTATTTTCCGTAGATGTGTTTTTATCTGGAGGTTTTTCAAAAATAACTTGAAACACATTATCCATATAAATTTTAGCATTATCAAGTTGCCCATCTTTGTATCCCCTCTGATTTCCAGCAACAATCCAAGAATATCGTTGATTAACATCATTGAAAACTTGTTGGATTATATCTAAAGCGGGGATTTCCTTTTTAAGATTCTCATCAAAAAATTATTATTACCAAGCAAATGTATCAACAAGTAATCACTATTGTAAAGGATCTCATCTATCACTGGGTTTTCACGGCTCATACCATAAAAATCAAAGATTTCCCTAGCTTCTCGTATTATGTAATCAAATTCATTCGTAAGAACTTGGGTAGCTATCTTTTTAGCTTTAGGATCTTTTATGGATGGTAGCTCATAAAACAATCTTTGCAAAGTAGGATGGGTACAGATAAATCTATTTTCAAGCTTCAGAACTAGTGTTGATATAGCTTCCGCATAAGATTTAGTTCTTTTAAGTATAGGAGCATCATCAAGAGTCAAATTCGCAACAAAATTGAAAAATTCTTGGATATGTTCTTTTCCCAAATGTTCCCTTGCCCCAAAACAAAAGTTTTGGCATCTAGATTGCCAGATCTTCCAATTTAAGGAGTCAGACCATCATCTGTTTCTGCCATACCAAAGTCACTCCTGATGACAAGTTCAAGCAAATAAGAGATTTTACGAGAAAATGGCGAACGAAAAAGAGGGCGAATAAAATGGCAAATTTTTGTGAAGTGGGGGACATGAAAATGAGAGGCAAATGGCAAATAATGTAAATTGCAAGGATATGAGATTTGTGATTAGGAACCTGATAGATGTTGATGATGTCTCCCCAGCAACGGAGCCAGAAATCCTTTCTTGATGGCTCGTGTCCGCGTCAGTATTTTCCCCGAAGAGGAAGGGATGATGTAGCACATCTACGGTAGGTATTTCCCTCAGTGATGAGACCAAGGTTATCGAACCAGTAGGAGAACCACGCAACACTATGTAAATGGTACCTGCACACAAAGAACAAATACTTGCAACCCGACGCGTAGGAGGGGTTGTCAATCCCTCCCGGGTAAAATATAGATAAATTTGTAGTAGATTGGATAAATAGATCTCGCGGAAATGCGAAATAAAATAAATAACAAAAAATTGCAGCAAGGTATTTTTGGGTTTTTGGAATAATAGATCTAAAAATAAAAGAGGCAAATAATAGATCAGACAGCAAATATGATAAAGAATAGACCCGGGGGCCGTAGATTTCACTAGTGGCTTCTCTCGAGAAAATTAGCATACGGTGGGTAAACAAATTACTGTTGGGAAATTGATAGAACTTCAAATAATTATGACGATATCCAGGC
The DNA here is from genome assembly GCA_011799875.1 of Thinopyrum elongatum. NCBI lineage: Eukaryota > Viridiplantae > Streptophyta > Magnoliopsida > Poales > Poaceae > Thinopyrum > Thinopyrum elongatum. Next base: position 509,234,848 of record CM022300.1, read on the forward strand.
AATGATCATTATATAGGCATCATGTCCAAGATTAGTAGACCGACTCCTCCCTGCTTCTACTACTATTACTCCACACATCGACCGCTATCCAGCATGCATCTAGTGTATTAAGTTCATGGAGAAACGGAGTAATGCAATAAGATAGATGACATGATGTAGACAAGATCTATTCATGTAGGAATAGACCCCATCTTGTTATCTGTAATAGCAATGATACATATGTGTCATGTCCCCTTCTGTCACTGGGATTGAGCACCGTAAGATCGAACCCATCACAAAGCACCTCTTCCCATGGTAAGAAAAATCGATCTAGTCAGCCTAACTAAACCAAAGATTCGAAGAAGAAATACGAGGCTATAAGCAATCATGCATATAAGAGATCAAAACGCAAATAACTTTCATGGATAAAATAGATCTGATCATAAACTCAAAGTTCATCGGATCCCAACAAACACACCGCAAAAAAGAGTTATGTCAAATAGATCTCCAAGAGATCATTGTATTGAGAATCGAAAGAGAGAGAGGAAGCCATCTAGCTACTGCCTATGGACCCGTAGGTCTACAATGAACTACTCACGCATCATCGGAGAGGCACCAAGGAGGATGATGAACCACTCCGTGATGGTGTCTAGATTGGATATGGTGGTTCTATAACTTGCGGCGGCTGGAATTGTGTTTCGTCGACTCGCCTAGGGTTTTTGTATTTTCGGGGTATTTATAGAGCATAGAGGCAGTGCGGGAGGCCACCGAGCTGGGCACAACCCACCAGGGCGCGCCTGGGCCCCTAGGCGCGCCCAAGTGGGTTGTGCCCCCCTTGGGGCACCCCTCTGGTACTTCTTCGGCCCAAGTTGTTCCTTCTGATCCAGAAAAAATCTCCAAAAAGTTTCGCTGCGTTTGGACTCCGTTTGGTATTGAGTTTCTGTGAAGTAAAAAAAAAGCAAAAAATGGCCACTAGCACTAGGCACTATGTCAATAGGTTAGTCCCAAAAAATGATATAAAGTTGCTATAAAATGATTGTAAAACATCCAAGAATGATAATATAACAGCATGGAACAAGCAAAAATTATAGATACGTTGGAGACGTATCATCGGGCTGGAGTAGTCTAAGGATGGGTGACCCGGTGGGAAGTTGCATATCTCAAGCTTCATTTAAATGCTATGATACGGTCATTATAGAGATAAATGTCTCTATAGTGACCTGTCATGGCGATTATATAAACCTTGGGATCCTTGTTTTGCTAATTTGTAGGCTATGTTTTTTATTGGTTATTTTTTGTTCCAAAAAAAATCAAAGAACGATCGAATCTATAGTGACCTGTCATGGCGATTATATAAACCTTGGGATCCTTGTTTTGCTAATTTGTAGACTATGTTCTTTATTGGTTATTTTTTGTTCTCAAAAATCAAAGAATGATCGACATCTGTAGGCCCACACAAATTATCCCTTTGACTCAACGACTGAGAAGGGTTTACTCTTTGCTATGTTAGAGCAAATCAAGTTTCAGCACATGCATGCGTTGGACAACACCTGGCCCCTACCCCCCCACCCACCTCGAAGTTGTGTTCCCGACATCGTACGTCTTTAGCCTCGCCATGGGGGTACGATGTTCAGTTTGTAATGTTACTGATGTAGTTGGTGCCCCATCGAACTTATGCTTTCATGATTTGAACAAATCACACACCAGACCCATACATTTTTTTTGGGTCGCATGCAGGGTATAGGGGCCCTGGTGTTCTAATCGAGCATGTCTCCCTTGTGCGGTTTATAGATGCCGCACATATCTGTGGGCTCCCCGAGGTATATATATTATCCTTGACCGATAACGAGGGGGGCCCACACAATCTATCCCTTTGACCCAACATACGAGAAGGTTTTGACCATGATGGTTTCCTATTGCTATGTGTGCCATGTTAGACCAAATAAAGTTTGAGCGCATGCGTTGGACGACACCCCCCCGCCTTGAAGTTGGGAAACTGACATCGTACGTATTGAACCTGGCTTGGGGTCGGGTACGGTGTTTGGTTTGTAATGTAGTTGGTGGCCCATCGAAGTTGTGCATTCGGGATTTAAACACATCACACACCACTGTACCCATACATATTTTCGGGCCGCATGCAGTGTATACGGGGTCTTCTGATCGACCACGTCTCCCTTGTGTGGTTTTTTGTGACGATACACATATTTGTGGGCTCCCCGAGTGTATATATATCATCCCTTTGACCGATAGCGAGGGGTATGTGTTGGCCATGAATGGATTCCTCCTAGTTCATGTTAGGGCCGGCCACTGTCACATGTCGTTCAACCAAAGCTCGAGCTCATGCGTTGTCAGGATTCCCTCCCACATGCTCGGATTGCTGGGTTCGACCGACACCGTACCCTGCGTATCTCGTCCTTAACTACCTGGCTTTCATGGTTGTTGTCTGTATCGAGAGGCAGGCGCCACATCTAAATTGTACATTATTCTATATTGAAAACACACATCACCCCTTCCAACGTACATAATTTTGGGCCGCATGCAGGCGGTGCTGGTTTTGTGGTCCCTCTCGTGCGATTTTTTATGATGGTTCAATCTATTGGCCCAAGCGGTTTATCGACAACAATAGTTGTCGTTTGACCAAACGATAGATTCACTGGTCCGTCTTATGGTAGGTCATGGCGACATGCATGTATGACCAAAGTTTCATTACGTGCATCCGCCCCACTGACACGAAGTGGGAGGTGGGTCAAGCACCCTAGCTAGCTACGACATTATGTCATTATAGATATATTCAAGGGTGCTTTCGGGTTTGCGAGGCAGGTGCCACCAAAGTTGTGCATTGTGTATTTAAAGTTTTAAACATCACACCCTATATTCCTACATATATTTGGCCACTTCCAGGTGGTTCTTGACTTCTGGCCCCTCTCATCGATCTTCGACGACGCGCCCAACCATGGGCCCGCGCGGTCAAAGTTATGCATTGTAATTTTGAACATCATAGACCACCCTTTTCACTCATATATATTTGGGCCACATGCTGATGTGGCTGTCTTCTGACCCTCTCTAATGTTTTTTTGCTGCAAAGACTCTGATGACGCTCAACGGACACGGGTATAATGGATTAACCATGTGTGATGCAAGTGCGCTATGAATCACCATGATTGCGCAAGCACGAGCAAAGGTGGAGGTACTGGCTTAACCATGTGCGATGCAAGTGCGCTGTAAAATCACCACCTGCGCAAGCTAAAGGCGGGTAGTTTATTTAGATTGAATTCCACGTCTGCGTCTGAAAATTAGGATGAACTGTGTGCGATAGACCAGCTAGCTAGAAATCTAAAAACAAACTACCCGCCTTGAGAGTTGCAAAAATCGGTGGTTCCGCCGCTTTTCCTTATTATCATAGACGCATATTCTTATTGGACCGTGCGCGATCTTGGGTACTCCCGCCCCGCATCAAATTCCTTTACCCAAATTTTAGTAGCCGCCGTACTTCAACCGTCGCCCACACTCCTCCAACACCGACCTTATAGTAAAATTGCAGTAGCCGAGGCATTTGAACCGTCGCCCTCCCTTGTCCACCACCATCTCCACCCACCATTACTAAAATTTTCAGTAGCCGCGGCGTATCCTCAAACACACCCCGGACCCCCCCCCCCATATTCCCCACCCGGCCCCTCCCCCCTCGACCCTAGCTCGCCGCCGCCGCCAACCCCTGCTGGTCTGCCCGTTCCTCCTAGCTTAGATAATAAAGTCCAGGTTACCCAGCGATTCCCATACCATCGCCCCACTCCCCTGAGTTTTAGATGAGGCCTGCGGTGTCCCTCACCGCTAGATCCACATCCTCTTCTCCAGAATGTCGCAGCCTAAGCTCGACCATGTATCCCGGGGAGCCCGACGAGCGTTCAGCCAAGAAGAGGTTTATCATGGCCTCTCCGGCGGACGTTGGCGAGGTGGCCGCCGTTCGCCCTGACCTGTTGATCCCGGAGCAACACCTCGCCGCGGAAGCCAACGAAGTCGTTGACTATGTTGCCATGCCGAATGCTTCACGTCAGCGGGCTAGCGTATTACAGTATCTCAGGAAAGCTAGCTACGACATCAAGCTCGTCGACAGCGACGGCTTCACGCGGGCCATGTCACAGGTTAAGTGGTCCATCCCCAACCCCTCTGGTTCAACCGCCGTCGATCTCTTCGACGGCCCTGCCGCTGATCTCCTCCACCACGCGGTCAAGGATTTGCGATCCTTGTACGCCATCGAGCCCATTTTGTCATTTCTGAAGGACACGTTCTACGACAGCGGCTTGGGATCCTCAATTGCCAAGTCAGATCTCATCGACCACGACCACGAGGAGGGCACCCACAAAGGTTCTTCCAAGGTGAAACAGCCCATCTGTGACATCAGAGAGCGCACCATGGGTCTGTGCTCTTCCAACTGGAAGGATCCCGTCCATGACATGTGAGGCAACATCCTATCAGCAAAGCTTACCTTTTCTAGCTTGCCAACCCATACCCTTTGTTGTAGTAGCATTTGCCATGCGCGTGCTTTAACTGTGCCGTGTTTAATTATTTCAGTTATGCAAAAATGTATTGTTCAATAGGGCTATGTGATGTTTAAGTATGAATTGTCCACTTCAGTTTCACGAATGGCTATATTTGGTTGTTTATAGTGAGTAGATGCCTTGTTTATCTGTATTTGGTTGTTAGGTTGGTTGCAGTGAGCATTTTTCCAGTTATCGAGCAGATGCCTTATTTATCTGTATTTGGTTCTTAGGTTGGTTGCAGTGAGCATTTGTCCAGTTATCAAGCAGATGCCTTGTTTATCTGTATTTGGTTGTTAGGTTGGTTGCAGTGAGCATGTGTCCAGTTTTCAAGCAAATGCCTTGTTTATCTGTATTTGCTTGTTAGGTTGATTGCAGTGAGCATTTGTCTAGTTTTCAAGCATTTGCTCTGTTTATCTGTATTTGCTTGTTAGGTTGGTTGCAGTGAGACTCTGTCTAGTTTTCAATAGCTATATTTGGTTGTTATACTGATCATTTATGCCTTGTTTATTTTAGTCATTCACAATGTGATGTTCATTATGTGCAAGTCGGAACTGTGCCGCTCGATTGCATCAATACCAGTTTGAATGGCTATATTTGGTTCCAGTTATGCCTGGTGTAGTTAACACATGCCCTTTATTTCAGTTTTACACATTTATCCAGTGTGATGTTTAAGCATTACCTACGTTCTATTCATTTTCAACAATACCAGTTTGAATTGCAATATTTGATGGCTGTTAAGCCTGTTGTAGGTAACATTGCCTTCCATTTTATATCTGCTTTAACAGCATGCTGAAACCAACACATTCAAGCTATCATTTGGAGATGATGTTGTTTACCTTTGCTATATTTGTTTGATGTTAAGGTTGCTGTACTTATCATGCCTTTCCACAACTTATGCAGGGCAACAATGGGAGTGGCCACCATTTTCCGCTGAGGTTAGTTTCATCCCTCGGCTTGTACTCCCCCAGTCGTTCCATAATGTAGTGCATATAGATCCAGGCATGGACACTTGTTAGCTTCTAATATTGACTTGTTGCTTGTAGGTACATATGCCCTTGGCAAGGATCCACGCATCGACCCTTTTTGCGTATGGGGTAATGAGATATTCATGAACAAGCATCAAGTGAGGAAATTGATAAGGATTATTAGCAAAAAGATATGAATGGTGGCAAGCAAATTATTTGTTTATGCTCTATCCAACATAACAGTGAGCTGTAGGATGGTAACTACAAACTCTGCAGCTTTCTCTTTTTACTACCCATAATGAGTTGTTAGACAACAATGTCTGAATCTTTTTCGTTCGCAGTGGTTCCCGAAGCAGTTCACTCAAGATTACCTCGCAAAGTACATGATTGGTGGACACGCAATGAAGGTTAAAGTATTTCATCCAGACTACAATGAGCATCGAGAAGTCCTAATGAAGAAAGTGAAGGATGGACGGGCAGCCATCACAAGGGGTTGGCCTAGAGTCATGCGCGCATTACGCATGGAGGAGGGCACAATATGGGCATTCCGCTTCACCATCTCCAGCAACCAGAATGTCTTTCGCCTCTCTCTTTACAGTCTTTAGTTCAACTGTGGTTCATCATTCTTTACTTGGCGCTTCTGTAGTTCTTCAGTATATGTACCTGTGCATCGAATTATGCATTCATGGTTGAACCTATATTTGTAATAAACATGGTTGGATATGAAATAAGTGATTGCCTACTTTCAAATTCAAAACATGTGATTTTTAAATTTGGGATTAAATTAGGGATTAATTAGGGATTACACTGCACACGGTTTGTGAAAGAGAAACGTCTGCGATAGACATGGAGATCAGACACGTTTCTCGGATCCACTACGTGTGCGATCAATCTCTACTGCACACACGATCAGCCAAGAAAAAACGTGTGCGATTAACAATAGAATCGCACACAGTTCTTTCTTATTAAATGTTTGCGGAAGTCACCTTATCACACATGCTTCGCAATTATGGACTGTTTATGATGTTGTGCGCATCACAAATGTTTGGTCATAGAAGAACGAGTGCGATAGGTCTTCATCCGACGCGGGTATGATGAATGAATCGTGTGGGATGTATTTAAGCTTCGCATACAGTTTTATAGGGACAACTATATGCTCTTACATCGAATCGCATACAGTTGAGGAAAAGTAAATGTGTGTGATTGTCTGCTTCTATAATCGTGAATTGTTTGTGATGGGTCACGCATCATAAACGTAGCACCACAAAATACCGATTGCGATGGCAATGCGAGCGCAAACGAGTTGCAAGGATGAAGCGTTTCAGATATTCGAGATATCAAAAACAATTTTATAGGGACAACTATATGCATGAAGGCTCCCTATCCCCGACGGTTTCTGGGTCGTGTGGGAAGGACCCCCCTACCGCAGTCACTCACTTGGCGACGGTTCAAAACACCATCGCGGAAAGGGGTAAAAAACCATTTGTATAACACCTCGCTGTACCAGCGTGTGAAAGGATGGGACGACTAGGAGCGAACTACCATAATGTTAAAGGACGGCCGGGGACGAGTAGGAGCGAACTGCTAGCGGTTTTCCAATTGTAAAAATGCTGAGTGGGGTGTAACACCCTGGTTTTTGGCCCTTTCATTTTCTTTTGGATTTATTTGAATTTTTGCTTTTATGTCTTTTTCTGTGGCTCTGTGGTCTTGAAACCTAGGAAGATCATCTCTTCTTTCTTCCCCAAGTGGCTTGTCATACTCAAATCCATCCCAAGACCATGTCACTTCAATCTTGGCCCAAACCCAAATTCATTTTCTTAGGAATATTCCTTTTTCTACGAAAGGAATAATCCTTTTAGCCCTAGGTTGTGAAGCAACCTACATTTCTGTCCTTCCCAAAATTCCCACAAAATTCTAAAAATTCCTTTGGACCATATGAACCTTGGATATGCAAAATATTCAAGATTCCATGCTCATGGTGAGCACACCATCCAATCTTTGTTTCTGGTCAGATTTTTAGTTTGTGAAGCAACTATATTTTATATTGCTCCATAATTGCTGAAAATTTACCAAGACCTTATCCTACCTATATAACCTCCCTCCACCAAATTTGGGCTCATTTCATTCATCCAATATTTCTCTAGAATTTTTCTAAGTTTCTGTCCAGAGTGAAGCATTGTGAAGGAAGTACCATTTTGGCATGTCCAAATGCTATGAAATTTCTACAGTGCCTTCATATGCCCAAATGATCATCCTCCACCAAATCTCAGCTCAATCCAATAATCCATTTGAGCACAACTTTAACTTTTGTATTTCTGTCCAGTGGGGTACATTGTGAAGCAATTGCTATCTAAATCCTCCATTTGAGCTAAAACTTTGCCACAATGGTCATCTTAGTGTATGATCAACCCTAGTCAAATCTCAGCATCATTAACCAGGCCAATCTCCCCCACCCTAGTACAAACACTTTGCTGTTCCTTTGTCTTCGAGCAAGCTGTGGTCATTTCTTGCGTCCCTGTTCTTGTTCCGTTGCTCCTTAGCACTCTCCGTTGAATGACTAATCACCCAGACATGGTCAGGCCGACCAGAGCACGGGTCACTATCGTGTTCACGCGGTGACTACACGACTGGCATGCCCGTCCGTGCGCTCTGGCAAATTGGACCCCTCCTCCTCGTCTGTTTCTTCGATCTCTCGACACCTCTCTGTGTCTAGGAGCTTCCCCATGTCGTCGCCCTTCCCCTGGACCCCTCTCCCCCTCCTGTAGCTCGCTCGTCGGTGCTAGCCACCGCATGCACGTGGGTGCACAGTGGCCGACCGGCTCTGTGCGCACCCTGTCTTCTTCCTCCCCGACCTTTGGCGCTGTCTTCTGCTCCAGTAGACCTCCTCTGCTCTCTCCCGTCGCCTCCATGGGTCACGAGTGCCCTATCCTTGCCAGAACTTTGGCCGAGTCCTCGCGGAGGCATCCGGGCACGGGCCTCTTACCCTGGCTATATAAGCCGTCCCCGAGCTCGCTCGACCTCACCAGCAGCCTCATAATCCTCCTCTAGCCCTCCCCAGTCTCTCCCCCGAGCTCTAGGAGCTCTCCTCACCTCCCATTGCCGCCTCGGCCACCGCCGGCCGCTGCCTAAATTGGCGTGAAACAGAGCCCCTCTCTCCCTCCCACATGCGCTGGAGATTTTCCTCGACCACCCCTATCCTTCCCATGGCCTCAGCCTCTCTTCTCTGCCACCATACCGTCCTCCCCAACAGCGCCTGTCGTGGTTTTGTCATGACAGATGTCCTAGTGAAAGGACTTAAGCGTGAAGCCATCGCAACGGTGATTAGCTTGTTGATAACCCACAAGTATAGGGGATCAATTGTAGCCTTTCTCGATAAGTAAGAGTGTCGAACCCAACAAGGAGCTAAAGGTAGAACAAATATTCCCTCAAGTTCTATCGACCACCGATACAAATCTACGCACGCTTTACCTAGAACAAGTATGAAACTAGAAGTACTTTGTAGGTGTGATAGGATAGGTTTGCAAGATAATAAAGAGCACGTAAATAAAAGTTAGGGGCTGTTTAGATAAAGAAACAATTAAGGTAGTTTTAGTAGAGGGCTTTTTGTCACAAGAAAGTTATTTGTCCCTAGGCAATCGATAACTAGACCAGTAATCATTATTGCAATTTTATATGAGGGAGAGGCATAAGCTAACATACTTTCTCTACTTGGATCATATGCACTTATGATTGAAAATCTAGCAAGCATCCGCAACTACTAAAGATCATTAAGGTAAAACCCAACCATAGCATTAGAGTATCAAGTCCTCTTTACTCCCATACGCAAACAACCTACTTACTCGGGTCTATGCTTCTGTCACTCACGCCACCCACCATAAGCGAATCATGAACATATTGCAAACCCTACAGCGGGGATCGCTCACGCTTTCGTGACATGGAGAGCACCGTAGGACAGCACCAATAATAAAACATACAACTCAAACCAATCATGATCATCAATCAACCCATAGGACAAAACAGATCTACTCAAACATCATAGGATAGCCATACATCATTGGGAAATAATATATAGCGTTGAGCACCATGTTTAAGTAGAGATTACAGCGGGAAAAAGAGAGGTTACACCGCTGCAAAGAGGGGGAGAGAGAGTTGGTGATGATGGCGGCGAAGTTGTTGGTGTAGATCACCGTCATGATGATGGCCCCGGTGGCGTTTCCGGCGCCACCGGGAGAGAGGGGGAGAGAGCCCCCTCCTTCTTATTATTCCTTGACCTACCCCCTCCTTCCATCATCATGGACTCTACACCAATGCATCAAGCATCACATGGGCCTTTGACAAGAGCTCGAGCACGCGCAATGGAAACCGAGGTGAACTCCTTCCTATTTGACATGCATATGGATACAAGTGGAACTTGGTTGCTACCTCACCAAAATGCTCTATGTATCCTTAGGTACGAAGAAGAACACTCACAAGCAGCTAAGGAGCACCACCAAGGAGGAGCGGAAGCACCCCAAGTCACCAAGGATGAAGGAGGAGGCCAAAGGCAGCAAGACTGGAAGTCCCAGGCGGTCCCGTGCGCACGGGCCCCCGAGACCCCGTGCCCGCGGGCTACACAGGGAGCTACGGCTGTAGCACCCCGTGCGCATGGGCGTGTACCATGCACACGGGACCCCTGTGCGCACGGGCCCAACTTACCCCATGCGCACGGGCCCTACAGGATGGCCGGCTGAGATGGCTGTTGGGCCTCCACTTCATCCCCAAGCCTATATATTCTGTACCTAGGGTCATGTTTAGGGTTAGCAAAGACATATGTGAGATATTTGAGAGCTTTGCTCCTTCTACCACTCCATTGGATATCAAGGCCTCTTAGGAGAGGATCCACTTGTGGATTTCAAGACCTCCTCTTGGAGAAGACTATCATCATCAAGACCTCATCTCTTAGGAGTGGGAAGAACTTTACCTAGAGCTTGTTTCATTTGATTGTGCTTGCAATATTGTGTATCTATGTGTTTGCTATTCTAGTGGATGTGTGATTGGGTTTTATTGGAGTGAATTCCTCTTTGTGTTCTTGGTGTTCATCCATTTTCCCCCTCCAAGTGTGAAAAGATCCATCTTAGGGTTTCACCCTACAACATCTTGGTATCATGAGCAAGGTTGATTCTCATCTTGGAGTCCTTACCCCTCACTTTCTAGCTTGATTTTGTTATTTTTCGTCCTAATTCAAAAATCCCCACCAAAAATAGCCCCAAAATTGTTCTTACAATTTGTTGGTTCTTGTGAGATTTGGTTGATTTGATCCACGGATTTGGTGTTTGACAAGTGGATCTAACCCCTACCACCTTTACCCACCCTCCCCAACAGTGATTTTGGTCGAATTTTCCTCAAAAACCATGCATCCGAAGGTGTTCATTCACTCCTAGAACACCCCGTGCGCAGGGGCCATCGGGACCCCATGCACACGGGCATCTCTTACCCCGTGCGCACGGACCATACAGAGAAGTTCGGCCATTTCCTTTTTCCTCCATTTTGCCTTTCCACCACCACCTTTGATCTTCCGCAAATATTTCTCGTGAGTGTTTGAGTTTTGGAGTTGCGGTTCCCTCGTGTCCTAAGGTGTTTCGGCTACTTAGGCGCAATTTTTTCTTCATCATCACCGCCAGTCGTCATCGACTCGGACTCCACTTCGACATCGACCACTTCATCATTATCCGTCCTTGCTTACACATGACAAACCATTCACGGTAACTTCGATGATGCTTTGTTCATACCCTTGCCATTAACTTGATAGCCTCGAGCCTCTTTTGCATAGCCTACCCATCGAGACTAGCAAGTTGAGAATTGCTGGGCCACGCTTTCAGTGCACCTTAGTGTTACATCTCTCCCGTGCATATACTACTTGTTACCTCGCATTGTGGCTCGCATATCAAGCATTGTGGCATAGTAAAAAAAAAGCTTTTAAGCAAAAGAAGAAAAGAGAAGCAAAGAGCTTGTAAGCAATTGCATTGAGCCCTATACCATAGTTATATCATCTCGGTTCATACATACATAAGCATACTTGGGATAGTAGATGCCCCATTTCTCTCTTAGGTTGGTGCACTAGCGTATCTAGCCCATTAGAGCAATCAAGCTAGCATCTCTCTAGTATCCGTACAACAAGAGCATTTCCGTGGTTCCACCTATTAGAGCTCATTCCTTGGTTGTGCGGATCCCATCTATCTTCCGTGTGTGTGTTCCTAGTGATATCTTTGGGTTTGATCTATTTGTCTTACTTGTGATTTGTGAATCTTTTCAACTTCTTCAACATCTTGACTAACATTTGCTTGAATTATTTGTGCCACTTCCTAACCGAGATCCTCCATAAGACTTTTACTTGTAGGTGTGAGAAACAAAACCCGGTACCAATTCTACTATTATCGCATCATGTGGGATCGTACTTGTTACATCCACAATCTTCGGAAAAGGTAACTTTGGTTTTGTTCTCTCATTTTCCTACTCACCACCACTTCCACATGATGGATAGGCCTACTTCTTCGGCGAACCCGCTCTTCAAGGTTCAAGATGATGAATGCGACTACGTCACCAAGAATCACTTCTTCATCGCACAACGAGCTCTCCATCAAGAGAGTGAAGCTTTCAGTGATCGCATCGAGCAACTCACCACCGATCTACGACAATCGGAAGCAAGACAACATGACTATTTGGACGCCAAGTGTCGGTGTCAAAACCGGCGGATCTCGGGTAGGGGGTCCCGAGCTGTGCGTCTAAGGTCGATGGTAACAGGAGACGGGGGACACGATGTTTACCCAGGTTCGGGCCCTCTCTATGGAGGTAATACCCTACGTCCTGCTTGATTGATCTTGATGAATATGAGTATTACAAGAGTTGATCTACCACGAGATCATAATGGCTAAAACCCTAGAAGTCTAGCCTGTCTGATTATGATTGCCTCTACGGACTAAACCCTCCGGTTTATATAGACACCGGAGGGGACTAGGGTTGTACAAAGTCGGTTACAGAGAAAGGAATCTTCATATCGAACGCCAAGTTTGCCATCCACGCCAAGGAGAGTCCCATCTGGACACGGGAGAGAGTCTTCTGTCTTGTATCTTCATGGCCCATCAGTCCGGCCCACGTCACGTAGCCCGGACGCCCGAGGACCCCTAAATCCAGGACTCCCTCAGTAGCCCCCGAACCAGGCTTTCAATGACGATGTGTCCGGAGCGCAGATTGTCTTCGGCATTGCAAGGCGGGTTCCTCCTCCGATTACTTCAAAGTACCTGACTTAAGGAGCTGTATTCGGCCTTCCATTTAATGTCGTGCTCATCGGCTTCCACGCCTTCATGACTTCAGTTTCCACGTGTCGAGCGAATACGAGAGGTCGGGGTATCTTTGCACATAACTCCCTGACCATGTAAGAAGGGCGTCTATTAAAATAGATTGGATCTTCAGATCCATTCCATGCCAAGTGGGAAATCCTCAAAGCTTGCTAGGACAAACCATTCCAACATGGCTAGTGCTCCCAGTTCTTCCACCCGCCCCCACGGCTCCAAAAAAGGCGATTGGGAAAGATGTTCTGTATCCCATGATCAGCTGGTGAAGCTCCAAACACAGGGATTTCTTCCCCCCGCGGATCTGGTCCCTGTTCGAGCAGGTTTGACCTCCTTCTCAGGCGAAGCTTTGGCGGAAAATTTCCCCAATCTAACCAGGGGGGAACGGGTGTGCTTCATTTCATATTTGCCAAGAGGCGTCGGGTTTCCAATCCACCCTTTCCTCCAAGGACTCCTGGAGTATTATGGCCTCCAACTGCACAACCTCACACCGGCCTCTATCTTGCACATCGCGGGTTTTGTTGCCCTTTGCAAGCTTTTCCTAGGCTGTGAAGCCCACTTTGATTTATGGAAAAAACTATTCTGCCTCGTCCCTCGTACCCAAGAGGGATCCATATTCGAGGTGGGCGGCGCCGAAGTATGGCGCATAGCCGGGACCGGATACCTATCCGGCACACCGAAGAAGGCGTCCGAAGAGTGGCCCTCAGAGTGGTTTTATATTGAGGACGTCGCTCTCCCTGACCCAATCCGAATGGGTCTCCCTGAATTTTCCAGCGCTCCTTTGAAGAAGCGCCACAGCTGGCGCCCTAGGAGCCTCGAGGAGGAAGATAGTGCGGAATTCCATCAATTAATGAGCAAGATAAAGACGCTCGCCCATTCCGGATTATCAATAATCGAGGTAATGGCGATCTCCATAGTGCGGGGTGTCCAGCCACTCCAATTTAGAGGGCTCCCTATGTGGCACTACAATGGGGAAGATGACGCCTCACGCTGTGGCCGGAAAGGTCCGGACACCCCCGCCGCTCTGGCCAAAATATTGGTCGATCTGTACAAAGGGGAGAAAGAGGAATTTATTCGTCTTAAACACCGAGAGGGATTTTCCATGTACAATCCTCCCAACTGGGTGAGTTTTAATCCCACCACCATACTCAATCCTTTCCATGAGCCACTTTTGACTGATACTAACCCGTCCATTTGTAACAGGAATGGTGAAAGGGCGTCACGGGGATCTACAGCCCCGCTCCACAGCCGGAGGACCATAACCGGGATCTTGACCCGGATTCGAGGAGGATCCGGACATATTTGTGGAGCTAGAGGAGGGAGTATTTTACCAGGCGAGCTACGATGGCACAGAAGTGGCCATTATAGCAGACCATCCCGGCCTCCTTCCTGCCTCACACGTAAGTAATCAGGCGACCTCTCCTCCGAAAGAGCTTCCTCATTCTGCCTCACCCACCGCACTGTCTCGTGTTCCAAAGGGGAGGCGCTCGGTGCGCCATGTTACACCAGAGGCGACTCAAAAGAGAGTGGCGCCTACATCGGGCAAGCCTTCGAAGAGGAAGGCAAATGAAGTCACGACCGAGCGGTCGTCAAAAAGGTATGGCTTCGTAAATATGCCCCTTGGTAGTCACATCCAACTGTGACATTGTCTGTTTGTGTTTCATCAGGAAGAGCGTTTGCCGGACTATGTCCGGGGGTCCTGCAGGTCATGCTCCCAACAGCCAGGCTCCAGAACCTGCCATAAAGACGAGGGCCGGTACGGGAGTGACGCCAGATTGTCCTTCGGCAGAGGATTCGGATGATGTATCCGTCACAAACTCAGAAGTGGAGAGCGCCATGAATCATCGGCGCCGGAGGGCCGCTCTTCGCGACCCCAGCTTTACAAAAGAGGCATTCAATGCCTTCAGCTCGGCTGATGCATACATCCGAGCTGCTCGAGACGGGCTTACCAGAGCCACAGACCAGCATTTGAAAGATATGCGGGTAAGTTCACATCGTACAAACCTGATAATTATATACCAGTAGCCCCTGAGACTTGAAGCAGTTGATACAACTGATTTAAGGATCATTGTATAACCAGGTGCTTACAGAGAAGAACAACCTGCTGTCTCAAGAAATGGAAAAGTGTCGGACTCAGCTAACTGCTGCCACCGCCGAATTGGAGAAATCCAAGAAGGCGTCGCCTGGTAATGTTCCCCTCCATCGAGAAAATATAATCATATACCAGCAATGCTAACAGTGTTGCATATCTCATGGCAGGATCGTCAGATCAGCTGAAGGAGGCACTTGAAATCGCGCAAGCAGATAAACAAGAAGCCAAAAGGCTACTGGCTGCGGGCGAACGTGTGCTGACACGGGTCAGGGAGGATAAAAACAAGCTGCAGGATTCCAACACCCTGCTGGGCGAAGAACTGAAAGATATGCGAGCCCAGCTAGCTGACTCCGTGAAGGAAAATAAGAGGCTACGAGGCGGCATATTCAGTATGCTTTCAAACTTACCTCCGTGTAATTTGGCGAGGAAAGGAACTGACAGATTTATGTCTGCAGGTATACTGACCGGCCGTCGAAGAGGAAATGTCCGGATCTTCAGGCGATCTGCTACAAGAGCTATCGCAAATGCACGGGCAAGCTCGGCAGGCAATGCGGAGTGTTGCCAAGGCCTTGTGGCCATCCGCCTCCCCTCCAGAAAGTATGGAGGAACTTGTGCAGCTATTCAAAGGAGTGCGGAGGCGTTTCCGATTATGGAAGATATCGGCCTGCCGAGAAGGTGCGCGAGAGGCCTGGGCCATGGTGAAAACACGGTATACCAAGCTTGATCCGAATCATATGGCTCGGGTCGGACCTCGAGGATCAGACAGAAAAGAAGTTCCAGTTAGTTTAGTATATGACCAAGTAAAGGTAGCCGCCAAATTGTCCCTATAGGATTGTAGGCTAGACAGCCTGTTGGACGCCATTGAGGAAGAAGCTTTTGAGTCTAAGTGACTATGTGCTTCGATTGACAAATTTGTCCCTAGCCGGATTGTAAAACGATTGTCATGGCGGACCTTTTCGCTTCGACCTCCGGACCCGAAGGTGCGGAGTGTTTCCGAATACCCGCACGGTAATATAAACCGGGGTATGCATGGAAACCAGGCGTAGGGGTCATAGTTGCTTGAACAGACAAGTTGTATCCAGCTAGCTATGTTATATTACATGTGATTGTAAGAAACATCTTCCAGAGAGAATAGTTCCGTTAAGGGTTCCTTTCTCTGGGTGAACATACGTTAATGTTCATGTCCGAACTGTGATTAAAAAATCGCAGTATACATAGCATCTGGGGGTTCATAGTGTAATGAGTGAAAAAACATCTTTAGTCCGCCGACCGAATATTCCCTTAAGAACGCTAGCTTTCGGCTTCACCCAGTCTGAGGTACACATCCGGATGACCCGGCAGTAACAATCGCAGAGGTGCTCCCTTTATGCCCTAGCCGAACTAACGGGAACGTAGGGCATAAGCACAGGAGCCAGGCAACCCAGCTTGGCCAAAACTTAAGTCATAACGATGCATATAATGGCGAAGAAAAGGTACATATGAGGAAAAGACACATATGTGGTGAGCGTGATGCTCGGAAAATAATAATAATAAGCTTCTGTACAAGAAGCCCCCAGGTATTATGGACATACATATTTAAGGATGTGTACGTTATAGGTGCACGGTTTAGCCGCTCAAGAGCTTGAAGCTAGGAAAAAAATGAAAGAGAGGAAAAAAAGGTAATGGACAAAAAGGGAGAAGAAGACGAACAAAGAGTCCGGCTCTAGGCGTAGAATCTTCGGAGTCTGGCGGCGTTCCATGGGTTCGGCTCCAAGCGATTGTCTGATGCATCACGCAGTCGGTACGCTCCTCCAGTGAGAACTTCATCAATGATGAAGGGACCCTCCCATTTGGGCTTGAGTTTGTCCTTTTTCTTCTCTGGCAAGCGTAGAACGAGTTCGCCAACATTATAAGTCTTGGCCCGCACTTCTCTGCTTTGATATCTGCGAGCCTGTTGTTGATACAATGCGGAACGGGCCTTTGCAACGTCGCACTCCTCCTCCAGGGCGTCTAAGCTGTCCTGCCGATCAAGCTCGGCCTCTCTCTCTTCATACATGCGCACTCGTGGTGAGTCATGCATAATGTCGCAGGGCAACACGGCCTCTGTGCCGTACACCATGAAGAACGGTGTGTATCCGGTAGTGCGGTTGGGCGTGGTCCGCAGCCCCCAGAGTACGGAGTCGAGCTCCTCAACCCAGTGCTTGTCTGATTCTTTCAAAGACCGCACTAGTCTGGGCTTAATGCCGCTCATAATAAGACCATTGGCTCATTCGACTTGACCATTTGTTTGCGGGTGATAGACAGAGGCATAATCGAGCTTGATGCCGAGGTTAGCACACCAGGTTTTCACCTCATCGGCTGTAAAGTTGGAGCCGTTGTCTGTGATAATGCTGTGTGGAACACCATAACGGTGTACGACACTGGATATAAAGTCTATCACTGGTCCGGCTTCGGCCGTTTTAACCGGTTTGGCCTCAATCCACTTAGTGAATTTATCTACCATGACCAGCAGATATTTTTTCTTATGGCTTCCCCCTTTAAGGGGTCCGACCATATCAAGCCCTCAGACCGCGAAAGTCCATGTAATGGGGATTGTTTGTAGCGCAGTAGGCGGCATATGGCTTTGATTAGCGAAAAGTTGGCATCCGACACAATGTTGGACAAGGTCCTGTGCATCTGCTTGGGCCGTAGGCCAAAAGAAACCTGTACGGAAGGCTTTACTCACAAGGGCCCGAGCCGCGGCGTGGTGACCGCCAAGGCCAGCATGGATTTCGGCCAGGAGCTGCCGCCTCTCTTCTTCGGAGATACATCTTTGAAGGACTCCGGTAGCGCTTTTCTTGTAGAGCTCACCGTCATGGACCTTGTAGGCTTTCGACCGCCGGACAATGCAGCGAGCCTTGTTAGGATCCTCAGGGAGCTCACACCTATTAAGGTAGGCCAAGAAGGGTTCGGTCCACGGGGCAATTACTGCCATTATGAGATGGGCCGATGGTGTTGCTTCGGTGGCTGAGCCCCCGATGATATCGGTATTGTGCTCGGACTCAGGGGGTATGATCGGGTCCGGGCTAGTGTTGCCGCTTTCATCCTGCCAAACCACGGATGGCTTGAAGAGCCGCTCCAGAAAGATGTTAGGCGGGACGGGGTCGCGCTTGGCTCCCATGCGAGCAAGGACATCCGCCGCTTGATTACTTTCTCGAGCCACATGATGAAACTCGAGTCCCTCGAACCGGGCTGATATTTTGAGTACGGTGTTACGATAGGCCGCCATTTTCGGATCTTTTGCATCAAAGTCTCCGTTTATTTGGGATATTGCGAGATTTGAATCCCCGCGCACCTCCAGACGTTGTATGCCCATGGAAACGGCCATCCGAAGACCATGCAGTAAGGCCTCGTATTCGGCTGCATTATTGGAGTTTGTATATAAGATTTGGAGTACGTACTGGACTGTGTCTCCCGTTGGGGATGTTAAGACGACGCCCGCTCCCAAACCGGCCAGCATCTTAGAGCCATCGAAGTACATGACCCAGTTGGAATATGTGCCATACTCTTTAGGGAGTTCGGCCTCTGTCCATTCGGCGATGAAGTCAGCCAACACTTGGGATTTAATGGCTCGGCGCGGTTTATACATTATGTCGAATGGCAGGAGCTCAATAGCCCATTTGGCAATCTGGCCCGTAGCGTCGCAATTGTTTATTATGTCATTGAGTGGTACTTCGGAAGCCACCATGATCGAGCATTCTTGGAAGTAGTGTCATAGCTTCCGGGATGCCATGAAGACCGCGTATGCTATCTTTTGGTAATGAGGGTACCGGGATTTGCATGGTGTTAGGACAGTGGATACATAGTATACCGGCTTCTGAAGCAGGAATTTGTGTCCGTCCTCCTCTCGTTCAACGACGAGCACTGCGCTCACCACCTGGTGAGTCGCAGAGATGTATAACAACATTGGTTCGCCGACGTTTGGCACAGCCAGGATTGGGTTGCTTGCTAAAAGAGCCTTTACTTCTTCTAGTCCGGCCGTTGCTGCATCCGTCCACTTGAAGTGGTCGATGCGTCGGAGAAGGTGATAGAGTGGCAATGCTTTTTTTCCAAGTCTGGAGATAAAGCGGCTTAAAGTTGCCACGCATCCGGCTAGTTTTTGGACCTGTTTAAGGTCAGTTGGTGTAGGCAATTGTGACAAAGCTCGAATTTTGGCTGGATTTGCCTCAATTCCTCTACTGGAAACTATGAAGCCCAGCAGCTTTCCAGCGGGAACGCCGAAAATGCACTTTTCCGGATTGAGCTTGATGTCATATGCACGGAGGTTGTCGAATGTGAGACGTAAGTCGTCTATTAATGACTCGACGTGTCTGGTCTTGATGACGATATCATCTACGTATGCTTCAACTATCTTGCCAATTTGCTTCTCCAGGCATGTTTGAATCATGCGTTGGTAGGTAGCGCCGGCATTTTTAAGCCCAAAGGGCATAGTGTTGAAGCAGAAAGGCCCGTATGGGGTAATGAATGCCATTGCGGCTTGATCGGACTCCTTCATTTTGATTTGATGGTATCCGGAGTATGCGTTGAGGAAACACAATGAGTCGTGTCCTGTAGTAGCATCAATGATCTGATCGATGCGGGGGAGGGGGAAGGGATCCTTGGGGCAGGCTTTGTTGAGGTCTTTGAAATTGACGCATAGGCGCCAGGATTTATCCTTCTTTGGTACCATCACCAGGTTTGCTAGCCAGTCCGGATGTTTTATTTCTTTGATGAATCCGGCCTCGATTAACTTGGCCAGCTCCTCCCCCATAGCTTGTCGTTTGGGTTCGGAAAAGCGCCACAGTGTTTGTTTGACCGGCTTGTATCCCTTCAATATGTTGAGGCTGTGTTCGGCCAACCTGTGTGGGATTCCTGGCATATCAGAAGGGTGCCAGGCAAATATGTCCCAATTTTCGTGTAGGAACGCTCGTAATGCAGCGTCAACCGTTGGGTCCAGCTGTGCCCCGATAGAGGCTGTCTTCTTGGGGTCCGTTGGGTGGACCTGGAATTTGATGATTTCGTCTGCTGGTTTGAAGGAGGTGGATTTGGGTCGCTTGTCCAGGATTACGTCATCCCTATCCACCTTGGAGCGTAGTGCGGCTAATTCTTCGGCCGCGAGGGCTTCGGACAATGCCTCGAGGGCTAGGGATGCGGTTTTGTTTTCGGCGCGGAGTGCTATGTCCGGATCACTGGAAAGAGTGATAATACCATTGGGCCCGGGCATCTTGAGCTTCATGTACCCGTAATAAGGTATAGCTTGGAAGCGTGTAAATGCATCTCGCCCCAATAGGGCGTGATATCCACTGTTGAAAGGGGCCACTTGGAAGGTCATCTCTTCGGACCGATAATTCTCCGGAGTGCCGAATACCACGCCGAATGTGATTTTTCCCGCGCACCACGCCTCCCGACTGGGAATGATTCCTCGGAAGGTCGTGCTACTTTGCTCGATGCGGCTCCTGTCTATTTCCATTTTGTTGAGCGTGTCCTCATAGATGAGGTTTAGTCCGTTGCCGCCGTCCATGAGTACTTTGGTGAGCCGAAAGCCATCCACGATTGGACTGAGGACCAAGGCAGCTGGTGCCCGGACTGTCCTGGATTTTGGTTCGTCACTGGCATTGAAAGTTATGGCCATGTCGTTCCAGGGGTTTATTGCTGTGACTTGGCAGACTTCGGCGAGGTCGTGGAGTGCCCTTTTGCGCCTATTGTTTAAAGCGAAGATTTCGAAGACTGTCAATACTCTGAGGTCGTCCTCTTCCAGGGGGTGTTGTTCTGAGGTGTTTTGGGTGAGGATATCCTTGCCGCTCTTGGCCACTTGCCAGAGTATCCAACATGCTCTAAGGCTGTGAGTTGGTACAGTATCCGGTGTTGTGTGTATTTTGCATGGCCTATCGAGCCATCCCTCCAGAACGGTTCCGCGCCCCGTAGTGGGCTTAGATTTCTTTACTGTTGGGTCGGGCACCCCATGGGGGTGCATCCTTTTTGCTCGGACTAGGGGTTGAGTGGAAACTAGTGGTTCCCGACGAGCTGCCTGAGTTTTCCAGGCGCTTTCCATTGCGCAGTACTTCTATACTATGGTTGCCAAGTCAGCGAAGTGTGATACGCGACGGCGGTTGATGGCGTTGAGGATTCCTTCGTCCGTGCAATTGTTGCAGAATGCTGAGATCGCGTCTTCGTCGCGGCAATCTTCAATCTTGTCTTTGACAAGGAGGAATTTGGTCCAAAAGTGATGGACTGTTTCCTGAGACTGCTGTCGTACGTACATGAGATTGCATATATCTGGGTGGGTGGGTGGCTTTAAATCCGAACCCTGACCCAGTTTACGATCCGGAGTTTGAGAAACTTCCGAGCTTAATAATTTGGGCTCCGGGATATCGACTGATTTTTCAGGCCCATCGTCCGATTCTAGGTTCGGAGGACAGGGCGTGCCATTTCACAGACAGGTATCCGGCTCTTCGAGCTCGGAAATCCGAACATAGTTCATCCTCAACACAGGGGTAGAGTTGTTGTTTTGCTCTTCTACCACCGCTATCTGATGGGTGATCGGTGGAGATTTGATTTCTCTCTGATCGGGTTTAAGCCCAATCTGATCGTAGTCTGTAACGACCCCCAAGGCGGCGATGCGATCCAGGAGTTCGTTTAAAGATGACAACTCCGTCGGATCCATCCATTTGGAGTATTCGGAGTCAACGCGGAGGCGATTTTCGATGACCCGAGAAGTCATCGTCGGCTTAACGGCCGGACGGGCGGTCATGATAAAGCCGCGCAGCCGGAGGGTTTGGCCTGAGGCCAGGGCTCCTCTGGAGGTGATATTATCCTTGATAACAAGGCGAGCCATCAACCCTGTCTTCGACGTCACAGCGGAACTCTCAATGAAAGCACCAATGTCGGTGTCAAAACCGGTGGATCTCGGGTAGGGGGTCCTGAACTGTGCGTCTAAGGTCGATGGTAACAGGAGACGGGGGACACGATGTTTACCCAGGTTCGGGCCCTCTCTATGGAGGTAATACCCTACGTCCTGCTTGATTGATCTTGATGAATATGAGTATTACAAGAGTTGATCTACCATGAGATCATAATGGCTAAAACCCTAGAAGTCTAGCCTGTCTGATTATGATTGCCTCTACGGACTAAACCCTCTGGTTTATATAGACACCGGAGGGGACTAGGGTTGTACAAAGTCGGTTACAGAGAAAGGAATCTTCATATCGAACGCCAAGCTTGCCATCCACGCCAAGGAGAGTCCCATCTGGACACGGGAGAGAGTCTTCTGTCTTGTATCTTCATGGCCCATCAGTCCGGCCCACATCACGTAGCCCTGACGCCCGAGGACCCCTAAATCCAGGACTCCCTCACCAAGCTCTCCAAACAAATGGATGAATTCCGCAACATGATCGTGAGCCACGTGTCTTCTTTAATCTCTTTACCAAGACGGCGTCACTCAATTCGACACTCGTCATCATATTCTTCTTCCGATGCGAGTCCTCCTAGACGTGACGATACTCAAGACCGCCAAGAAAATCCATTCCATGGCAATGGCCTCCAAGACCGAGTTCGAGCACGTGAGAAGGCGCGACGTCAAGAACACGAAGCCATGGATCAAAAGCAACTACCACCACATCATCCATGTCAAGCATCTCAAGATGGTGATGCAATCCCGCAAGAGCAACAAAGTCATGAAGCTTAAGCTCAAGCGGCTCAAGACGCACTCCGAGAGTCCACTCCAGCCGCTGCCCAACACAACCGTCAAGTACATGAGCAAGAGGAAGCACTTCTTCAAGCACGACAAGAAGAAGCCACCCGACGTGAAGAACAACAAGAAAGGCGAAACCGGGCACATATGCTTCGACCTCCTCTCCGCCAAGAGCGCAATCACGACGAACATCCTCCTCCACACCAAGAGCGACACCAAGCGGATCGAGTGTTTGAAGACCCTCTTCCACACCAAGAGCGCCATCACCACCGTCACTATGATGAAGAACTCCGCTACGGCAAGCTCAAGTTCACCATGCCCAAGTTCCCCAGAAGCAACGATCCCGAGGAGTATCTCTCATGGGCATTGAAAGTCAACAAGAAATTCCGTCTTCACAACTACGACAAGGAAAGGAAGATTGCCATGGCATCCCTCGAGTTTCAAGACTACGTCCTCATTTGGTGGGAACAAGTGATCGAGCGACGTCACTAGAAGGATGAGCCACCCATCACGACTTGGACACAAATGAAGGATGTCATGAGAGCTCACTTGGCGCCTACATACTACACCCGAGATCTCTTCAAGAAGTTGCAACTCCTCTAGCAAGGCACGAAGACGGTGGAAGAATACTATCAAGAAATGGAGATTGCCATGATAAGAGCCAATGTCAAAGAAGATGATGAGCAAACAATGGCACGCTTCTTGAACAGCCTCAACCACCCAATAAGGAAGATTACCGATTTCCAACCCTACTCCAACCTTCTCGAGCTAGTTCATCAAGCGACCAAGGCGGAGCGACAAGTGCAAGAATACTTCAAATACGCCAAGCACTCATCCAAGACCTATGGCTCATACACTCAACCTACCTCTACTTCGAGACCTCCTACCTCGACTAGAGCATCCCCAAGTACCGGCGACATGTCAAGTTCCAAGCAAGTAACGCCGTCCTCGACTCGTCCTTAGGCAAGCAACTACAATAACAAGACTACCTCTTCATCGGCACCACCGGATGACCCCATTGTCGGTGTCAAAATCGGCAGACCTCGGGATAGGGGGTCCCAAGCTGTGGATTCTTGGATCAATGGTAACAAGAACGAAGGAGATGATGTTTTACCCAGGTTCGGGCCCTCTTGATGGAGGTAAAACCCTACGTCCTGCTCTTGTTTATATTGATGAAGTATCAAGGTACAGAGTTGATCTACCTCGAGATCATATGTTGTGGTCTAAACCCTAGGGGTATGATGAGTAATGTCATAATCTATCTATCAATGAGCTTGGCCTCGGCTTATATAATGTACCGGAGGCCTAGGATAACAAGAGTCCTAGTCGGCTACGTCGGTGGAGAGGAGTCCTTGTCTTAATCACCAAGTCTTGTGGAATCTTCCTCGTATATGTCATCGGCTGTCCGAACTGGCCCATTAGTGAACCTCCATGGGGGGTCCTCGGCCTGACCCACTGGTCGGGAGACGACATGGTGAGTACCCCCTAGTCTAGGACACCGTCAGTAGCCCCCTGAACCGGTCTTCAAGTTGGGGACGCTCCTCGGTTCTTCTGAACTGTTCTTCGTCTTCAGACGTCGGTCTTGAAAACTGGTTCAACAAATCTTCCCATCTCCGATCTTGAGGATTGCTGAGGTATATCCAAAAAGTTCATACGTCGGGTATCTGAGGAGTCTTTTAAGTTCTCGGCCTTTATCAATGCCTTGTTATCTTTTACGCCACACGTCGGGTTTGAAGTGATTCCCGTGCGGCAGTGTCCTCTTGCTTCCGAGCTCCAACGCCGGACTGCATCCGAGGTATCTCTTGCAGCCGAGCTCCAACGCAAGTCTGTATCGGAGCTCCAACGCCAGTCTATATCCAAGCTCCAATGCCGGTCCGTATCCGAACTCCAGCGCCAGACCATATCCGAGCTTCAACGCCGGTCTGTATCTGAGGAGGCATAGAGTATCTCATCTTTGAAAGTTTTGAAGGAGGATTATCCGAGCTTAACGCCAAAAAGGTTCTTTTATGGAGCCAGCCACTAGCAACCGAGCTTTATGCCGGACTGCTTCTGAGGTGTCCTCTCACAACCGAGCACCAACACCGGACTACATCAGAGGTGTCATCTCACTGCCGGGCACCAATGCCAGACTGTATCCGAGATGTCATAGATTACCTCGGTCTTGAAAAGTTAAAAGGGTTAAACCGAGCTTAATGCCGGAGATGCCCTCTATGGAGCTAGCCACTTGCATCCGAGCTTTATGCCAGACTGCTCCCGCGGTGGTGCACCACCTCGGCTGTGGGCTGATTTTTGTGAATTGAATTCCAATTTGTGCAATTTATTATCTGCCGAGGTATATAACCAGTAGCCCTCAAGGTGTGTGTCCGCTCAATGTCCGGCATGCACCTGAAGGATGGCATAAAGTCGGTGATCCCAGTAGCCCCTAAGACTCAGGTCGATTCACAAAATCGGCCTGAGGATTAACTCCTAGCTCTGTAGCATACTTAGGAATAGAAATGTGGTGTGCATATTCCTCGAGACTCAGGTTGGGTGCGGCCGACCAACCTGAGGATCATAATCTCCTCGGGAACTATTTTGCACTTTGTAAACTGTCTGCATTGAATCGTCGATGCAGTAGCCCCCGAGCCAATGGTCGGGTGGCAACACCAGATCAGGGGATCGATGTGCCCCTTTAATATTTGTAAATGAGAAGCGCGAAGCCCAGTAGCCCTCGAGCCTTAATGTGGGCACGGGTGGCCGAATTAAGGATCAATGTCCAGAGTATATCACAATTTATGTGTAATGATTCTATGTATCCAAGTACTTTACATCACTAATGCTCGGATCCGCATTGTACAAAACTTTGTTGACCGAACATCGGCTTCAACCTCCTCGGCCAGTAGCCAAAGAGTGTTCGTCCTACTTTATAAAGCCTTTATAAGGGCAAAGATTTATGACAAACAAGGCAATCCGGCCATACAGTTTTATAAACAAAGGTACGCAGAGAGATATGTTATAAAACATCTTTTGGGAAAAATAGTTCCGTTACAGGTTCCTTTTCCTAGGCTGTCATGTTGATCATGATCATGAAACCTCAACTCCGATCAATGTGGGAGGAAAATATTGAGGATTTAGTTGGGAGAAAGTTCCCGAACTCTGTGGTCCATAATGAACCAAAATTTTCACTTCCATCGTTGCCGACCAATTATATTCTTTAAGATGGCTAGCTTTCGGCTTCACCCAGTCTAAGGTACTAACCTGGATGACCCGGTAGTAACAATCATAGAGGTGCTCCCTTTACCGCCTAGCCGAACAATCGAGAACATAGGGGTAAGCACAGGAGCCAGGCAACCCAGCTGGCCAAAATCTTAAGTCAAATTGATGCATATTTATAGCTTTATTACGATAATTACGGAAGGCAAATTCTCCATTGAGACTGTTTATAACCTAAAAGTGGCCCATCGTCGGCTTCCACCCCTTTGTAGATGCTACACAGGGTGTTTCCGTACTAACAATACCACCCTTAGCCGATGTCTCGGTGCCCGGAGGCGGTTGTGTTAGCGGAAACGAGGCAATCAGATATGCAGGCTTTATAACTTTCACTTAGTCATAGGAGTTTAAAGTTCGGGGCCAGTTACTAGCCCCTGGTTAGTGTTCGGCGTCAACCGAGGTCAAACCAGTAACACTTCGGCCAAAATTATGAAAGGCCCATCGTTTAACACGGGGTGATCTCTATCGATCTGTAGTTTGACACAGTCATTGGATCGCTGACCAGTTTACGCTTATTGTGACAGTCAATTTTCGGCTTTCTCCACGGAGGCGCTTAACCATTCGAGCTGGAAGCACAATCGCGGTGGTTCTCCCTTTGCGCTCCTAGCCGAACAAAGCGGAACGTAGAAGGCAAGCACAGGAGCCGGCCAACCCAACTATTGACCGAAGACACAATTCGAAACCGATGCATATAAGGCAATATCCGAGAATGTTTTGCCGAGGACTCCATGACTTATCGTGGCTTTCGATGGGTTCGGCTCTAGTTGCAGCCCACTGTTGATATTGCCGAATCTGTAAAGGTGTCTGGCGTTGCACTGCGAAAGTTATGCTGGAAACACACAAATAGGTTAAAAATGCCATAGGCTGGGAAAACCAAAAAACTTCAGTAAAAACCTTACGCCCGAACTAAATCAAGTTTTTGGTGCCAATCCGAAATTGGTCTTAAAATTAATTTATGCTTCCGTCGTGCTTTAACATGATACATCCGATCTTCAGACTTCAAGCGGGTCAGCCTTCGGCTTCAACCTCCTATCCAGAAGGCGGAGTGTTTCTCAGGCCAGTTTAGAGAACTAAACGCGAGCGGCTTTAGAGAGAAAATAGGCTATCCGGCTATTGACCACACACTCTCGTCGAAAAAAGGAGTAGTGGAAAAAGACTTTGCAACGACTTAGAAGAAAGAAAAAATATTTATTATAGAAAGGCTCATATAAATTTTAAGAGCCCCCAGTTAACATGGGTGGAGGGAGTTTCTTTTAACAAACAAAGTATGTAAGCAAGGTCGAACCAAACACAAATTAAAAATTTAAAAGCTTTGAGCATGAAAGCGACTTAGCTGGTTAAGGTGTTCAGTGTTGATGACGCGGGCCGAGCTTGTAGCGGGTCGAGGTCCTAGCTCCCAAGCCGGTTCCGAGGTGCTCGAGCGAAGAGCTCGGCCTGATGAAGTGGCGACGCCGCACGGTCGATGCGGCGAGGCAAGGCCCCTGGTCCAGGCGAGGTGACGAAGCTGGTCGGCTGGTGATGCCGAAGTCCCCGGTCCAGCTAACATGACGAAGCTGGTCGGCTAGTGACGCCGAAGTCCCCGGAGTATGTTGATGAAGAGACGGCGAAGCCCCCGGTCTAGCCGAGGTGTTGGAGCAGACGACGCAGACCAGTCGACGTCGATTTACTTGTGCACATAAAAAAGTGCAAACCAAAAGTAATAACAAATAAAGATAATGATATATTTAAAAAAAAATCTTCTACTTAATTAATTTATGTGAAGTAAATAATTAAAGAAATATGGCCTGAATGCCGATGTCAGTCCGGTGGAGTGGTCATCGTCTGGATCCGATATAGCATCTCATTTAGCAGGGCAAGATTTGGCCGCATTGGTATCTGAGATTTCTTCATAGTCGTCCTCCGGTACGATGGTGCGAGGGGGGAGTCCGGCCAGGGCTGACTCCTGGTGTTCGGACGCAGAGGCCGCATCCAGGCTTGAAGCCGGATGCGAGATAAGAGCCGACCCCGGGATCGGGTCGGAGAGAGATCCCTAAGTCGAAGCTTCGGGGTTGTTTAAGTTAGGGTTTCATGATGCCGATCTCATGCTCAGCTTCACAATGCCGAACTCTTGCTCGGCTCGCCAAGGTTATGATCCGAGGAGGTGTCGTCGGCTTGATGGAGCGACGGCGCAGTCGATGCTGGCACAGGTCGGCAGCCGTGGAGCAACGTGGTCGGGCCGGTTTGACATCGGCACGACGGTGAAAATTACCTCGGGAAAGACTAAAAATTTGTAGGCACGTGTTCGAGAACAACACACAATACCCTAGAAAAGGTTTCCTTCAAAAAGGATGTTCAATATCCCGTTCATGAAGAAAGATGAATTCGGGTCGGATTCGTTTTCGCGCAGAAAACAGATCCGAAAATTGACGCAGTCCTCAGGCCGTTCCCGGAGTTTGAACGGTCGGATCGAGATGAAACTTTGAGGGGTGGTACATATAGGAATTCCGCAGCTGATTAACGGTTGGATCTTCCAAAGAACGTCCGAGCTTGACGCTGGGCTCCACGCCCTAAACTCATCCAGATTCCCATCCGGATTCGACAGGGCTCCGGTATATTAGAGATCGCCGGAGATTCCTCCATCGGAACGCGATGAAATTTTACAGGGTTGTTCTAGACTTAATTCTGCACTATTCCTCCAAGCCAATCGTCAAAGCGACACTCGAGGAGGCGGCAACAGCGAATACGAATCCGCTGTATAGAAAAACAGCATGGTCGCCCGAGGACAATGTTGACGTTGAGCCCCCAGGCTCCATGGATGATTCCTCCATGATCTTGATAGAGATCGGAGTTGATGATGATGAGGACATATGTTTGATCTTGATGATCCGAAGAGGAGTCTGGTCTTCGGCCCAGCCGAGGTGACCAGTCAAGCCGGCGACGAATATGCCGACGTCACAGTTGATCTGCAGGCGAGCCATTGATCCATTGCCGATCACACAGCGGAACTCTCAATGAAAGCACCATTATCGGTGTCAAAACCGGCAGACCTCGGGGTAGGGGGTCCCAAGCTGTGGATTCTTGGATCAATGGTAACAGGAACGAAGGAGATGATGTTTTACCCAGGTTAGGGCCCTCTTGATGGAGGTAAAACCCTACGTCCTGCTCTTGTTTATATTGATGAAGTATCAAGGTACAGAGTTGATCTACCTCGAGATCATATGTTGTGGTCTAAACCCTAGGGGTATGATGAGTAATGTCATAATCTATCTATCAATGAGCTTGGCCTCGGCTTATATAATGTACCGGAGGCCTAGGATAACAAGAGTCCTAGTCGGCTACGTCGGTGGAGAGGAGTCCTTGTCTTGATCACCAAGTCTTGTGGAATCTTCCTCGTATATGTCATCGGCTGTCCGAACTGGCCCATTAGTGAACCTCCATGGGGGTCCTCGGCCTGACCCACTGGTCGGGAGACGACATGGTGAGTACCCCCTAGTCCAGGAGACCGTCACCCGTCAAGACAAGTTGTCTCAAGTGCTTCACATGTGGTGGCCTTGGACACAAGTCTTTCCAATGCATCAACCGGCGAACCATGATTGCCAATGATAATGGCACATACGACTCCATGAGTGAAGACGAGATGGAAGCTCTCGAGCACGTTGCCATGCACCGTCAAGTGAATGAAGAAGAAGATGCTCAAGTCTATTGTGACAATGATTCAAGTGTCGCTCTCGTGGTCTCCAAGGTCTTGACGCTTCAACACCAACAAGACGAAAACCAACGGTGTCACATCTTCCACACCAAGGACGGCATCAACGGGCGCTCCGTAAAGGTCATCATCGACGGAGGAAGTTGTCACAACTTGGCAAGTGACGAGCTATGTTCCAAGCTACAATTGGTCAAGAAGAAGCACCCTCGCCCCTACAAGGTCCAATGGCTTAGCGACTCCAGCACTATTCAAGTGGAGCACACGGTGCAAGTTTCTTTCAAGATTGGCGCCTACGAGGACACCTTGGAGTGTGATGTGGTTCCCATGTCCGTGTGCCATCTTCTCTTGGGAAGACCTTGGCAATTCGACCGCGGCGTCATCCACAACGGGAGAAAAAACCACTATAGCTTCAAGATGAAGGGAAGAGAGTATGTGCTACGACCTATGTCACCAAGTCAAGTGATCGCTGCCAAGCAAGCATCCACCCATCGTGGAGAGACTAGTGAGAGAGAGAACCACCACAAAGAGAGTGAGAGCCATAAGCCCAAAATGAGTGACTACACATCAAGAGAGAAGAACTTGGTCCTCCTAGCCACAAAAAGCGAGATGAGAGAAGTGTGTGAGAACCCATTGAGTGTCATCCACTATGTCCTAGTGTGCAAAGATGGGGTGGCAACGACTAACACTTCTAATCCTCTTCCTCTAGTGTTGTCTAATTTGTTGCAGGAATTCACGGATGTCTTCCCTGATGAGCTACCTCCCGGTCTCCCTCCTCTACGTGGCATCGAACATAGGATCGACCTCATCCCCGGCGCACCTCTTCCTAACAAGGCTCCATACCGTGTCAACCCCGAAGAAACCAAAGAAATACAAAGGCAAGTCCAACATCTCATAGACGATGGACATGTGCGTGAAAGTTTGAGTCCTTGTGCTGTGCCGGTCATTCTTGTGCCAAAAAGAGATGGTAGTTTTCGCATGTGTTCCGATTGTAGACCCATAAATGCTATCACCATTCGCTATAGGCATCCTATTCCACGCCTAGATGATATGCTAGATGAGCTTAGCGGCGCTACCATTTTCTCAAAAATTGATCTTAAAAGTGGTTATTATCAAATCCGCATACAAGAAGGTGATGAATGGAAAACCGCTTTCAAAACAAAATTTGGTTTGTACGAGTGGTTAGTTATGCCTATGGGTTTATCGGAAGCACCCGGAACTTTCATGCGTGTTATGCATTATGTGCTTCGTCCTTACATTGGAGTGTTTGTCGTGGTCTACTTTGACGATATTCTTGTGTTTAGCAAATCCCTCAAAGAGCATGTAAATCATCTTAGGGCCGTTTTGCAAACTCGAAAAGAGTGACTTTATGCCAATATGGAAAAATGCACTTTTGGTGTTGACAAGATTGTTTTCTTGGGCTTCGTTGTGTCTTCCAAGGGTGTTCATGTTGATGAGTCTAAAATTGAAGCAATTCAAACCTGGCCACAACCCACTAATTTGCAACAAGTGCATACTTTCCTTCGTCTAGCGGGTTTTTATCATCGCTTTGTGAAAGACTTTAGCACTATTGCCGCACCATTTCATGCTTTGAGTAAGAATAATGCACCCTTTGTTTAGGGACCATCTCAATCTACCTCATTTGATGAGCTCAAATCTTTGCTTACACAGGCCCCAATTCTTTCATTGCCTAATTTCAACAAAACTTTTGAGGTTCATTGTGATGCTAGCGGTAATGGAATTGGTTGAGTTTTGATGCAAGAAAAGTGACCCATTGCATACTTTAGTGAAAAACTTTCCGGCGCTCAACTCAACTATCCCATCTATGACAAATAATTGTATGCCTTAGTGCGAGTATTGCTTGTTTGGGAGCATTATCGTCGCCCACATGAATTTGTCATACATACCGATCATGAGACACTAAAGTACCTTAAAGGTCAAACCAAGTTAAATAAACACCATGCTAAATGGAGTGAATTTATTGAATCTTTTCCTTATGTGATCAAGTACATTAAGGGCAAAGAAATGTTGTGGCGGATGCTCTTTCCCGCAAATGCATGTTAGTTACTCAACTTGAGTTGAATGTTATTGGCTTTGAGCATGTTAAAGATCTCTATGTGCATGATCCTACGTTTGCGATTCCTTATGCCAAATGTCTTGCTAACACTTGTTGGGAGAACTATTATCTCAAGAATGGCTACCTTATGCGCTCTAACAAACTTTGTATACCCGAGTCTTCGCTTCGTTTGGTACTTTTGCAAGAGGCTCATGGCGGAGGACTTATGGGACATTTTGGGCACGACAAGACCTTTGCCACAGTCTCCTTCAAGTACTTTTGGCCAAAGATGTTCCGCGACGTGGCACGCTTCACCAACCGTTGCTCTACATGCCGCAAAGCTAAGTCCAAAGCCCAATCTCATGGTTTACATATGCCACTTCCAATTCCATATCAACCATGGGAAGATATTAGTATGGATTTCGTGCTTGGTTTGCCTAGAACTCAAAATGGAAAGGATTCCGTATTTGTTATTGTGGACCGATTCTCAAAAATGGTGTGACACCTTGATTTTGAAAACTTTTTCTTTTCAAACTTTTCTTGGCTTCATTTGAAATTTGAATGGTTTTTGAACCTTTTCATTTGGTCTTGGAAACTCTTGAATTTTTTCCAAGTGATCCAAGCCTCATTACTTTGCCAAAACCCTGTCAAGCACCTCAAGGACCCAAATCCCAATTTAAATCATCTTCAAAAACTATTTTCTTTTATTTGAGAATTTAGGGCATTACTATGGGTTGTGAAGCAACCTATAGTTTGGATGCTCAGAAAATTCTCAAATAATTCTTTAAAATACCTTAGACCATATCTTGTCCCAATCTCCAAAAATATTCCATGGCCTAGTTCAAATATTTTGCAAAACAATTCATTTTTGTTCCTGGTCAGTTTGGACCCTTGTGAAGGAAGTGTATGCTAGGGTTGTCCAATTGCTCTCAAATTTTTGTGGCATGAGGACACCTACAAATGACTTTCCTACACCAAGTTTCAGCATCGGAAGATCTTCCATGTGAGCAGTACTTCAACATTTAGATTCTGGACCAGATTTGCAAGTTTCACATGAACTACCCTCAAACTTCAACCAAAGCACTTCAAATTTGGCCAGTTTGGAGTCCTTCCAACCTAGACCCTCCCAGACATCTCCATTGGCTTCATTCTCAGCTCACCACCTCTCTAGATCTCTCCCAAGTTCTCTGTCAGAAACTACAGTTGATGCTACCCTTCGAGCCAGCTTGTATCTAGCCAAGATAGAGGTGCAGAGGCACTAGATGATCAAAGGAGAAGCTCCCAGACATGTTGCGCTGGACCTGCATGGCCTCCACGCGCCGGGCACCATGGTGAGCGCGGTGCTGGCATGCCAGTGCGCGCGCTTTGTAGCTCGCCTGCGTCTGGAGTTGTCACACCGGCCGTCCCGTGTTGCCACACGGTGTCCTGGTGTGCCGACATTATCGATGCCGTCCACGTAACCCAGTCCCGTACCTTCCCCTCACCGGGGTCCTCATCGGTGGCCGCCACGTTCCCGTGCACTGTGCCGCCCGTGGCTGCGCCGCTCCTCTGTAGCTCGTCTTCTTCCTCCGCTAAGCTCCACCACGCATTAACTCTCCTCTGCCCTCTCCCGTCCCGTCGCCCGCAAGCAGCCAGCCAGCAAGGCATCCTGGCGCCGGCGACATGGCCTGCATCGCACCGCTTCGGGAGAGCTCGGCCGAGCTCTGCTCCGGCCTATAAAAGGGCACGGCCAGGCTCCCGTCTCCTTACCACCTCACCACAACATCCCACAGCCACCTCCAGAGCGCCCAAGGAGGGCCGGGAGCTCGTCTCCCTCAGCTCCGGTAGAAGCTCTGCCGCCCGATCCCCTTTCAACGCCAGCACTCCCCAGTCACTCCCAGCTCTGCCTGATTGCACCCACGAGCTCAGTGCATTCCACTGGTGCTCCTTGACCTCTTGCCCGAGCGAATCGCTGCCGGAATCACCACCGCCGACGAGTCCCGTAGCTGTCACCGCCGGAGAGGAAGGGCGCACCACCGTCCGGCCGTCTCCGACCGAGCTACGGGTACAGGAAGGACCCTCTTCGAGTGCCCGATCGATCCCCGTCAACTCCCAGCTCCGCCGCCGTCCCTTTCGCCGATGAGCGTCGCCGGAGCCCCGCCTCCCTCTATTCTCTCCCTCCTCCCTCTGTTTTAAAAGGGCCCGGTCCCACCCGTCAGCCACTGCGGGTGCACACGCGAA
This sequence comes from Thinopyrum elongatum, assembly GCA_011799875.1. Classification (NCBI taxonomy): domain Eukaryota; kingdom Viridiplantae; phylum Streptophyta; class Magnoliopsida; order Poales; family Poaceae; genus Thinopyrum; species Thinopyrum elongatum. The sequence goes on from CM022300.1 coordinate 509,268,644, forward strand.
GGGGTAAGTGGAGGCTCACTCTCCGTTTACGCCTTCGAAGTGGCCCGTTCTCTTTTTTTTTTATTTTGAATTATTTAACAGAGTTGACCAGTAGCTTTGACCACTAATAACTTTTCACAGAAAGGTCCAAATGACCTGATTCTTTTTGCATTGTGTTTGTACCAAAGTCCTTTATTTTCTGACCAAGTTTGGTATCTTTCCAATACCCACAGAATTGTTGGTGAATAAAAAGGCTTTATGTGACATTTTCCTTTGCCATTTAAAAATGTTTTCAGAAGGAGATTCTTGTGGATTTTAAGACTAGGAGTTTCTGAACAACCCAACTGATCAAGGCAAGCCCGAACATCCATATTTTGAAGCATTTCATAGCATTGCATAATTCATATTCATTTCCCGCATTTATTTAACATAGATAATTCAAGTGAAGTATTTAAATGCCTATTGTTGAAAACTTAAATTGATATGATGAATGACCCTGATTGCTAAGAGAAACTTAGTTGGTTGATCAAGAGTCACCTGTCCGGGCTTACCCGTGCAGCCACATTTGCCGGTATGGGACGGCCTTGACTTGGTCTGGCTCCATGCTCGTTCACCGGTACCTCCATTTAGGGAGGGTTATGCGTGTGTGCTGCCCTGATCAGGTAGACGGTGATAACCCTGTGAGCCCAGTTGAGTTTTGTGCCGGCGTCCCCGTTTGGGACAGTTTAGTTAGGCCACGACGGTGGCAGGTGTCACGAGGTGACACGGGGCCACCCAGGGCTTGACTCCGGGGGAGGATGATTGCCGATGGTACGGTGGAGGAGTCACGAGTCAGGCAGGTTTTGTTGGAGCAACGCTGGTCCACCCAAAATGGGACCACGAGGTCAGGTGCTCCATGGTGTGGGTAAAGTGCGCAACCTCTGCAGAGTGTAAAATCTATTCGAATAGACACGTCCGCGGTATTGGACAGCCCGTCCAGACCTCTCTAGGTGATCAACCATATAATGATGATAATGATGGAAGAACTTGTCTGGTTATCAGAAGTACTCGGTGAGTATTCCGAGGGTTGTGGGACAACCCGGAAGTGAGTAAGTTGATACTCGGTAACAGTAAGTGAATCATCTAAGACTTAACAAGTTGATTGGCATGCTATTATTTGCTGCATATTTGGTTGTCATGTTCTTGCGAGTACATTCAAAGCACTCACCTGGCGTATCATGCCAGATGCAGGAGAAGATTGAGACGGAGGTCTCAAAGGTCCGTGTTGCAATGCCTAGGATGTGTCCTCAGCAGTGTCCCTGTGGATGGAGTTGCTGTCATGTTCCGCTACGCAGTAGTCTATCGCTGTAGTATTCCGCAGTAATACCGAGGCCCTGATATGTTAGATAAATAATGTAGATATTGTCATAGCACTAGATGTGCTTCTGGCCTCGATGATCATGTAATATATATAAGCTTGTACTCGACTTCTATCAATAAAAGTTCAGCTATGTTCTATTCCAAGTTGTTGTGTGTTTCCAGACGACTTGATCTCTGGGTTGGAAACACTGGTAAACCTGTTTCCTGAGCCGGGGTGCCACAACGCTTGGTATCAGAGCCGTGCTGACTGTAGGACACTCTAGGTAACCCGTGCTAGGACTGTGATTAGCATAGGACTTTGAGTGTGCATCCTGCTTGTTGCATACCATGCTTCATGCATCATAATTCACTATGTTACTAACCCTTGGCATTGTGAGTGTAGATGGCACCAGTTCCATATCACTTCCATCATGAGCCAGAACCCCACACTTTTCCAGCTCTACTTCGTAGCGTCTGGCTTCGGCTGTATCCCAACGGTGATGACCCGGTGTACCAGGTGTTTCGGGAGCAGTTGGGCGAGTCAGTATATGAGTACCATGCAGTGGCTTACATGACCGTGACTTTGGATATTGGAAGCTCTTCTCGCTCTTCCAAGGGCGTGGTGGCTTCTACTCCGGAGCTGGCGATCCAGTTTGCTACCATGGAGGCTATTACTGACTTGCGCTTCCACGAGGTTGAGATGCAAACCCATCCAGGTTTCTTCCACTATCCCACTCTGTCACCTACGACAGGGCGAGTTCTTTTCTCACCTGTTGACCCGGCGTGTGATCATGCGGCTGGTGTTTTGCCTCGTTACCTGAACACCAATTATCGTATGATCATTTCCTTGGCTGAGGAGCTGTGTTGTGCTCAGGAGGCACTTGCAGCAGTGACTCCACCACCTCCTCCTCCTGTAGTTCCACCTAATTATCCACCACCAGTTCCACCTCCGCGTGTGCTTGAAACCCCTTCTGGTTTTTCTGGACCATTAGGCTTATCGTCTGGTAGTAGACTAGAGACCCCAGCTGAGTGGGCCTCACTCCTAGCCACTCCTACTCCGCCGATGCTGAGGCGACATGCTCCTTCTTCCGCCGAGGGAGTGCCGTCTCAGCAACGATGTCGCGTCTCTTTTGACCCGGTGACTCACATCATCAGTTCTGATTCCGATTCAGGATCTGATGACGAGGACTCTTTAGATGGGCAGTGTTCATGTCACCGACGCACTAGACTGGAGCTTGAATAGTAATACATGCATCTTTGCATATGTCGACTGCCGTACGAGTAGTCTAGCCATGATATTCCCCTACTAGCTTGCCATGTATGATGTTGGGTTATCTTGTATAATTATGTTGTTTTGTTCATTTGCCATTTCATGAATTTTTCTTTTGGTGTCATATTACCGTATTTCTCCTTATGGATGTTGCTCATCAATTCGGTATTTGCTATGGGAACAAAAATTAGGATGAAGAAAGGAAAGGCGGCGATGGAAACCCCGTCCGTCGTTCCGCCAGGCAGGCAGGGCAACCGCCCGAAGACTTACCACCACCACCACCTCAAGCACCAACCACAGATCAGATAATGAGAATGTTTGAGGAAAAGAGAAACCAAGACCTAATGGAATTTCTCAAGAGTATGCAGACAATAGTAGGTCAGAACAATGGCAATGCGGTGCATTCCAAACTATCTGACTTCCAGCGCACAAAACCACCCAACTTTGGTCAGGCCGTTGATCCTATTGAGGCTGATGACTGGTTAAGAACCATGGAAAAGAAATTGGACATCGCTTGTTGTGAAGAAGCAGATAAAGTCCCATTTGCCACCCATTATCTTGAAGGCCCGGCAGCCATATGGTGGGACAACACCAAGTTAATGTGGCCTGCTGGAGAAGAAATTTTCTGGGAGAAATTCAAAGAGCTGTTCCGCAAGTATCATATCCCCACGGGTATCATGAAGGTGAAGCAGAGAGAATTCCTGGCCCTCACACAAGGAAACATGTCTGTGGGAGAATACCTAAACAAGTTCAACAACTTGGCCCGGTACTCTCCTCATGACGTGGCTACTGAAGAAAGGAAAATAGACCGGTTCCTCGGAGGACTTAATCACGCCCTCTGATGTCAGCTATGCATGTTGGACTTCCCCGATTTTCAGACCTTGGTGGATAAGGCCTTCATCGCCGAACGAGAACACAAGTCTGGGAATGATGATCGTAAGAGGAAGTTCGAGCCTAAGAAGGACAACAGGGAACCATATGCGCAAAAGCTACGCAGTTGGCAGCTAGGGCCATCTGAAAACAAACCTGTGTGGAACAATGGTGGCAACAACAGCAAGCCAGGCAACCAGAGCAAGACCTTCGGCAAGCAGCCAGTCATAGAGGACTGCCGCCGCAACAACACCTGTTTCACTTGTGGCCAGAGTGGACACTACGCCAAGCAGTGTCCTACTAATAACGGAAAGCAGTCAGCTGATCACAAGCCACAAGTCAATCACCTTGGATGCTGCCCCAACCACAACTTCAGCCATGGATGCATCCACCACATCTCTGCCGAAGAAGTCTGCGAAGCTCCATACATTGTCCTTGGTATGTTTTCTGTCAACGACATACCTGCAATAATTTTATTTGATTCTGGGGCTACCCACTCATTTATTTCGCGAATTTTTGCCACCTTGCACAAATTTTCTCCTTCACTTTTGGACAAAATCATGGTGGTACAATCCCCTGGCTCTATACTCAGAACAAATATAAATATACAAGGGACTGGAAATCTCAATCCATGGAGTCAAATTCCCAGCTACCCTTGTTGCCATTGAATCCCCAGAACTGGATATAATACTGGGAATGGACTGGTTGGCACCGCACCAAGTGTGTATCAACTGTGCCACTAGAACGGTGACATTGGTGAACCCCGCCGGACAAACCGTCCAATTTCTGGCCAGCAGAATGATAACAAGAAAGGGCAAGGCATACCAGACCACTGTTACAGATATGAATCTGATTCCAGTAGTGGGTGAATTTCCGGATGTATTTCCTGAGGAATTACCAAGAATGCCGCCCGACCGAGAATTGGAGTTCGCCATTGAAGTAATTCCTGGTACAGCTCCAATATACAAGAAATATTATTGTATGCCAGGCCCAGAGTTGGCAGAGCTAAAGAAGCAGTTAGACGAGTTGCTACAGAAAGGATACATTCGTCCAAGCATTTCGCCATGGGGGTCACCAGTATTATTTGTCAAGAAGGATGGGAGTCTACGAGTGTGCGTAGACTATCGCCAGCTTAACAAGGTCACTATCAAGAACAAGTACCCACTCCCTCGAATTGATGACTTATTCGACCAGTTGAATGGAGCACGGGTATTCTCTAAGATTGACCTCAGAACAGGATATCATTAACTAAAAATCTGAAAGGAGGATATCCCCAAGACATCGTTCACCACTCGATATGGGTTATATGAATTTACAGTTATGGCGTTTGGATTGACCAACGCTCCAGCCTACTTCATGAGCATGATGAACAAAGTCTTCATGGGCTTTCTGGACAAGTTTGTAGTGGTGTTCATTGACGACATCCTGATATACTCTAAAGATGAAGAGGAGCATAAGCAACATCTCAGAGCTGTCTTGGAAAGGTTGAGAACCCATCGCTTATATGCCAAGTTCAGTAAGTGCGAATTTTGGCTGAAAGAGGTGGGATTCCTTGGACATATTCTGTCAGAGAAAGGAATAGCTGTTGATCCCAGTAAGGTTACTGCGGTCTTGAACTGGAAGACACCAGCCATGGTGACCAAAGTCCATAGTTTCCTGGGCTTGGTAGGCTACTACCGTCGTTTTATTGAAGGCTTTTCTAAGATAGCCAAGCCACTGACGGAATTGTTGAAAAAGAACCAAAGGTTTATCTGGACAACCGAGTGCGACAGCAGTTTCCAGGAGTTAAAGATGAGGCTAACCACAGCCCCTGTCTTACTCCTCCCAGACATTCACAAGAGTTTTGACATATATTGCGATGCATCCAGGCGTGGAATCGGATGTGTGCTAATGCAAGGGGGGAAGGTTGTAGCTTATGCATCACGACAGCTACGACCTCACGAGGAGAACTATCTCACACATGACTTGGAGCTAGCTGCTATGGTTCATGCCCTGAAGATTTGGAGGCATTATCTTATTGGACAACTATGTGAGATATACACAGACCATAAGAGTCTCAAGTATATTTTCACTCAACCCGACCTGAACCTTAGACAGCGAAGATGACTTGAGCTAGTCAAGGACTATGATGTTGGAATAAACTATCATCTAGGGAAAGCAAATGTGGTCGCTGACGCCCTGAGCAGGAAACAAGCTGCTGTGAATGCACTAGTTGAGGGTATGCATCCGAGCTTACGAGAAGAGTTTGTCAAGCTCAATATGGTGCTATGTGGCCCAATGACCCCGGATACGTTGGAAATTACTCCCACACTCATGGAGGAAATCAAGGAAGCACAGAAGTCAGATGAAGAAATTCGGGAGATCAAGGAATTAATCCAGCAAGGAAAGGCCAAGTCCTTCAGTGTAGATGAACAGGGTACCGTGTGGTTCGAGAAACGAATTTGTGTGCCGAATCAGAACAACTTGAGGCAACAAATACTCAAGGAAGCACACGAGTCCGCATATTCGATCCACCCGGGAGGTACCAAGATGTATCAAGACTTGAGAGAAACTTTTTGGTGGCTTGGAATGCGGAAAGATATAGCATACTATGCTGCCTGCTGTGACGTTTGCAACAAGGTGAAAGCAGAGCATCAGAAACCCGCTGGGCTACTACAACCTTTACCGGTGCCCTAGTGGAAGTGGGACGACATATGTATGGATTTTATTGTGGGACTGCCCAAGTCCACGAGAGGTAATGATGCTATTTGGGTCATTGTAGACATACTCACGAAGGTGGCTCACTTTATTCCAGTAAAGACCACTTTCAACGCAAATCAGCTGGCACAACTCTACATGTCCCGGATAGTCAGTCTGCACGGAGTGCCCAAGTCTATCACTTCAGATAGGGGTTCTCTGTTTACCTCAGCATTCTGGCTACGGCTACATCAAGCTTTGGGAACCATGCTGAAACACAGCACATCGTACCATCCGCAGACAGATGGACAGACCAAGCATGTGAACCAAATATTAGAGGATATGCTTCGGTCATGTACTCTCTCCCATGGACCCAAATGGGAGGATAGTTTGCCGTACGCTGAATTCTCTTACAACAATAGCTATCAGGCAAGTCTCAAAATGTTGCCTTTTGAGGCATTGTACAGACGGAAGTGCCGCACACCGCTGCACTGGTCCCAAACAGGAGATAGTCGCATCTTCGATACTGACTTGATGCTTGAGGCTGAAAGGCAAGTCAAGGATATTCAAGAGCGGCTGCGAGTAGCCAAGTCCCGAGAGAAGAGCTATAACGACCCAAAGCACCGGGAAGTAACTTTTGAGCCCGGAGACTATGCTTACTTGCAAGTAACCCCTATGAAGGGGGTAAAGAGGTTTGGCACCCGAGGAAAGTTGGCCCCAAGATACATCGGTCCCTTTCCAGTGATTGCTAGGAAGGGCAGAGTCGCATATCAGTTAGAATTGCCACCAGCATTGTCAGACGTTCATGATGTTTTTCACATCTCACAGTTAAGGAAATGCATTGCACCCCCAGCCAAGCAAGCGGATATGAGTGAATTAGAATTGGCTAAGGATTTGACTTATGAAGAGAAACCTATCAAGATTTTGGATGTAATGGAAAGAACCACTAGGAATAAGGTGATAAGATTTTATAAGGTGCTGTGGGAGCACCACATCGAGGAAGAGACCACTTGGGAAAGAGAAGATTTTCTGAGATCCGCATATCCATATTTGTTCCCTGAGCAACCGAATCTCGAGGACGAGATTCATCCTAAGGGGGATAGGTTTGTGACACCCTGATTTTGACAACTTTTTCTTTTCAAACTTTTCTTGGCTTCATTTGAAATTTGAATGGTTTTTTAACCTTTTCATTTGGTCTTGGAAACTCTTGAATTTTTTCCAAGTGATCCAAAGCCTCATTACTGTGCCAAAACCCTATCAAGCACCTCAAGGACCCAAATCCCAATTTAAATCATCTTCAAAAACTCTTTTCTTTTATTTGAGAATTTAGGGCATTACTATGGGTTGTGAAGCAACCTATAGTTTGGATGCTCAAAAAATTCTCAAAAAATTCTCTAAAATACCTTGGACCATATCTTGTCCCAATCTCCAAAAATATTCCATGGCCTAGTTCACATATTTTGCAAAACAATTCATTTTTGTTCCTGGTCAGTTTGGACCCTTGTGAAGGAAGTGTATGCTAGGGTTGTCCAATTGCTCTCAAATTTTTGTGGCATGAGGACACCTACAAATGACTTCCCTACACCAAGTTTCAGCATCTAAAGAACTTCCATGTGAGCAGTACTTCAACATTCAGATTCTGGACCAGATTTGCAAGTTACACATGAACTACCCTCAAACTTCAACCAAACCACTTCAAATTTGGCCAGTTTGGAGTCCTTCCAACCTAGACCCTCCCAGACATATCCATTGGCTTCATTCTCAGCTCACCACCTCTCTGGATCTCTCCCAAGTTCTTTGTCAGAAACTACAGTTGATGCTACCCTTCGAGCCAGCTTGTATCTAGCCAAGATAGAGGTGCAGAGGCACTAGATGATCAAAGGAGAAGCTCCCAAACATGTTGCGCTGGACCTGCACAGCCTCCACGCGCCAGGCACCGTGGTGAGCGCGGTGCTGGCATGCTAGTGCGCGCGCTCTGTTGCTCGCCCGCGTCTGGAGTTGTCACACCGGCCGTCCCGCGTTGCCAGACGGTGTCCTGGTGTGTCGACATCGTCGATACTGTCCATGTAACCCACTCCCGTACCTTCCCCTCGCCGGGATCCTCATCGGCAGCCGCCACGTTCCCGTGCACTATGCCGCCCATGGCTGCGCCGCTATTCTGTAGCTCGTCTTCTTCCTCCGCTAAGCTCCACCGCGCATTAACTCTCCTCTGCCCTCTCCCGTCCCGTCGCCCGCAAGCAGCCAGCCAGTAAGGCATCCTGGCGCCGGCGACGTGGCCTGCATCGCACTGCTTCGGGAGAGCTCGGCCGAGCTCTACTCTGGCCTATAAAAGGGCATGGCCAGGCTCTCCTCTCCTCACCACCTCACCACAACATCCCACAGCCACCTCCAGAGCGCCCAAGGAGGGCCGGGAGCTCGTCTCCCGCAGCTCCGGCAGAAGCTCCGCTGCCCGATCCCCTTTCAACGCCAGCACACCCCAGTCACTCCCAGCTCTGACTGATTGCACTCACGAGCTCAGTGCATTCCACTGGTGCTCCTCAACCCCTTGCCCGAGCGAATCGCTGCCAGAATCGCCACCGCCGACGAGTCCCGTAGCTGTCACCCGCCGGAGAGGAAGGGCGCGCCGCCGTTCGCCCGAATCCGACCGAGCTACTGGTACAGGAAGGACCCTCTTTGAGTGCCCGATCGATCCCCGTCAACTCCCAGCTCCGCCGCCGTCCCTATCGCCGGTAAGCGTCGCCGGAGCCCCGCCTCCCTCTGTTCTCTCCCTTCTCCCTTTGTTTTAAACGGGCCCGGTCCCAGCCGTCAGCCACTGTGGGCGCGCGCGAGAAGGGGTAAGTTGAGGCGTACTCTCCGTTTACGCCTTCGACGTGGCCCGTTCTCTTTTTTTTGAATTATTTAACAGAGTTGACCAGTAGCTTTGACCACTAATAACTTTTTACAAAAAGGTCCAAATGACCTGATTCTTTTTGCATTGTGTTTGTGTCAAAGTCCTGTATTTTCTGATCAAGTTTGGTATTTTTCCAATACCCACAGAATTGTTGGTGAGTAAATAGGCTTTATGTGACATTTTCCTTTGCCATTTAAAAATGTTTTCAGAAGGAGATTCTTGTGGATTTGAAGACCAGGAGTTTCTGAACAACCCAACTGATCAAGGCAAGCCAGGACATCCATATTATGAAGCATTTCATAGCATTGCATAATTCATATTCATTTCTCGCTTTTATTTAACATAGATAATTCAAGTGAAGTATTTAAATGCCTATTGTTGAAAACTTAAATTGATATGATGAATGACCCTGATTGCTAAGAGAAACTTAGTTGGTTGATCAAGAGTCACCTGTCCGGGCTTACCCGTGCAGCCACATTTCCCGGTATTGGACGGCCTTGACTTGGTCTGGCTCCGTGCGCTTTCACCGGTAACTCCATTTAGGGAGGGTTATGCGTGCGTGCTGCCCTAATCAGGTAGACGGCGATAACCCTGTGAGCCCAGTTGAGTTTTGTGCCGGCGTCCCCGTTTGGGATAGTTTAGTTAGGCCACGATGGTGGCAGGTGTCACGAGGTGACACGGGGCCAGCCAGGGCTTGACTCCGGGGGAGGATGATTGCCGGTGGTATGGTGGAGGAGTCACGAGTCAGGCAGGTTTCGTTGGAGCAATGCTGGTCCACCCGAATGGGACCACGAGGTCAGGTGCTCCATGGTGTGGGTAAAGTGCGCAACCTCTGCAGAGTGTAAAATCTAGTCGAATAGCCGCGTCCACGGTATTGGACAGCCCGTCCAGACCTCTCTAGGTGATCAACCATATAATGATGATAATGATGGAAGAACTTGTCTGGTTATCGGAAGTACTCGGTGAGTATTCCGAGGGTTGTGGGACAACCCAGAAGTGAGTAAGTTGATACTCGGTAACAGTAAGTGAATCATCTAAGACTTAACAAGTTGATTGCCATGCTATTATTTGCTGCATATTTGGTTGTCATGTGCTTGCGAGTACATTCAAAGTACTCACCTGGTGTATCATGCCAGATGCAGGAGAAGATTGAGATGGAGGTCTCGAAGGTCTGTGTTGCGATGCCTAGGATGTGTCCTCGGCAGTGTCCCTGTGGATGGAGTTGCTGTCATGTTCCGCTACGCAGTAGTCTTTCGTTGTAGTATTCCGCAGTAATACCGAGGCCCTGATATGTTAGAGAAATAATGTAGATATTGTCATAGCACTAGATGTGCTTCTGGCCTCGATGATCATGTAATATATATAAGCTTGTACTCAACTTCTATCAATAAAAGTTCAGCTATGTTCTATTCCAAGTTGTTGTGTGTTTCCAGAAGACTTGATCTCTGGGTTGGAAACACTAGTAAACCGGTTTCCTGTGCCGGGGTGCCACAAATGGCACATTTCATTCCATGCAATAAGATAGACGATGCTTCACATGTTGCAAATCTCTTTTGTAGGGAAATCTTGAGGTTGCATAGAGTGCCAAGGACCATCGTGTCGGACCGCGATGTCAAGTTCCTAAGCTATTTTTGGAAGACAATCTGCGCCAAGCTCGACATCAAGCTACTATTCTTGACGGCCTATCATCCCCAAACCAATGGCCAAATGGAAGTCACCAATCGAACGCTATCTACACTCCTACGCGTGTTGATAAAGAAGAACATCAAGGAGTGGGAGCAGTGCTTACCCATCACCGAGTACGCCTATAATCGAGCAAGACCCCCTTTGAGGTTGTCCACGGCTTCAACCCATTGTCCCCATTGGACATTCTACCTCTTCCGCTCCAAGAACACGCAAACATGGATGCAAGTGCAAGGGCAAGCTTTCTCAAGAAGATACATGAAGATACAAGGGCCACGATCGAGCGTCAAGTACATCGCATCGCCAGCAAGCTCAACATCAACAAGACACCAATGGTGTCGTGGTTTTGTCATGGCAGATGCCCTTGTGAAAGGACTTAGGTGTGGAGCCATCGCAATGTAGGTTAACTTGAAGGGGTTGAACGGGACAAAGGACACGAGGTTTACCCAGGTTCGGCCCCTCACAACGAGGTAAAAGCCTACTCCTGCTTTTGTTGACTATTGCTTGAATATCAATTACAAGGGAGCGGAATCACTTGACCTAGCTCTCGATCAATTGTTTCTTAAGTTAACCCGCCATAGGGTCTCGCCTTTATATACACAGGTCGAGGCCCTGGGCTTACAAGAGTCCAAGCTGGATCACACAACATGACCAACTCGGTTTCTAAGCCGCCCTGCCTTGTTAGGCAAGTCGCCATCATGGCGGCTCACACCTTCCGGGTCATGACTCTACCACCAAGTCTTTGGCCTTCAGCAGGCCCACCTTGTAAGCCGCCACTAGTCTTCATATTTGATTTTCTTGGACCTGCTTGGGCTTTCTTCATATTGAGTCGCCAACAATGTAACCCGGCCCCTCATGGGCGGGTCACACCTCAGGGTTACATCCCCAACATTAGGCCCCAGATTGATTTGAACTTGTTCATGTCAATCTTCACTGCTTCGGGTTGGCGAGTCTTCTTTTCCAATGCTTAACCTTGAACGAATCGTTGTAACCCGCCATGACGTCATGCGAAGTAAATCCAGAAAAATCCATGACATCACAATGGATCTTTTTGCATTAACTGGTCGTCCGAGAAATGAGGCGCCTCCACTGTTCAGATAATCATGTTGCCTCCTTGATTTCCGCGTATGCCATTTTACTGTTTCCTTATAAATAGGGACGGGGGGCTCCTCTTTTCACTTTTACCCTCATCCCTCTCTCTTCTTCTTCCTCCTCGCGCCGTCTGCCGCTATCGGAGCTCCGCTGCCCCAACCGATCTTCACCAGCAGCTCCATCCAGGCCGCTGCATCAACCTGACTACGACCAGAGATCGCGGAGCTCCTCCGTTCTTCAGTTAAATCTTCAGGTAATGCTCCTTCCTTGGTTCAGATCCACATTAGGATTCCCTAGTTCATGGAGTTCATCGTACTTCATCATAGTTCATCCAAGTTCATCCATGCATCACTTTAAAAATTATAATCCAATCAGAAACCAAGCAGAAGTAGCGCGGCGACAATTTTTGGCCCTGTACTCATATCCTGGATAGATCCTATCTTCTCATGAATTAATACCCGGTTCCCCAGCTCTTCCACTGCAATGTTTTAGGCTTAGCAATTATTCATCATTTTTTGAATCTCCGTAGATCCAAAATTATAGGCATAAACCGTGAAACTTGTTTGTCCCATACTTTGGAAAATTTCATCAGTCCAGATCTGTAGATAACTGCCTTGCTACTGTTATTTGGGTGACTTAAATAATAATTTTGTAACCCGCCAACCTCTAGCCGGCTTAACCATGAATTTGTAACCCGCTAAAAATTCAGAACATGCTTCTGCAACTTGACCCGCCAATATTCTGCTCATACCTTGATAATTATATTCCATGGTTAATGTATCTCTTAGCTGCAGTTGACCCGCCCTTCATTGTACATGTAGCTTATGATTTACCCATAACAATGATCAATCGTATATCCATAGTCGGCTTGGAGCTATTGAACTGTCATACGTAACCATTAATCAAATTTTCACCGTAGTATTAACTCATCACGTTATATCTCCAGGCCATAGCTTTTAAACCGCCAAAAATGACTATCATCAATTGGGAACGTTCTCTGGTTACCAAAGAAACCCTCAATGATTACGTAGGCCAAGGCCTATTGGTGAGTTAGCAGGAAATTGGATGGCGAGTTAGCAATGGGGAAGTAATCCCTACTCCTACCGAGGATGAAATTGTGGTCTTCACTGATCACATACTCAGAGGGTTTACCCCACCCGGGTCTAAATTCTTTCGGGACCTCCTCCACTACTTCAACTTGCACCCTCAAGATATAGGTCCAAACTCGGTATCCAACATCTGCCACTTTCAAATCTTCTGTGAAGTTTATCTACAAACAACACCCACTGTTCCCTTGTTCAAGGAGTTCTTTTATATAAACCGCCAGACTGGATGTCCAAATGGACCAAGTCAAGAGTTAGGTGGAATCTCCATTTAGAGACAAAGAGATAACAGTTTTCCTTCCACCGTCTTACCAAGCCACCCCAAGGGATGGGTGACCACCTGGTTTTATGGTAAAAATACTGCTCCAGCAACGAAAATCCTTTGCCCGGTTTTAGAGTTGAGCGTCTTCCAGCGGATTTTGATCCGCCAAGCAAGATTATCCCAGAGGAGCATGCAGAGGACTTCCCATTCCTCTCCAAGGCTAAGGGTGTGTTTGGTTCAAGAACGAAATGGAATGGAATGTCATGGTTCCATTCCACGGGAATGGGTCAATTCTGTTCCTATGTTTGGTTATGAGTATTAGATAGAATGGAATGGCTACGTTCTGGTGTTTGGTTGGGGAGTTGGAATGGTATGATTTTCAGCAACAGGGTGCATAACTTTAACTCTTTGTATTTTCAGCAGCAGAGTATTCAAGTTCTGAGAAATATTTGAATTTTATTTGCAACACCAACAATTTATAAATATACTCAAGCATATATCAAACATAAATTCACACTATTTTTCTATTTAACAAGACACATATATAGGTAAAAATCATTACCTAGCAATTCAACATACACATCAAGCAAAAATCATGAAAAATTTGATGTTGCTGCTATACTAATTAATCCAACATACGCACCAAGCAATTCTTATACTGCTGCTATACTCGTCTCTGTACTAGCCGATGCTGCTCTTTGTTGCTGCTGCTCCGCTGCCTGCTAGCCACTTCTTGCCTAGGCTCTGCTACTCAACTCCTCCACATCCGCCGCTACAGAAGGCAGCTAGGGAATCGATCTGCCGCAAGCCGCTGCTACTGAGGAGCGCCACCAGAAATCCATCTGTCGCAAGCTAGGGAATCAATCTGCAATAGGGAGACGAGGGATGAGCCTGGGATGCCAGATCAGGGACCGGAGGTGGAGTAGCGCTGCAGATCGAGAGAGGAGAAGTTGGCCGGCGGTGAGGGAAGGAATCGGGGCGGGGCGGTTGCGGCGCAGATCGAGGGAGTGATATACGAGGGGGAGGTGGTGCACCAGGGAGGAGAGGCGATAGGACTGGGAGTGCGAGGAGAGAGCCGGTTCCGCGTCGTCCGCTCATTTTGGAGGTCTCACCCGGTTCCGCATCTGGGGCAAATATTCGGCCCGTGGGAACAAGGTGGTGATACTCCATCTGTCAACTGAACACGAGAACCAGGCTCGGGAATGGGTCGGACCCGTGACATTACAGTTCGTTCCAGCAACTAAACACACCCTAAAGCTTTACTAGCTCATGGGTTAATTGGAGTTGACTTGACCCGGTGCTGGGTCTCTTGGAAGATACTCCCCTTAAGCCGCCGTCCTGGCTTAATGTGTGAGTACTCTGGCAAGCCAAATGACCCTCAACGGTACACTGAAGACAACTTTACTGCTGATGAAGACTTTAAAACCATAAGGACTCTGCTTGGCGAGTCTCAGGAGAACTGCAATAAAGTTGGTCTGCCGCCCTTCTTTAAACAAAATCCCGCTCCACCAGTAAGTGTTTACATTTATCTGGTTCAATACAGGTTAATTCTGCATTATACCTTATTTAATCTTTTTTGTACTTGTCCAGGCCGACTCTGCCTTCTGGACCAAGAAACCGCAAGCCGTCGTCCCGGTCAAGAAGCCTAAGACCAAAGTCCATGCTCCGGGCCGCCGTAAAAAACAAACGGCAGAAGATCTTCTCAAGTTGGATGACTCGGAGGTAGAACTTGACTCCCTTGGTCGTATTTTTATGCAACTTATTGATGCCGACTCTTCTCAAGATGACGCGGAGACAAGCTAGGCTGATGCAGTAGAGGTAATACCTGTCTCCTCCAACTCAAACGCTTTGCCAAGAAAGAAAACTCGGCGGGTCATCCGGAAAGTAAGATTTTCTCATCCTCTTGCTCATTTGGACCCCAATTTTCTTTTGAAGAAGTAGCAGCATGATTCAAGACATATGACTCGGAGTGACGGTACTCAAGACCTCAACTCCAGCTTACCCAACACTCCTGCCCCTCGCAAGCATCGAAATGAGGTGCCTCATAGCCCAACTCTTTCTCTTCTGAAGGTTTGTCTCTTTCGCCAAACTCTTAATCCTTCTGACTCAAATTATCAGGGAACACCTCCATCATCCGGCGACTCTACCGAAACTCAAATGCCTGTCTTCAAGGTTGCCCATGGGTAAGCACCTCTACTTGTTCATAAATGACTTGTAATGACTTATACTCATGAGCTCTTGTATCTTTGTTATAGAGGCGTAGCGAAGGCAGGTAAAAAACTGAAGGCAGGCGGTTCTTCAAAAGACCCGAAGACCCCTGAGCTGGAGAAGCAGGTGCCCGAGGCCCTGGAGGCTTCAATTGAAAACCCTGAAGATCTTACCAATAACCCGCCGCCACTTGCTGACACTATCATCTTTGAAGCAATGGATGCTGAAATAAATCCAGCTATGAGCCATGACCCGCCAAGCCCTAAGCCGCCTAGCCCTGCCAAGTTGACTGAGGAGATCTCCATTAATAAGAATTCTGATGATGTGACTATCACTGGGATGGCTTTTATAGCACCAAGAGCCTCAACTGCACTAGCCAAGCATAGTACTAAGGAAGAATCTGCTTCCTTAGAAAAAGGCAAGGCCAAGCTGGACCTGGAGAGCTACTCTTCCTTCAGTGCAGGCGACATATATGCGGGCTATTTAAGCTGCCTCAACACAAGTCGAGACATGGAAGCTGGGCTAGTTCAACTTATGAAGAAGAAGTATAAGGTATGAAACCATCCCTTTCCTCTTTAGCCTTGTTGATATACTTATATCCATAGCAGCCCCCAAGTATAGAGTATAGGAAAAGTATTGAGTATACTATAGACTCGTAAATTCTTCCAAAGTGTAGCCCCAAGGGCCAGCTTAACTTACCAAAGTGAGCTAGAACTTTTAATCACCGAAAAACAAATAT
Source organism: Thinopyrum elongatum (assembly GCA_011799875.1). Taxonomy (NCBI): domain Eukaryota; kingdom Viridiplantae; phylum Streptophyta; class Magnoliopsida; order Poales; family Poaceae; genus Thinopyrum; species Thinopyrum elongatum. The sequence goes on from CM022300.1 coordinate 509,284,754, forward strand.
GTAGCCCCCAAGGGCTGGCTTAACTTACCAAAGTAAGCCGGGACTTATAGTCACTGAAAACCAAATATGTTGGGGATATGACTCCGAGGTGTGACCCGCCCAGGAGGGGCCAGGTTACACCATTGGCGACTTACTATGAAGAAGGCCCAAGAAAGGTCCAAGAAGATGAAGCATAAAGATAGGCGGCGGCTTAAGAGGCGGGCCTGGTGGAGGCCCAAGACCCGGAGGTGTGAGCCGCCCAATGGTGACTTGCCTGGCAAGGCAAGTCGACTTAGAAACCGGGTAGGTCACGTTGTGTGATCCCGCTTGGACTCTTGTAAGCCCCGGAGCCTCGACCTGTGTATATAAAGGCGAGACCTGGTGGCGGGTTAACTGAAGAAAATAACCGATCAATAGCTAGGTCAAGCATGATCGCTCCCTTGTAAACGATACTCAAGCAATACAACTAGAAGCAGGACATAGGCTTTTACCTCGTTGTGAGGGGCCGAACCTAGGTAAACCTTTGTGTCCTTTGTCCCGTTCAACCCCTTCGAGTTAACCTACGTTGCGATGGCTCCACACCTAAGTCCTTTCACAAGGGCATCTGCCGTGTTAAGTCCACGACAGTTGGCGCCCACCGTGGGGCCAGAGCACGATGGTTTCGAGTTCTTGAAGGGCACCTTCTCAGGGATCAAAGGATATGCCTTGGGCCGGATGACTAAGAGTCGCCGTGGCAAGATCTACATCGACGATGCTGGCTGGGGCTCCGAGGCTGACTCAATCGAGTACGGGTACCGGGTCCCCTTTGGCGGAATTCACGTCTTCATCGACAAGATCGGCGAGTCAGAGCCTGAGCCAGACACCTGCACCAACATCATCGAGACGGTTCAGCGCATGACCCACTAGGGGTCAACCCGGCCAGAAGCACGGCTTTGTTGGCTTTGTTCATGGGGTGGATCTTGAGGAAGGTTCTGCATCTGGTGGAGAGATGGCCATCTATTGAGGTGATGAGTCATCGACCGGAGAAACCAAGTAAATCTATCTGCTTCAGGATGGCGGGCTTGGGGGCTATTCCGATGGTGACAGTGTTCGGACCCTTATGAGCCGCCGAACAGGGCTGCTATTTTTATGGCTGGTACGCAACCAATAGTAAACTCATCAACAGCTGCTGCCATGACATCCGGTTCAACTGCTGCTGCGATAGCTGGGGCAAGCGGCTCTGTTCGGCCGCTGACTCAGGTTTTATCTGAGCTCTTGGGCACCCTGACGACTCTGTTAGCCACGGAGGTGACTCCAGCGAATCAAGCACAGCATAATGCAGAAGTTGCAAAGGTGCGAGATGAGGTGGCTAAAGCCCAAGAGGATCTTAATGCAGCGAATGCCAGGATGGCGAAGGAGCGAGCTTCGATGGATGCCGAGTCACAGCGGATAAGAGCAGAAGCTTTCCGCCTAAGTCTAGATCAGAATGCGTCCAATGCTGTTTTTCGAAGAAGGCACCAGAGCCGCTTGCCTTCGCAGTTTGAGGGGCGGAATCTTTTTAACACACCCGGGGCAGGAACGAGTAACCCACCCGTTGTAACCTGGGCTGCTGAGGCACCGGGGACCGGGGTGGCGGCCCAGCCTCATGTGCCAGACCCGTCTCATAGGGACCTGACCCCACCTCAACGGGTTCCAACACCCTCTGGCCATTATTCTAACCCAGTGGATAACATGATAGCAGTGGCCACGCGGCTAGCGGCTATCCCGATCGAAGGTGAGTCTCCAGTGGTGATAGAGACCCGGAACGCGGTGGAGCTTCTTCAGACGGCTGTAGTGTAGGAGGCGGCTTATTCGTACAGTCGTGTGCGGGTTCACTCAACTCCCCCCCCCAAGTCGAAGCTATAGCCGGTGTATTGAGTCACCGACGGTTTCCAGCAGTGAACGGTGTCGTAACCTGCCTCGTAATGATGACCCGCTCCATGGACATAACCCGCCCCATGATGATAATATGCTGAAAAATGCTCAGGCCCTTGTAGATCAGGCTAGAAACCGTCATGAGGCGGAATTGGCGGCTCAACTAGGGGCTCATCAGCAGTTTCCAGTAAACCCTTCGGCGTCTGTTGGGGCTGGACGACTTCCAGGATAGTTGGTGTGCCGTGTCTAGTACCGGCTCTACGCAATGAATGTTTGCCCAAGGATTTTAAGGGCCCTCGTAAGGTGCCTAATTATATAGCTGATCTTCCACCTGAGGCTTGGATTGAGAGCTATGAGCTGGCTATGGAGATGCTAGATGTTAATGATGTTGTATGTGCCAAGTACTTCACCATGATGTTAGATGGACCGGCTCGAACCTGGTTGAAAGGTTTACCCGCCAATTCCATCAATTCATGGGCTGAGTTGAAAGCGCGCTCCATTCAGAACTTTAAGGGAACATGTAAGCAGCCTCTGACGATTATTGATCTGGATAACTGTGTACAGTGGGAGGATGAGTCGGCCCACCATTGGGTCCGCCGGGTTTCAGCTATTATCCATTCATCCGATAGCATTGCAGCAGGTTCAGCTGTCTTGGTCTTGGAGAAGAATTGTCACTTTAGCCCCCTTAGGCACAAGCTTGGGCGGTTTAAGCATCACTGTAATAACATGGGAGAGCTCATGGCGGCTCTTATCAAGTATGCCGATTCTGATACCACGAAAGATCCTGGATCTGATGATGAAAAATCCAACAAGGGAAAGAAGAGTGGTAATGCTAAGGGTCAGCAGCAGAACGTGACAGGGCATAATGGTCACAACCAGGGTAACGGTGGTAAGTGCAGACAGCCCGATGGCGGGTCAGATCTTGTAGCTAACACCAACACTAGATATAAAAGCCAGCGCCATAATGGCAACGGTAAGCAGGCCTTTGGAGGGCCAAAATTTAATATTGAGGCGATGATGAATGAACCTTGCCCAAAACACAGTCTGCCCAATAAACCGGCGGCTCATGCTTGGAAGGACTATTTCGTCATGAGAGAGTACAGGAATTACAACTTCAATCAGAATCATGGCAACAATAATGGCCCGCCTGGCGGGTCAGGATCCGGCTCACAGGGGCCCGGCTTTGGTGGTGGCGGCTCAAGTTCTGGGTATCAAGGACAGGCCAACCAGGGTGGTTATAACCAACAGTCTGGTCAGGGTAACCAACAACATCAGTCAATATTCCAGAATAATCCAAAGCAGCTTAACAGTGGCCAGTATCATGTTTTTACCACAAGTCTCTGCAAACGAGATTAGAAGGTTCATAAACACGCGGTCAGTGCGGTTGAGCCGGTGGTACCTCAATACTTGCGGTGGTCAGAGCAACCAATCACATGGAGTCGAGAGGATCACCCGCCCCGGGTTGACAATCCGGGTCAACTAGCGTTGGTGGTAGCCCCTTAGGTTGGGGGATATAAATTCACCAAAGTGCTTATGGATGGTGGCAGCAGTATCAATATCCTTTACTATGATACCTTTCACCGGATGAATTTAAATGATAAGGAGCTTAAGCCATCTTCTACAATTTTTCATGGTGTGGTACCTGGTAAGTCGGCATATCCAGTTGGTAAGATTGCCTTGGATGTGGCTTTTAGCGACGACTATGACTACAGAGCAGAGACGTTATGGTTTGAAGTGGTTAAAATTAAGAGTCCTTATCATGCCCTGTTCGGGCGGCCGGCTTATGCCAAATTTATGGCACGGCCTTGTTATGTTTATTTGCAGCTTAAGATGCCAGGACATAACGGTACTATTACAGTCCATGGCGATCGAAGGATTGCTTTGGAATGCGAAGAAGGAGATTTTGCCTATGCTGAATCAGCCTATGCTACTGAGGAGCTTAAATTTTATGAAGATAATGTTGACCCAGACGATATGACCCCTTTGAAGAAGCCCACCACTGAGCAGGACCCTTTATTGAAGTTTAATTCGGCTGATGATACTAAGCAAGTTGACTTCATCCCTAGCGACTCATCTCAACAGTTCACAGTGGGGGCTGTCGGCGTTCTGGGAACCAGGGTACCCAGACTTGCCTGCCTGCGGCCCATGGCGTGGCTTCATCAGCGGCCTGGTACGGCCCGTCTGCAAAGACTAGCAAGACAAGACCCTCGCGAGGGGGACGACACCAAGACCGCCTAAGGGAGCAGCCTCCCCAGGCTGCCTCCTGAGGAGCGGAGATTTCTATGCAGGTACCCAACCTCAGGAGGTTGTGATGACGCAAGCCATGACGACCAAGGCCAGGAGGGCGCCAGCGGTCGCAGAGAAGACAGTTTCTCTTTGGTGCTAAGGAGGCAAGCGCAGGCGTGGGTTCCCGAGGACACAAGCAAAGGTTTCCATTCCAGTGCAACAAGACCAAGGTCGCCAGCTCGGCAGGACGGATGTCATCGCCGATCCCACCGCAGCGTCACGCCCAGAAGCTTTGCAGACGAAGACCACCTTTCGTCAGGATAAGATGAACTACTTGTCCCCTTTCAAATTGGCCGTCGTGGAATCCCTTCCCGCCTACGCTTTGGGGAAGAGGACCATGGCCACTATAAATATAGGTTAGCCACCACCATAGTAGGGGGGCGAAATTAGATCTGAACCCCTCAACTCACACCCTCACCAGAGCATACCTCACAAGGTTGTCCGTCCATTGTACTTGTCCATCCGCAGCCCCTCGTGAGGCCAATCCACCACAAAGCAGGAGTAGGGTCTTACACCGCAAGGTGGCCTGAACCTGGGTAAACTGCCATGTCCATTTTCTTCCTTGTTCATCGAGCTAGGCCGTGGGGCGACGGCTCGGTAGGCCAGATAGGTTGAAGTTCTTCGCACACGGCCTAGAGTTCGAACCTTTTCTTGGGTCTGCGGAGCCCTGAATCCGACATTTGGCGCGCCAGGTAGGGGCATGTCGAAGTTCTGCTTCCTCGTCGACCTTGCTCCGCCCTTGCCTCATCGTTCCCATGGCAGGCGCCACCCCGCCCGCCGGGCCGCCGGGAGCGTTCGGAGGCATCGCGGGTCTTCGAGCTTTTTCCCCCGCCTTGCGACGGGTGCAGTGGCCGCATAAGTTCAGGCCGGTGTTGCCGCCACGGTATGACGGCGCGGCGGACCCCATGGATTTCCTCTGGGTGTACGCGGAGGTCGTCTGGGCGGCGTGCGGCGACGACAAAGTCATGGCAAACTGGCTCCCTATGGCTCTCTCGGGGGTGCTGCGCTCCTGGGTGCTCCGCTTGCCGGAGTCCTCGATGGCCTCGGGGGAGGAGCTGCGCAATCAGTTCATCTCACGCTTCGCGGCACCGGTGCCCCACGTCATTGCGGCCATCCTCGGAGGGTCACAGGCACCGGCCTCAAGCTGCCACATCAAGCAGCTCTTCCGACGGATGGAGGCCGCCCGACCACAGTAGGGGGCTCCTTCAGGCCGGGTGGCGCCCGAGACCGACATCGTCTTCGACTCCAGGGATCACCCCAAGACTACGGTCGATGCCGGCGTGCTCCCCTTGCTGTGCACGCCCACCATCAGCAGTGTCACGGTTACCAGAACCCTCATCTACAGCGGCATTGGCCTCAACGTCCTCTCCGTGGAAGCCTTCAACCTGCTCCAGGTACCTTATGACCAGCTTGCCCCCACCAGACCCTTTTCGGGGGTGGTCGACGGCTCCGTCATTCCCCTAGGGCAGATCCGCCTCCCGTCACCTTCGACACGCGCTGCAATTACCGCACCGAGCTCATCGACTTCGACGTCGCCTGCATCGGCCTCCTGTAAAACGCCATCCTTGGGTATCCAGCCCTGCCAAGTTCATGGCGGCAATGGACCCCGGCTACAACATCATCAAGATGCCCGGGAGCAGCGGTATCCTCACTGTGGTGGGAGACACCAAGGATGCACTCCTGGCCCTCAAGCTCGCTTCCAAGGCCGCGGCGGCCGTGCGGCCAGACGTGGAAGGTGCCTTAGAGATCTCGAAGGTTGTGCCCACGAAGAAGAAGCAGTTGTTCTCTCAGGACCGGGCCGAGACGAAGCAAGTACCAGTCGACGATGGGGGCTCAGGCCCCACCTTCACCATAGGTGCTGGCCTCCCCCCGTTCCAGGAGGAGGCGCTGGTTGCTTTCCTCCGTGCGAACAGGGATGTGCTTGCATGGGAGGTGACGGACCTGATTGGCATCCCGCAGGACGTGATTGAGCATCATTTGATGGTGTGACCCGGCACGCGCCCGGTGAAACAAAAGGCGTGGCGGCAGGCCCCGGAGAAGCAATCGTTCATCGTCCAGGAGGTCCACAAGCTGCAAGAAGTCGGCATCATCTGGGAAGTGCGGCACCCGGATTGGTTGGCCAACCCGGTCATCATCCCCAAGAAGGGGGGAAAGGAGCGCATGTGCGTCGACTTCACGAGCCTCAACAAAGCTTGCCCTCAAGACCCTTTCCCTCTTCCGCGCATCGACCAGATCGTCGACTCCATCGCCGAGTGTGACCTGCTGTGCTTCCTAGATACCTTCTCAGGCTACCACCAGATCAAGATGGCGGTGCAGGACGTCGAGAAGACGGCCTTCCTCTCCTCGTGCGGGGTATACTGCTACACCTGCATGCCTTTTGGACTGCGCAACGCCGGAGCAACCTTCGAGCGGTTGATGCACATCGCCCTGGGCCAGTAGCTCGGGAGGAACGCTGAGGCATACGTCGACGACATAGTGGTCAAGTCACAAGAAGCAAGGAATCTTGTTGAGGATCTGGAGGAAATGTTCGCGAACCTGCGCCAGGTGAACCTGCGGCTCAATCCAGAGAAATGTGTGTTCGGTGTCCCGTCCGGCAAGCTGCTAGGTTTTCTGGTGTCGCACAGAGGGATCGAGGCTAACCCAGAGAAGGTCAAGGCAATAGAAAGAATGAGCCCACCGCAGACCCTCAAGGAGATGCAGAAGCTCGCGAGCTGCATGACTTCGCTGGGGTGCTTCATTTCCAAGCTTGGCGAGCGCGCCCTCCTGTTTTTCAGGCTGATGAAGAAGAAGGGCCCGTTCGAATGGACTCTGGAGGCCGAGGCGGCCTTCCAAGACCTCAAAAGGAATCTCACCAGCCCGCCGGTGATGGTGGCGCCTCGTCCCCTCGAGCCCCTGGTGCTTTACTTAGCCGCCGTGCCACACTCGGCAAGCGCAGCACTCGTGGCGGTCCAGGAAGGGCGCACAAGTGCGGATGCGAGGCATAGCGCCCCACGCATAGCCACGCCGTTGCCACCTTAGGATGGCGCTCCTAAGGCCTCGACTACCCCACCAGACCGCGAGTCTCCCGAGGCCCCCTCATCTCAGGAGGGGCTGGACGTCGTCGACGCCTCTCCCTTCGTCGAGCACCCCATGTACTTCGTCAGCACGGTGTTGCATGATGCGCGCGCGCTACCCCATGCCACAGAAGCTCCTGCTCGCACTCCTCGTCGCCTCCAGGAAGCTACGCCACTACTTCCAAGGCCACCCCATTAAAGTGGTCCCCGTGTACCCCCTGGAGAGGGTGCTCCGGAGCCCTAATGCTGCGAGGAGGGTTGCTGAGTGGAACATCGAGGTGCAGGCGTTCCTGCTGGAGTTCAGCACCACCAGGGTCATCAAGGGCGCGACCCTCGCTGACTTTGTGGTGGAATGGACAGACACCCCAGACCGAGGGGTGGGTGAAGACCGCTCCCTCACGCCCAGAGATGAGGCGCCCGATGGCTAGGTCATGTACTTCGACGGCGCGTTCGCACGCCGGGGCACGGGGGCTGGAGCCGTACTCATCTCGCCTACCCAGGACAAGCTCTACTACGCCGTGCAGCTCTACTTCCAGCATGGCGAGAAGGTCTCCAACAACATCGCGGAATACGAGGGTCTGATCGCCGGCCTCAGGGCCGCGGCAGCCCTGGGGGTCAAGCGCCTCACCATCAAGGGTGACTCTCAGCTCCTCGTCAACTTCTCCAACAAGGAGTACAAGCCCATGGACAAACACATGGAGGCATACCTGGAAGAGGTACGCAAAATTGAAAAATGATTCTTGGGTTTGGAGTTGCAGCACGTCCCGCGTGGCACGAACAAAGAGGCAGACGACATCGCCAAGAGAGCGTCCCGATGCGACCCCCAGAAGCCTGGCGTCTTCGAGGAATGGCTCTTCAAGCCATCGGCGGCCCCCTCCATTGCAGGCCCGTTGCTGCTTCGGGAGGAACTACCCATGGCCCCCTCTTCGGGCGCTCCAGCCTGCGGTCCGACCTTTGGAGCCCGCCTGCTCCTGGCGCTAGAACCTCAGGAAGGGTGCTGGACCGAAGAGTTCAAGGCGTACCTACTCCAAGGCACCTTGCCGGAGAAGGAGGAAGACGCAGAACGCGTGGCCCGTCAGGCCACCGCCTAGTACTTGCTGGATGGCGAGCTTTACCGAAGGCGCCCGAACGACGTCTCACTGCGGTGCATCTCCAAGGAGTAGGGATGCGAGCTGCTGGCTGACATCCATGGAGGGGATTGTGGGCATCACTCGTCGTCACGCACCCTCGTGGGCAAGGCGTTCCGCAGCGGGTTCTACTGGCCCACGACGCTCAACGATGCCATCGAGTTGGTGAGATCCTATGAGGCCTGTCAATTCCATGCCAAGCAGATCCACCAGCCTGTGCAAGGCCTCCAGACAATCCCGCTCTCATGGCCGTTCGCGGTCTGGGGGCTGGATATCCTGGGCCCGTTTCCCCGAGCGGCCAGGGGCTACCGCTACCTCTACGTCGCCATCGACAAGTTCACCAAGTGGGTGGAGGTGGAGCCCGTGCACGCCATCCCAGCTGGCTCGGCCATCAAGTTCATCAAGGGCCTCGTGAGCCACTTTGGGGTCACCAACCATATCATCACTGACAATGGCTCTTAGTTCATGAGTAACCTCTTCAAAAGATATTGTGCTAACCTTGGAACGCAGATATGCTACGCTTCGGTGGCGCACCCACGGAGTAATGTCCAAGCCGAACGCGCCAACGCAGAGGTCCTGAGGGGCCTCAAGGCGAGGAGCTTCAAGAAGAAACTCGAGGCCTGCGGCAGGGGTTGGCTCGATGAGCTTTAGTCCATGCTGTGGTCCATCCGCACCATTGCGACTATGCCCACCGGCGAGACCCCGTTCTTCCTCGTCTACGGGGCTGAGGCGGTCCTCCCTCATGAGGTCAAACATCGCTCCCCGCGGGTCTTGGCGTTTGACGAGGCACGCCAGGACGCCTCGCGGGGGATGGACCTCGTGCTCGGGGAGGAGGGCCGCTGCCGAGCCGCGCTCCGTGCCGTGAGGTACCAGCAGGCGTTGCGGCGGTATCACTGCTGTAGCGTCTGCTCCAGGACCCTCGAGGTGGGTGACATCATCCTGAGATGGGTGCTCTTCAGGGAGGGGCTTCACAAGCTCTCGCCTATGTGGGAGGGCCCATTCAGAATCGCCCGTGTCTCCAGGCCTGGCGCCGCGCGCCTGGAGACGCAGGACGGGGTCCTCATCCAGAACACCTAGAACATCCAGCACCTCCGGAAGTTCTATCTGTGAACAAGGCCATGCGCCTCTCAAGTCTCCGCCCGTGACACTCTCACGTAATAATGAGTGGGGCTGCACATGCCCCGGAGTCTCCTGAGTGTCGCCCTTGGGCCTCACGGGGGCTCCCTGTGGCACCCCGATAGAGGGCCGACGCAGGCCAGCCCCAGGATAAGACCTGGCGCACGTCAAGACATGATACAACAATTCCAGGCACAAAAATGGCTTTATTAAATGGAGTATTACAATACTGTTGCTTACAACAATATTACATAGCTCCAAGGCTATCCAAAATGGCAGTGAAGGTCTTGGTTCAGCGGCATCAACGTCTCTGGCTGGGCTCCACAACTCACAGGACTGGCTGGGTTACGATCTAGCATGACGGATCTTCTCCTGCAACTGGCCACGTGCAAGGCCAGGTGAGCACTTTGAATGTACTCGCAAGACAACCAAATACATAGCATCCAAACAGGGAGATAACAAAGCAAGCCCTATGCTATGCAAGAATTAATTCTGAACATGACATGGAATTAACAAGAAAGCGTGAATCAACATGGCATAGCATACCCTTCTAGCATTATTAATCATCATGTCGTAGCAAGATTATCTGGCATGTTTAAACGTCTAGCAGCATTGATCATCACGACATAACGGGGTTATCTAGCAAAATAACTACTGAAGTAAAGTACAGTAAAGTAAAGCATATTAAGTGTACAATCCATATTCCGAACATTCTCATGATCCAATCTGAAACTAATCCCAGTCCAATCCAAGTTTTTCGGTCATCTCACTATTTCTTCCATAGCCATCCCATGGCTATCATGCCATACTCCTGACAACATCTGATGTCTATGCAGGGTAGGTTCTTCCACTATTATTAACATTATCACGGTTGATCACCTAGCGAGGTCTGGACGGGCTGCCCAATACCATGGACGCGGCTATTCGAATAGATTTTACACTCTGCAGAGGTTGCGCACTTTACCCACACTATGGAGCACTGACCTCGTGATCCCATTCGGGTGGACCAGTGTTGCTCCAACGAAACCTGCCTGACCCTGACTCTCCCATCGTACCACCAGCATTCATCCTCCCCCGGAGTCCTGCCCTGGGTGGCCCCTATGTCCTCGTGACACCTGCCACCATCGTGGCCAAACAAAACGGTCCCAAACGGGGACGGGTACCCAAACAACTCAACTGGGCTCACAGGGTTATCGCCGCCTACCGGGCCAGGGTAGCGCGTGCGCATAACCTTCCCTGTCGAGCGGTACCGGTGAAAGAGCACGCGATCAGACCAAGTCAAGGCCGTCCCATACCGGCAAATGTGGTTGCACGGATAAGCCCGGACAGGTGACTCTGATCAACCGACTAGGTTTATCATTGTATCTCCATCATCCCACCATTACCTTAACAATTATAAGTGTGAACAGCCACTTAACATCAGCATAGAGAATTATTACAACGTTGACAACATGGCAAGAACTCAAATCGTGGCTCTCATATGATAACGGTATTCAAAATATTGTTACTAGCATGGCAGGACATGGCATGAAAACAAGTCATGATATTAGATGAAAAGTAATGATAATATCTAAAACAGATGACATAACAGGTGTATGCAAGTGCAGGCTAATAGGTGATACCGATGTACTACAATGAACACACAGGGTGCAAGCAAAGTCATCACGCAAGTCCGGAGCTCATGGATGAGGTTGGCTTGCCTGGGGGTGAAGGAATACGCCGGGCAGAAGTGCGATAAAACTTCGGAAGATTTGCTGGAAAGGTGTCCCTTTCGGAGGGGCAGATCGAAGGGCAAGGGCAAAATGGTCATTTTCACAGTGTGAAAACATTATGAAAATGATGCCATTGGAACGGGCTCGTCGATCTGAAGACGTGGGCGTTGGTTTTACCTCAATTGGAGTTACGGTCGCGGAGATACGGCCGTTCGTTCGTTAAGCGGTAAAACAGACAGAAACTGTCCATTTTAGCCTTTAACGGGTGAATGTTCACTATTTAATCAGTTCAGCCACCGGCTGGAAAAAGAGAAAGCGCCTTCTGCGGTTTACGCTTTCACTTGGTCGAAAACGTATTTGCTGGAGTACGCTTTCACTTAAGTTCGCGGGCCCGGCTAACAGTGACTTACACCTGGGCCCGGGTTGACTTCTCTCTCTATCCAACAGACTTGCGGGCCCCGCCTCATCTCTTCTCTCTCTCTCTTCCTTCTCTTCTTTCCCCCGTCCGAACAGAGGAGAGCGCCGCTGTGGCTCGGGCCTCGCCGGCTGTCGGTGCTCCTCCGCACGGCTGCTCCCTCCGATGAGTTAGGCGGCCTCGTGGCACCGTCCCGCGCCCGAAAATGGTCGCCGGGGACCCGGGGACGCTCGAGGGAGGGGTGGCCACAACGGCAGAAGGGGACGACCGCGGGCGTAGATGATTCCACCCCGGCGAGACCGCTCCGACCAGAACATGGACGACGGAGGCATCAGGGGCTCCTGGGGATGCCGAGGATGTGGACGGAGAGGTGGGGGAGTGGCCAGGAAGCCGGATTCGCTCAAGGAGAATCGAAGTAGAGCTTTGGCCATTGGAGAAGGCTGGGAGCAACTCGAGCTTGAGGGGAGGGAGTTGGGCTGCTGCTGGTGAGGAGGAGAGCTCGGGGGCTCGCTTAAATAGCAGAGGGAGAGGAACTGGACGGTGCCGAAGCTCCGAGATGGCCGGTGTCGTGGCGGCGACCGAATGGGGAATCGACGTCGGCATGACCGTCCAAGAGCTAGGGGACGAGGGGAGAAACAACCAGAAGGCACACGCGTGCGGTGAGGAGTTCCCCGGCGCGTCCGGACTAGCTACGGTCGGCCGAAGCGAGCTCTCAAAGGCTCGGTTCACGCGGTGCACTGTTTTTGGCGTGCACTGCACGTGGTCACCACGTGGATACGGCGATGCCACGCTGCGCTCGATGCCAAATGGTGTCTGGGAGGTTCTGCACACTTCGCTTAGTTGACCATGTGTCTGGAAGACACAGGGGAGCTCTGAGGTGACTAGACCAAGGTCAAACAGGTTCCAACAGCAAAGTGTTTGTCATGTGGTGTGGCCACCACAGTGCACCTATTGGCATGATCTTGGGCAGGGGTGAGTCATCTACTAAGGTAGTCATACTGGCAAAATTTAGGCACAAATGGACAAGGCTAGCTGGTACTTCCTTTGTAACCTTGCCCACTGACCAGAAATGCAAATGATGATGCTGGGGTCAAATGGCTAAATGGATTTGATCTATTTTTGGTGGAGAGTGATGATATGGTCATAGGAACTGTCTGGAAAGGTTTCATCTCAAATTGATCATCTATGAGGTTACTTCCTTCACAGAGATGCAATCTGGACAGAAACTTAGATAATTTACTGAGTAAGATTGGCTAGATGGAATGGGCTAGTTTTTGGTATCCATGGGTAGTATCTCATAATGAATCACCATGCAAAAATTCAGCCCAAGGAGATCAAGGAATCAAGCACTTCCTTTGCAAACTGAAAATTTGAACAGAATTTGCAAAGTGGTGTTGTGCTCAAAATTTAATGGGTGAAACTTGAGATGTTGATGGAAATGGTGAAGATAGGGATAGGACAATCTCCACAAATTATTTGGGATTTTCCCTAACTACCAAAATGGTAGTTCCTTTGGAAAGGCCCCAAATTGAAATATTGGCTTAAAATAGGAAAATGCAATTTTCCCTATTTAATTATGGCCAATATTTTTATGAGAGCTCAATATGATTACAAAGAATATCTCCACAAGTTTTCATGAACTTTGGAGATGGATAGATATTTTTCTGGATTTAATTCCTCAGAAAGGCAGAAAAAGGAATTAATTCTAGATGAGAAATATTGCATATGACTTGGCAATATTTTTGCACATCTAGGGTTTATGAGTGAAGGAGGATCTCTGGGAATTTTAGAAGGATCAACTGAGCAAGAAAAATGATAACTCCTTTGTAAACACAAAGGCAGGATTTCCAGTTCCGATATTTTGGAACTAGGGTTTAAATGAGGTTCGGGGTTTACAGACGGGAACTTGACTGGCACAAGAGCATGGAAAATTCATGGAGAGGCTGAGGATTGTCTGGATTCACCTGGTCACTCACCAGATTCCAGAGGAAAAATTCGGGAAAGAAAAGCTAGGAAGGAATAAGAGCACAAAAATCGATAACCCAATTTTTTGGGGTGTTACACTCCCACCCACATCCTAGTGGAAGCCCCATGCTCCGTGCTGGCAGGAAGACCAGAAGACTAGTGTAGGTGTCGGATGCGGCTGTTCTTTTTGCTTTGCTTTCTGTAGCTGATTTGCCACCTCTTGGAATGAAATTTGAAGTTTTCGCGTCCTTATTTGAAAGGGTTGCGAATTTTCTCTCCTCGCGGCATTCGCTCTTTTAGGTCTCATTTTAAGGAGAGTGACAGTTGCCCGTCGCTCTTCTTCGCGCGTCTCGCGCATGGGGGCTGGGCACGGTGTGTACGCTTGGGCCCGCCCGTGAGCACACCTCGCCAAAGCCTTGGCATCCTAGCCTTTGGCGTCTTAATCCTCGCGCGAACACCGTCAAACAAGCCAATGGGCACACACGCCTCCTGAGTCCATGCCTCCGGGCATCGCGACACGGTGTACCAGCAGCCCACGCTCGGGGGCTCACGCGGGGCAAGGCACCTCCAAAGGTCCCCTAACCCTGCAGCCACTAAGCACCTCCTGAGACCGGAGAACCTTTGGGTCCATGAGAAGGAAATCCCCGGCAAGATCTCTATGGAACGAGGGGCACGCAGAGGACCCAAGCTCCGAAGGAACATGCCCTCGCAGCGTAGGAGTCCACCACAAGCACACCAAGCTAAGTTACCCTAAATCACGATCAACAAGAGCTTGTTGGTTGGTAGCAACATGAATGATAAGATACGAAATGGAGGCATTAACATAAATGGCGCAAGCGCCGTGATCCATTACATGCCCTACCAGGGCCTTCTACGTTTCTTGATGCAGGAAAAAGGAAAAAAAGAAGCAAAAGCGGCCTCGCGACCACTGCGGTTCCTGAGGCCTGGCTCCAGCGATGCCCGCGCTCAGTCGGAGTCCTCCTCTTGCTTCACCAGAGCGCGATGGGGGGGCGGCTCGTCGCCCTCCTCGGTCCGGGCCCAGTGGCATGGCGGCTCGTCGTAGTCATCGTCGCTCGTGCTCTTCCCGGAGGAAGAGCCGCCACTGCTGGAGGCGTCATAACCGTCGCCAAGGGCAAGTTCGTCGGCGCCGTCACTATCGCCCTCCGGGCAGCACCCCAGGCGCCTGCCGTCCTCCCCGAAGATCCTGACGTAGAGGGTCGCAGCGTCGTCATGCCTGAAGTGGAGGGTACACCTCCCCTGCAGGCCGCGCGCACGGGCAAACGGCTGCCACCCGCGGTTCTGGAACATGTAGCCAGCATGCATAACCTCGACCTCCACCCATGAGTCCTTGCTGCAGCAATCGTCGGCCTACAGCCAGAGGCCGCCAGGCCCTCCGGTCGACAGCGCACCCGCGAAGAAGCGCTGGAGCTAGAACCAGGTGCCCGCCAGCCTCTCCGCCCACACCACGAACTCCAAGGACGCATCGGCCGAATGGGAGCGTGGGCGTGGTGGCCGGATGGCTGCCATGTGCCTCCCTCCTTGGCCGCAGCCACCACGGCCACGGCAGCCCCCAGCGCGGGAGGGAGCACCCCCGCAACTGCCGGAGGTGATGCCAGCCTTCGAGGGGCTGCGCCCACAGCCTCGGGGAGCCACCGTCGGCGTTGCAGCGTACTTGTGGGGACGGCCGCAGCCCCTCTTGGGTGGCAGCGAGCTTGGTCCCTCCTTGGGATCCTTTCCCTTCTCGGCAGCCAAGAACCTCCTCACCGGCGCCATGGATGCTTCGGCAAGATGGCGCGACAATGAAGAAGAAGAAGGAGTGAGCAGCGAGAAGATGAAGATTGGCTGGGGGCTCCGCCCCCGGTCGCCCATTTATAGCTGAGGGAAGGCCAACTGGCGGCCTCTCACGTTCCAAGCAATGATGGCCTATCTGCATGCACCAGGCAGTTGTCAAGTCGGGCAGTTATCGAGGCAGCATGGGGAAGTGGAGACGCCCACATCCCATCAAGCACCACACGTCGCCCTGGCCCGCAGGTTATTGGGGCCCGCGGCGCTTCGCCCTTGCCTCTGGCTTCGCCTTGAAGCCAAGTCCGAGCACGCCTTGGGCCCGAGGGCTACTGTCGGCATTCTGGGAACCAGGGTATCTTGCCTGCCTGCGGCCCATGGCGTGGCTTCATCAGTGGTCCGGTACGGCCCGTCTGCAAAGACTATCAAAACAAGACCCTCGCGAGGGGCCAAGCCTCGCGAGGGGGACGACGCCAAGACCTCCTGAGGGAGCGGCCTGCCCAGGCTGCCTCCTGAGGAGCGGAGATTTCTATGCAGGTACCCAACCTCAGGAGGTTGCGATGATGCAAGCCGTGATGACCAAGGCCAGGCGGGCGCCAGTGGGTGCAGAGAAGACAGTTTCCTCTTTGGTGCTAAGGAGGCAAGCGCAGGCGTGGGTTCCCGAGGACACAGGCAAAGGTTTCCATTCCAGTGCAACAAGACCAAGGTCACCAGCTCGGCAGGACGGATGTCATCGCCGAGCCCACCGCAGCGTCACGCCCAGAAGCTTTGCAGACGAAGACCACCTTTCGTCAGGATATGATGTACTACTTGTACCCTTTCAAATTGGCCATTGTGGAATCCCTTCCCGCCTACGCTTTGGGGAAGAGGACCAAGGCCACTATAAATATAGGTTAGCCACCACCATAGCGGGGGGACGAAATCAGATCCGAACCCCTCAACTCACACCCTCACCAGAGCAGACCTCACAAGGTTGTTCGTCCCTTGTACTTGTCCATCCTCAGCCCCTCGTGAGGCCAATCCACCACAAAGCAGGAGTAGGGTCTTACACCGCAAGGTGGCCTGAACCTGGGTAAACTGCCGTGTACGTTTTCTTCCTTGTTCATCGAGCTAGGTCGTGGGGCGATGGGTCGGTAGGCCGGATAGGTTGAAGTTCTTCGCACATGCCCCAGAGTTCGAACCTTTTCTTGGGTCTGCGGAGCCCTGAATCCGACAGGGGCTAACATGGATCCAAAATAGGAAAGCACGCTCATCGAGTTCATCCGTGAGAATTGGGACATTTTTTCATGGAAACCTTCTGACATGCTGGGTGTACCGAGAGAATTCGCTGAGCACACTCTTAATGTGGATCCTAAATTTAAGCCGGTTAAACAGTTTCTTCGTTGTTTCAATGAGGAGCGACGTAAGGCCATTGGAGACACTACTAGAAAAAAGGCTGTTAGTGGCGCACCTGTTTTTGCTATTAATGGCGCACTATAGGTGCGCCACTATTAACACGCCACTAGTAACAAATAGTAATGGCGCACCTCTGGTGCGCCATTAGTATCCCAGATAATAGTGGCACACCACATAGTGCGCCATTACTATGTCCAACAGTGCGCCATTACTATGCCTCCTAGGGGGCCATATTTACCTTCACGTATGCCCCCAAGTGCGCCATTACTATGCCCCATAATGCGCCACTGGTATTTAGCCTCGGTGCGCCACTAATGCTCAATATGCTGCGCCACTACTATGAATATTAGGAATTATTATTTTTTGCTTTTCTGGTATTTGCACAGGTTACAAAATATCTGGTATTTGCACAGGTTACAAAATATCTGGTATTTGCACAGGTTACAAAATACGTTACACAGCACAGAATATAAACATCACACAATAGAATTCATCATATTAGTCTCCAAATTCGAAATAGCGAACAAAGTTCAAACATTAGCCAAGTTTAGGTCTCGAGACATTAGCAAAGTTCATCATATATATTAGCCGAGTTTGTCGTCACATTACAAAGTCGATATCGATCATCTAAGCTACCATCACATAGAAGAGAGCTGCAGTCACGATGAGCATCATCGCGATGAAACTGGTCTTCATCCGGTTCCTCCTCCGCTCCCTCCTCTCTCTCGCTAGATAGCGCATGTATCTAGCTTCCGCCTCCGCCCTAGTGGTGTACCCTTTGTAACTGTTACCACTGAAACGGTGAACCTGTCTCCGACACTCCTCCCAGTCGTCGTAGACTCCGGGAACCTTACCCTTGTACACGACATACGACGGCATCTCTATGCACTAGACAAACAAAACGTTAGTAGCAATTCACAGACAATATATAAGCAATATATAAGTATGCAACAAAAGGATCGGAAGAGAAAAGCTACACATTAATAGCACGATTCATAGTCCTACTAATAAATAGCATCGATTACATATAAGTTGAACGACTGTCCAAACTAAAGAGACATACAAGTTCATTAAAGTTTAATTACAACATGAGCTAATCGATATTTCAGAACTACATAGCATCATTACTTTCGACTCGACTCAGGGACCGGAGCGTGGATGAAGCCGCCGTCTTTCATGATGGTCATGAAATCGCGATCGTTGTCAGCCTGCATTTGTAGCGTTGTTTCTATTTCACTGTTGGACGGTTGATATTTGAGGTAGAACTGCCCCGAGGTATGAAGAACATCTTGATAGATGATTTCCGCAAACTCCGACTGGATGCGAAAGAATTCTTGTCTGATGTCCACGTCCTGGATTGCCGATAAGCGTGCGGCCCAATCTTTGAGATTAGTTGGTAGCAGAAGGTGATTATGGTCCCGTACGATCGCCCGCATGTGATGGAGGGCGTAGTAGGCATCCTTCTGACCGCCAGGCGGCTGCTTGACGCAGGGGAACGTCGTTACGTGGGTGAACACGTGCTTGCCGTACCTACAAATTGGCCTCCTGAAGGTGCCTCCAGATTTGGCGTAGCCGGGGAGAGCATCATCAAGAACTTTCTTGATATTTGTGTAGTCTTTCTTCGACTGACGGTATGAGTCGAAATACATGGCCATGGAATATTTTGGGCTTAAGAGGATGAGTGTGCAATGTGTGTCACTGCACAAAACACGGAATGTTAGAAAAAAAAGAACGATCAAAATCTAAGAAATCATATGTTACAGGGCGGTGAGGGGATGACTTACTCGGGAAAGTAAGGCACGAGGAAGTTATCCTTATCTGGGTTCGCCAGAATGACGCCTTCGAGGTATGAACTCGCGACTTGCCGGTCGCCAGCGCTGCCCAAGATCTTGGCACGCATGTAGAAGGGGTCGACTATCACGATGTCCGGGGTCTTGTCTCTAATGATCCGCATCTCCATACTGAGCGAAAATAGCTGAATGAAGGTGTAGTGCAGCGGATGAAGGTTAAACATAGCGAAGATGTCATCAAACCGCAGGACGATCATACCCCCGATGGTGCTATCGACAAAGCCCTTGCCCTCTGGCACCTTGGCCACGAAAACCGGGTATGCCACATCATTCTCGGAGAGGCGCCGCTTCTCCATAGAAAGAACACTGTCATGCAGACTCCGCATAGCACCGGTTGCAGCATTGAGCAGATTAGTCGGTAGCATCGGCCTACCCGCCGCATGCACCCTCCTCGAGATATCCTTAGGTGAAGGTGGACCGTCCTGAGCACGGATCGTACTCGGTGCCGGCTGGCTCGCACCCTTGTTATTTTTTCTTTTCCGTCCCTTCTGCTTCTTCTGCTGTAATGGGATCGAGTTCTGCTCAGAGACCACCTTATTGAGTGTGTTGGGGCTGATAATATTTCGCACCTCGGCTATCCGAGGCTCGGTGAAGGCAGCAGCTGGAGGCGTCTCCTGAGAACTGAATGCCAGACGACGCCTGTTGCAATTGGGTTTCTCCATGGTACCAGCTAGATCGCGATCGTCTTTTGTAGGGTTGGGTTCTTGAGAAGGAGGACCCAAGAATTCGTCACCGTACCCATGTTCGTTGAAGTACTTATCAATGTTGGTAAATGTACCATCGTCGTCGTTCGGATCCTGTGCCATATGCATGTCCGGATCAGCTAACGGCGGTAGCGTTGCGGCGGTCTTGCCATGGCTTGGCGCCGGCATGACTGGCGGTGTTGTCCGTGGGGTGGTGTCCCCCGCCCCCAAACGAATCTGGCTCTTCGGCCAAAGCATGGACCAGCTTATGCAGGCACTGAGGGTCATCACATCATCTTCGTCGGCCCCAGGGGGTCGATATGGAGGTAACAAGTCATCGCAGCCCCGCAGCACCCGAACCAGTTGAACCCTATACACGGTGGGTGGCATCGGATTACCATGGAACACACGGTTGCCCGGTTTAACGATTCTGGCCTTGGCGACATCGATCAACTTGCCATCCATGAAGTGCAGGAGAGTGCATGGAACGTCGGCGGCGCCCTGCGAAAACATGTAGGGCGTCAGGGATGCCCAGTCAAAGGCAAGGAGATGAAGTCATCGGCCGAGAGGCTTAGTTACCGTGATGGCGTCGAGCTCGGCTAATGTCGAGGCACCGCCAACGGCGGGCGTGCAAGTGACGGAGGGGCCGCTTGCTGCCGAGGTGCCGGCCGGCACATTCTTCCCACACCCGGGTGCATTAAGCTCCAATGTCGGCGCCGACGCCGGAGACACCAATGCCGCCTCCGCCGGAGACACCAATGGCGCCGGCGCGTTGTGCGAGTTGCTGCCCATGAAGCTGGGAATCGGGGGCGGCCCCTGTTGGCCGCACGCAATCCACGCCTACAACCCCTCAACCAAGGTAGGCATAATGGCGGTGATCGTCGCTCCCAGTTGGTCTCGCACTTGCTCTTCGACTATCTCCGGAATCCGCGCCACTTGTGCCTTGAGTTCTTGAACCTCGCACTCCTGGCTTTCCGAGCTGGTCTTTCCCTCCGTTCGCCCAGCGTTATAGTATTCCGACCATTTCGTGGACAAGCCTTTGCCGGCCACATGACCAGTTGACGACGGCTTACTGAACTTATCCTTGTGTTTCATTACGTTCAACGCCCTATTTAAAGTGGTGTCCCAAGGGGAGCTCTGAGACGACCCCGTGCTACTGCTTTCAGTGTCCTGCGGAAGGAACGTGAACCATTTAGAAATTTGGCTTCATTAATTAGAATGCAACCAAATGGAGCTAATTATGCGGGGGTGTATTCCTTACCAGAACAAGCTCAAGCGCCTTGGTCTTCGGATCCATGGTAAGCTCCTTTGTTACCGGGTCCACCTTGTACCGGGCCCTGACATAGTTCCTGGTCTGCTTGTCACGGTATTTATCGAAGACGGGCGGTAGGCCTTCGTCGGCACGCTCCGCGTCCTCCTTGTCCCATATAGGTTCCGCCACTTTGTAACCGCCGGGACCGAGTTTGTGGACCCCTAAGTTCAAGTCCCGCATATCTTTCCCCCACTGACTTGATTCCGCAGATGCGTTACTCTCGCACTTGATCTTGAACTCCCGGTAGTCAGCTTCGCTGATCGAAGGATTTGTCTCCTTGATCTTCTCATAACTATCACCTCTTAGAATCCTTCTCTTCACCGCGGCTCTCCAAGTAGCCAGGGCCGTGCTCATCTTCGTGAGGGCGGCACTGTTCACTTTATTCCCTGAGAGGCGTGTGTTTGCGAAGTCACCGGGGAACTTGTATCGTTCAGGCAGCTTCGTGAAGAGGAGGTTGCGCAAATTCCCTCGGTCACGATGCCTTAGGTTCTCGGTGTTGATCGAGACAGTGCTCCGGAGAATGCACCCGAGTTGTCCCGCGTACCCACTGACTAATTCTTTGGGCGCCGTTGGATGCCCACTGGAGGACACTTCAGTAAATTCCTCCTTGACGGTGCCGAGCACGTTCGGGCGCCGGTCCTTCCATTGCCTCTTCGGTTGGCTGCCATCTGTGTGTGCGCTGCCATCATCAGTGGTGGCATCCTCGGCGGCACCATCAGTGGTGTCATCCCCGACGCCACTAGGGGTTGTGTAGTCGGGATCGGTGTCTTCCGCGACGTCCTCATAGCGGTGAGGTTCTTCCTCCATCTCCTGGGACAGCTCCCAGAATGCCTTGCCCGAACCGCCGGCCTCATCGTTGTTGGCCATGTTCGCTCTAAATAGGAAAAAAGGCTACTAGAGTTATTTCTTAAATGCAGTCTAGGAAAAAAGCCTACTGAACTTGACTGTGGAGACCTTCAGTTGTCCACTTGCAAAATCAAGAAGGTACACTTGTGATTGTTATTTTCTTGCATTTATATAGATGCTTGCATCAGAATCTATCTATCTGAACTTGGTATTCTTAAAAAAACAATCTGAAATTTCTCCTTAATTTACTACTCCTATATTAAAGCGCATACTGTAAACAGCTATGTCTTTGGCATTGCGCAACTTCTCCCTGTACTTCTCCCTGTAACCTAACTCAGTCTTATATTTTTGGTGTACTAGGTTGGTATTGGAGGTCCCCTTATTAATTCTAATGATGGGAGTTTTGTTAGGATTAACTTTTATGATAATACCGATAAAACCCCTTTCCTGCCAAGGAGTAAAATTGTTGATGTCTTAAAAGGGATTGATCTTCCATCGCAAAGCTATTCTCTTTTAGACAAACATTTAACAGGAGCTTACATCGTGAATCTGAACAACATGAGTAACTAGACTACATTTAATAGGAGTACACTACTAGAGTTAACAAATTGGGCATCTTCTAGGTCAAACTATAAATGTTGATTAATTTTTGTTTCGGTTGAGAATCGGGCACCTTCTAGGTCAAGAAAATTGGGCATGACCTTTGCTAATTTTCTTGACCTAGGCGTGCCCCATTCTCAACCGAAATGGAAATTAATCAACATTTCAGGAGAAAGGGGTCATTTCAGAAGATCACAAGTTCAGAAGATCTATAGTAGCAGTAGCATCACAAGTTGACAAAATTCAGTGAATATAATGTTCAACTCTACAGTAGCAGCATCATCACAAGTAGTACAGCAGCAGCATCATCACAAGTAGTACAGCAGCAGCAGTGAATATAGTTTTTATAGCATGTACTTTGGGTTCGGTTCTCTCGAGAAAAAACAGTGCAGGTTTCTGCATTATTTACCATGGTTGGTATTAATTTTTGAACCATGATTTGGTATTTTATTTGACATGCTGGCTTGGGAAAGGCACCAACAAGGTCCAAAGTATAGCCCTGATAACTGCATTCAGCCACTGAAATAACATGAGTACCAGGTAACTAAGTAAGACTACATGCGACGATCTCCAAGATATAAAAGACCAGCCAGGTGAATTCTTCAGTGAAAATGTTAGGCAAGAATAGCAGTCCAGTGTCTTATTTTGCGGTGGTGCATATGTTCATATCCTACTATGTAGCACTATTATAAGTTTGAATTTGATTCTGTTTGAACACTTTTAATATTGTTTCCATTGTTTAAAGTAGTACAACAGCAGCTTGAAATGAACTAAGACCCTAATAGCTAGTTTGATTGCGCGCTGTTACTTTCTAAACTCTTTTTATCAAATCTAGCACATGATAGCATCTTGAACTGAACCAACATCAAAAGAAAAAGACTACAACTTTGAAGACCACATCGATCAGCTTATCCTATCAACACAAATTACACACATATTCTCCCTAAACCACCCCAATCAAACACTTTTTAGAAGCTAAGTTGCATTGCACGCCCATGAGCCATGACTTATAAACACAATTACTAAAGCAGCAGAGAAATTCATCCATAATTTGTGCTAGGTATGAGGCAGCAGAGCCCGGGAGCGAGGTCGCCGAGAAGGAAGAGGGGAGAGGAGGCGGAGCTCACCGGGGAGGCGCAAGGAGGCCCTGCGAGAGCTTAGTAGCAGCAGAGGTGGCCGGAGTTGAGGAAGACGGCGGCGACCCGAGGAAGAAGACGAGGTGGATCCAGTGCTGTGCGGCTCCTCGGGTTCGCGCTCCTGCAGGGACGAGGGATGGGCGTGAGCAGCGGGCGAGAGGGAGGGAGAGCGCGGCCGGGGAGAGGAGGAGAGGGGAGGACGATCGGCTTGTGCGCGCAGCTCGCAATGCCGGCAGCGGTGGAGCGGGCGCGGGCGGACGGCGGCGTGCTCCCGCGGGGGTCGTCGGGTTAGGTGGGGCGCGCGCACCTCGCAATGCCGGCGGCGGTGGAGCGGGTGCAGGCGGACGGCGACGTGCTCGATCCAAAGGGAGAGTAGGGCACGTGGATCTGGCGAGGGAGGGAGAGAGGCCAGAGGGAGAGGGGAGCAAATGGGAGTGGGCGGAGGGTTAGCAATGGCGCACCTTTTAGGGGTGTGCCATGAAAATACGTATACCAATGGCGCACCTTCTAGGGGTGCGCCATAAACACCGTGATAGCAATGGCGCACCTTCTCCTGGTGCGCCATTACTATCTTTTTTTTTGGATTTTTAGTTGCATGTAATAATTTTTTAGAAAATGACCATAAATTTTAAAATGTTACGATATAAGTAGTTATTACTAATTTTCAAATACTTGCGTTGCAAAACATTTGTGAATTGGTAAAACATTTATGAATATGAAAAAATATCATCAAATTTGAAAAAATATTCATGAATTCAAAAAGTGCCCATGAAATTTAAAAATATTCATGAGTTCAAAAAATATTAACAAATTCAATACTTTTTGTGAGTTAGAAAAATGTTCGCATTTTCAAAAAATGTTTGCAAATTTAAGCAGGAAAAGGAACACTGAAAAATAAAATACCAGAATAAACATAAATAAAAATTGGTATATCAATGGCGCACCTCCTAGGGGTGCGCCATAAATACCTTGATAGCAATGGCGCACCTTCTCCTGGTGCGCCATTAATAACTTTTTTTTTACCAGAATAAACATAAATAAAAATAATTAAAATACCAAAAGAAAACACAAAGAAGCCCAAGGTGCTTGTAAATGATGATTTGCAACAAAACAAGAGGGAGAAGAACAAAAATTCCAAATCCAAGAAGAAAGTGGTCGATACTTCAACTTGGTGATGGAGAAGTTACAAAATATTAAAGGAAGGTAAGTACAGACAACATTAATCCCCACTGTTTTGAACAAAACAGGTTACTGGATAGAGGACTAGAACAGAAGAAATGCCACTTCCATATGTCGAAATACAATCGAGAAATGAAGACTACAATTTAAATACAATCGATCTTAGCTATCTTTTCACAATCTTCTTGCCCTTCTTTTTCGCAAATGTTGTTCTTCTCTTGAACGGACGTCCTTTAGGTAGGGTGGTCCTGCTTCTTCTTGTGGTGTATGGTACTTCATCGTCGTCGTCATGTTCCATCTTCGGGTCGCCGTACTTGTCGAAGTCTTGCTCATTGGCGACTCCATCCATTCCGATGATCTTCCTTTTGCCTCTCCTCATGACAACACGACTGGGCTTTGACGGGTCGGTAATGAAGAAGCATTGGTCCACTTGGGAAGCCAGTACCCATGGCTCATTTTTCGCGGTGACGTTTGCGCCCGCGGTCTTGGATTTGGCTTCGGGTATAACCATGGTGGTGAAATACCGGTCTTCTTTTAGGACGCTCTTGGCCCATCTGACACGGAACATCGGGACCTTCTCTCCAGCGTAGCTCAGCTCCCAGATCTCATCGATCCTTCCGTAGTATCTGTCCTTGTTGTTACCGGTGTAGGATTCCATCGTTACCACGGAGTTCTGATAATCATCGCTCTTCATGTCCTTTTCCTCGATGTAGAATGTGTAGCCGTTGATATCGTACGCCTCATAGGTCATCAGGTTGTGCTCGGCGCCCTGTGACAAGGCGAATATGAGTTTTTCTTCCGCGGAAGAATCCTCATGTAAAGGGTACGACAGAAGCTTGTCCTTGAACCAACGCGTGAAACATGAGTTGTGCTCTTTGATTATATCTTCGTCCGTCCTCTGTTGGCCTCGGTCATTGTACGTCTTCTCAATAAAGGTTTTGTGCTCTACCACCCAAGGATCAACCACGTCTATGTGTTGTAGCGCGACTAGGTTTGCTCTTTCAAAGTCGGCGAGTCAACCCTTGAAGTCGACATGCATTTCGCGGCGACCCTCGCGGTGACCCCATCCAGCGAGCCTGCCGAGGTGCCTGTTGACGGGCAGACCAACGGGGTTATCGATGCCTAGATAATTCGTGCAGTAGGAGATGCACTCTTCGGTCAGAAAGCCCTTGGCTATGCTTCCATCTGGACGTGCCCTGTTGCGAACGTATCCTTTGATGACACCATTCATCCTTTCGAACGGCATCATGCTGTGCAGGAACGTCGGCCCGAGTTGGATGATATCGTCCACGATATGGACCAGCAGATGCACCATAACATCGAAGAATGCGGGCGGGAAGTACATCTCAAGCTCGCATAGTATCACCACGATCTCTTCCTGTAGCCTTCTGAGTTGCCTCACGCCAACCGACTTCCGAGAGATGACGTCAAAAAAGTTGCATAGGCCAAATAGCGTTTCACGGACGTGCGCGTCCATGATCCCACGGATTGCAACTGGAAGTATCTGTGTCATCAGCACGTGACAGTCGTGAGACTTCATCCCGCTGAACTTCTACTTCGCTGAGTCTAGGTATCTGCTTATCTTCCCTGCGTAACCGTAAGGAAGTTTTACTCCTACGAGGCAGGTGAAAAACTGCTCGATCTCCTCCTGACTTAGAGTGAAGCACGCGGGAGGGCAGTCGTATTCGATCTTCTTGGCCTTTTTGCCTTTGCGACGACTTTCCGTGTCCTTCGCCTCATCATCATCATCATCATTAGGGCATTTTTCATGAAGCTCCTCCCTGATGCCCATTGATTGCAAGTCTGCCCTTGCTTTCGGCCCATCTTTGGTCCTCTCTGGCATGTTGAGCAGGGTACCAAGCAGACTCTCGCACACGTTCTTCATGATATGCATGACATCAAGGCTGTGAGGCACACGGAGGATCTTCCAGTACGGCAAGTCCTAGAAAACCGACCTTGTTTTCCATACCTTCAGCAGCGGCTCTGGCGCCTTTCGCTTCTTTCCCGGCGGTGGGCACTCTTTCCAATTTTTCAACAGCTCGTCTATTTCCTCGCCGCTACTCGTACGCGGGCGTCTTCGGGGTTCGGTTTCACCATCGAACAGATCCTTGCGTTTTCTCCATGCGTCATCGTCGCGAAGCCACCTTCGATGTCCCATGAACACGGTTTTCGAAGACCCGGGATCTCTATCTAGCTGGCGATACGTTGTGTCATCCATGCACCTGACGCATGCACAAAATCCGTGGACCACCTGCCCCGCGGCATATCCGTAACCGAGATAGTCGTGCACCGTCGTGAGCAGTGCGGCTCTCATAGGGAAATATTCTTTCGCTGCGGTGTCCCACGTATTGGCTGGCGTTTTCCACAGCGTGTCTAGCTCCTCTTTTAGCAGCCCCAGATACAGATTGATGTCGTTCCCTGGTTGTTTCGGCCCTTCAATTAGCATACTCATGTAAATGTACTTCCTCTACATGCACACCCAGGGGGGAAGGTTGTACATCCACACAAACACAGGCCAGGTGCTATGTGTGCTTCTCTGGCTGCCAAACGGATTGACTCCATCGGTGCTCGCGCCCAGCACGATGTTCCTTGGATCGCCCCCAAATTCTGGGTGTTCGAAGTTCAACGCTTGCCACTGGCTCGCATCCTTAGGGTGACTCAGCATCTTGTCTTTTTTATTTATCTCCGGATCATTTCCGCCATCTTCTCGCTTCTTCTCCTCCCTATCCGCGTGCCAACGCAGGAGCTTTGCTAGCTTAGGGTCTGCGAAATACCGCTGCAGACGAGGAGTGATCGGAAAGTACCATACCACTTTTCGAGGAGCTTTCTTCCTCTTCTTGTATCGAGTGACGCCGCACACCGGACATATGGTAGACTCCGCGTGCTCGTCCCGATAAATGATGCAATCGTTCATGAACACATGGTATTTCACGTGCGGTAAATCCAGAGGACACACGATTTTCTTCGCCTCCTTGAAACTGGTCGGGCACTTGTTCCCCTTGGGAAGACGTTCGTGCCAGAATGACATGTTCTTGTCGAAGCATGCGTCGGTCATTTTGTGTTTTACCTTTATCTCCAGAGCCATGAGCGTTACTTTCAGGCGGGTATCCTCGGGCCTGCATCCTTCATACAATGGAGTAACCGCGTCTATCTCCAGTTGATCCAGCTTGGCTTTCTCTCGGGCGGCAGCTCTTGCGTTACCCGTCTGCTTGAGAAGCAGCTCTTGAATATGAGGGTCCTGCACCCAGCCCATCGATGGTCCATCGTCGTCTGCTCCGGCATCTTCATCTTCATGATCATGCCCTTTGTCTTGATCTTCTTCATCATCATGTCCGGCATCTTCTACATGATGACTGTGTCCTGCATCTACTTCGTGATCATGTCCTGGAGATTCTTCGTCTTCTCGCCCGCCCTCGCCACTATTGTCTTGCTGCCCTTCCTTATTTCTTGCCCGGCCCCCATGGACGACTTCATAATCATCTTCATCACCTTGCCACCGATAGCCATCCATGAAACCACGCACGAGCAGGTGGTCCCACACCTGTCTGGAATCCGGGTCCATAAGGCTCCTCAGCTTGCATCTTCGACACGGACATCTTATCTCCGTCTCGTTCTTTTGAAGCATCTCGGCCTTCGCGGAGCTCAAAAACCTATTCACGATGCCTTCAGTCATCGTGCGGACCATGGTCGCCTACGGGGTAGAGCAAAACGATATTTTAGAACCAAAAAAAATTGGCATGACTTTGCCTAAAAATAGGACCAAAAAGAATGCATAGTGCCAAATTCTCGCCGAAACGGAAATGAATCAACATTCCGGCAAAATATTGGCAACTATCGCATTTCAAATACCGGTACCTCCAAACACAAACATAT
Organism: Thinopyrum elongatum; assembly: GCA_011799875.1. NCBI lineage: Eukaryota > Viridiplantae > Streptophyta > Magnoliopsida > Poales > Poaceae > Thinopyrum > Thinopyrum elongatum. The sequence goes on from CM022300.1 coordinate 509,312,956, forward strand.
GCAACACCACAAACATACGTAGATCTAGGCCATAAAAAGTGTGCATGTTGTTGGAGGGAGAAAAAAGTAGATCTAGAACATAAAGAAAGCTTTCCCCTTACTTACCTATCAAAAAAAAGGAAATTTAACCACTTAATTTGGGTGAATCTATGGTGCAAATGAGGTGAGGAGGAGGAGGCAGCCGAGACCAAGCTTGGTAGAGGTGGAGAGAATGAAGTGGGGAAAGTGAGTGTGGTAGGTGGCTGTCCAAAATATCTAGCTGCTCTCAGGTTACCAATGGCGCACCTCCTAAGAATGCGCCATTGGTAACCAGGGTTACTAATGGCGCACCTGGTGTATGGTGCGCCATTACTAGTTTTGAAAAAAAAAATTGTTAGTAGTGGCGCACCGTGGGTGTGGTGCGCCATTACTAGTTAAAACTAGTAATGGCGCACTATCCCCAGGTGCGCCATTACTAGTTTTGAAAAAAAAATATTTGTTAGTAGTGGCGCACAGAGGGTGTGGTGCGCCATTACTAGTTAAAACTAGTAATGGCGCACTTTCCCAAGGTGCGCCATTACTAGTTTTGAAAAAAAAATTGTTAGTAGTGGCGCACCGTGGGTGTGGTGCGCCATTAGTAATATGGCCATTGATGGCGTACCTATATCTGGTGCGCCACTGCTATATAGCAGTGGCGCACCACATACATGGTGCGCCATTAATGTCCATATTAGCTATAGCCGTTTTTCTAGTAGTGAGAAGAAGTGGCCCGACTCTTGGCAGCTGGGTTTATTGTGGAAGTCTTTCATCCAGAGTGGTTGGCTAACCTGGTGCTGGTGCATACGGAGAATGGCACTTTGCGTATGTGTGTTGACTACACAGATCTTAACAAAGCTTGTCTAGCTGATCCGTTTGCTCTTCCCAGTATTGACCAGATTATTGATGCCACGGCGGGTTGTGAGAGTTTATGTTTCTTGGATGCTTATTCTCGTTATCATCAGATCAAGATGGCAGTTAAAGACCAAGAGAAGACATCTTTTATCATCCCTTTTGGAGCCTTTTGCTATGTCTCTATGCCTTTTGGGCTTAAGAGTGCCCAGGCGACTTATCAACACTGTGTTCAGAATTGCTTTCACAGTCAAATTGGGTGTAATGTGCATGCTTATGTGGATGATATTGTGGTCAAATCCAGGAAAAAGGAGATGCTCTTGGATGATCTAAGGGAGACTTTTGACAATCTCCGGGTCTATAAGATGATGATTAACCCGGCCAAATGTGTTTTTGGTGTACCTGTAGGCAAGCCCTTGGGTTTTCTGGTCTCAGATAGGGGTATTGAAGCTAACCCGGAGAAGATTAAAGCTATCACTTCATTGGCTAAGCCAGCGTGTGTCAATGACGTCCAGCGCCTGGCGGGTCGTATCGTGGCCTTAAGCTGGTTCATAAGCCTCCTGGGAGAGAAGGCAATTCCTTTATACCAGATCATGAAGAAGACATATCATTTTGTCTGGAGTGACGCTGCTGATAAGGCATTTAAGGCGCTCAAAAAGCAGTTAGCTGAGCCGCCCATCCTTGCGGCTCCCATTGAGAAAGAACCTTTGCTCCTATATGCCGCTGCTAATAGTAAGGCTGTCAGTGTGGAAATTGTGGTGGAGCGCAAAGAGACAGGTAAGGAATACCTAGTCCAGAGGCCGGCTTATTATGTCAGTGAGGTGTTGATTGAGTCCAAGCAATGATATCCGCATTGGCAGAAATTGGTATATGGAGTGTTCATGACGAGTCGTAAGCTGAAGCATTATTTTCTTGGTCATCCTATTACTGTAGTCAGCTCTACTCCTTTAGGAGACATTATTCAAAACAGGGAGGCCATAGGCCGGGTTGCTAAGAGGGCAATAGAACTCGGCCCTCATGGTTTGAAATATGTGCCAAGAACAGCTATCAAATCTTAGGCTCTGGTGGATTTCATCAATGACTGGACAGAATTACAGACGCCTGAAGAGAAGCCTGATAACACATATTGGATGATCCACTTTGATGGGTCCAGGCAGCTGGAAGGCTCGGGGCTGGAGTTATTTTGACTTCCCCATGAGGTGTCAAATTTTGTTATGTTTTAAGGCTGATGTTTCCTTGTACTAACAATGCAGCAGAATATGAGGCTTTACTCCATGGACTTCGAATGGCCAAAGAGATGAATTTTAGCCGGTTCAGGTGTTTTGGCGACTCAGATCTGGTGGCTCAACAAGTTTCAGGCACATGGGATTCCAAAGACCCGCTCATGGCAGCTTATCGCCGGGCGGTTGACAACATTGCTAGTCACTTCAAGGGGTACTAGGTGGAGCATTCTGATCGAAGGAAGAATGAGGCGGTCGATGCCTTGAGCTGGCTTGGGTCTCAACGTAAGCCGGTGCCTCCTAATGTGTTTCTTGATGTATTACATAATCAATCAATCAAGTTACCATCAAAAGAGGATCTTGCTATTCCTGACCCGGAGGCGCAGCTGGTGGCAGCTCTCCATGCTATTCCTGATTGGATGCTTCCATACTTGGCTTACATGACCCGGGGTGAGTTACCTGAGGATGAAACTTTGGCAAGGCAAATCACCAGGAGGTCTAAGTCTATGACTATTGTCAATGGCGAGTTACACTGATGCAGTGTGACAGGCGTGTTCCAACAATGTGTTTCACCTGAAGAGGGCCGTGAGATTTTAAGAGAGATCCATGAAGGTGATTGTGGTCATCATGCCGGCTCTAAGTCTTTAGTGGCTAAAGCTTTTTGTCATGGGTTTTATTGCCTAACGGCTCATGCTGATGCAGAGGATATCGTCAGTAAGTGTGATGGATGTCAGAAATTTTCTCGACGGGCTCATGTGCCGGCTCAAGAGTTGAGGATGATTCCAATTACTTGGCCATTTGCAGTCTGGGGGCTTGATATGTTTGGACCTTTAAAGAAGTCTAAGGATAAGAAAACCCACCTCTTGGTGGCGGTTGACAAATTTACCAAGTGGGTTGAAGCAGAGCCGGTCAGCAAGTGTGATGCGGCGACCGCAGTCCAGTTTGTTAAAAAATTGATCTTCCGTTTTGGTTACCCTCATAGTATCATCACTGATAATGGCACTAATTTGTCTAAGGGTGCTACAAAGGAGTTCTGCCAACGAGAGCATATTCGTCTTGATGTTTCTTCTATGGCTCATCCGCAGTCTAATGGTCAAGCTGAGAGGGCTAACCAGGAAATTTTCAGAGGTATCAAGCCCGGACTTATGGTTCCTTTGAAGCGAACGCTGGGTTGTTGGGTTGAGGAGTTACCTTCAGTACTCTAGAGTATCAATACCACCCCTAACAGGTCAATAGGCTATACACCTTTTTTCATGGTCTATGGTGCTGAGGCGGTTCTTCCAAGTGATATCCGTCATGACTCGCCCCGCGTGGCGGCTTATGTTGAAGCTGATAATGAGATAGCACGTCAAAACGCACTCGATGCTTTGGATGAGGAGCATGACCTTGCGGCGGCTCGTTCAACGATATGTCAACAAGACTTGCGTGGCTATCATAGCCGCATAGTTAAAACTCGAGCGTTTCAAGAAGGTGTCTTGGTACTCCGGCTGATTCAAGATCAGACTAATATGCATAAGTTATCACCTCCTTGGGAAGGGCCCTTTGTGGTCAGCAAAAACCTGAATAATGGGTCTTATTACCTCATTGATATATGAGAACACAAGGATTCACGCAAGTCGGAGGAGGAGACCCACTGGCCCTGGAATATTGCTCATCTTCGGCCTTATTACACTTGAGCCAACGGCTCTCATCTTTGTACATACATTTGTCAGTGTATATATATTTTATGATCAATATAATAAAACCGGCATCCCTGAAAAAATTTAGGGCCTCTGTCATTTCATTTCTGTGTATCTGAGTCTTTATTATTTGGTCATAAGGTCACTTGGGGGCTTCCAACCCACCGGGTTTAGCTTTCATACCCTCTTGACCAAGCGTGGACGCCAAATTATGAGTTATCCTGCCTGTTTGCAACTTGCTACTCCACCAGGTGACCCGCTGAACTCTTAACAATCAATCTTTTTCAGACCCTGAACTTGTTAAGGTTAAAACGGCGGCTTGTGTCACGCGAGAGCCGGCTTACAGTGAGCTAGGATTAACTCAATGGCTGCGCGGCCTTGAAAGCACATGGCCCTGTGAGCCAACTTGTTTGGTCGTGCTTTGGTAAGCCGACCAAGCAATTATTTGAGATTTTTTGAATTTTTTTCTCTTGAGTCCTTTGGATTTGTTTCTCCTAAAGATTTTTTCTGTTAAGTGAATTTTGACAATCCGGGTCATAAAGCTCCGATTGTATGACTCATGTTTGAGTATTTTGGGTTTGGTAACCCACCCTGGCTATGGACTTTAAGTCGCCAGTATGCTTTGGTTTGAACAATTGAGGTCATGCGATTGCAAGTCTTTGGGTTGTCACCCGCACTGGATATTGATGTTTAAGCTGTCAGTATGATCCAAATCTACAGGTATGTTTTCAATTGTTATATGAGTATTCCAGGTTTGGTAACCCGCCCTAATTTTTGACTTTAAGTCGTCAATATATTTTGACTTGAATGGCCTTGATTATAGTATCAATAATCACATTAGGCTATATATGTTTGGGTTGTCACCCGCCCTGGTTTTTGACCTTCAGTGGCCAGGACATATGTTTAACCTTTTTGGCTGGACATGCAAAGCTTTATGCACAAATAAGAGTATTGCTATGGCTCGTATGAATGATCATATCAAGCCTATCATAAAGATTAAAACTGGTGGTTCAAAAGTTAAGATCAACATGCACGAAGGCATGACATGGCAGATCATTGTTTTAAACTGGCCTACTAGAAGGCTTTCATGAGCCCACAGGGTTGAAACAAAGTATTTCTGGAGCTGCACTCTTACAAGCTCGGCTTGAAAGCCGCCTGAATCGTCATTGCTGTGAATTAGTTTTCTTCTTGGCAAGTTGAAGACTCCGGGTCATCCCGCACCAGCTCTTCTACTTCGGCCATCTGAAGGTCAGGTGACGTCCAGTCGATGCCGGTTAAGGCCTTAAATATGGCTTCATCATTTATAATTGGAGCAGGGTCAATGTCAGGAGCAAAATTATGCTTACGCTTTGGTGGAGTTAGATCTATGGCATTGTGAGTTGGCGCTTTAACTCGGATGTTGTCATCGTCATAAGCCGGCTGCCATCGGCCATTTCAACCGGGTCTAGCTCCGATTGCCATGCCTTGGCCAGGCTGAGTGCTAAAATTGCTCATGCGCGGGCGACTGATAATTTCAACTCTTCGATCTGCCCTGGCACTGTGGATAGCTAATCCAGCATGGTTTTGATAAGAGTGGGAGGCTGCTTTCCGTTGGAGATGGCTACAAGCGTCTGTTGCGTGCCAGTGTATTGTTGTTCCACCAAAGCATAGACAACTTTCAGCTTCATTAACATGTCTTGGCCAAGACTAGAGCTTCTGGGGCCTATTCAATAAATGGCACATGAGTCGCCACGCGGGTTAAAGAGCAAATAGTTATACGTTGCCAAACAAGCTGTGGTACTTAATGTTAGATTCTGCTTACCAAATATGGCGGCTGTCATTCCGGAGATGTGTTGTTTCAAGCCAGTCAGCTCTTCAGTTGTGCTCTTAAGTGAAGCTTCCGCGCCCTCTACTCTTTGCAGCAATATGGTTTTCTCGTTCTGCCAGGTGGCTCTTTCTGTAGCAAGGCTGGACTTGAGCTTTTCTGTTTCTTCCAAAGAAAGTTTGAGCTTGGATTCAGCTTTGAGGGTCTCAGCTACTTGATACTTGATATTCTTCCTTAACTCATTTAACTGCGAGTCTTGAAGATTCAAGGTCTCCTGCAATAAGGAATTGTAGTCGTAAATATAGTTTGGTATTAAAGAAATAAGAAAAAATTGGTAAGTCCCAAGCACATTGCAAGCAATGAACATGGCACTTGGGGGCTAATGTAGGTCATTTTAAGTTCCTATTATGACCCGGCTTATCTTGTCAGATTAAGCCGGCCCTTGGGGGCTACAAGTTTGATTCTATTTAAAAGATCATTGAAGACCCGACTTATCTTGTCAGATTAAGCCGGCCCTTGGGGGTTACAAGTTTGATTCTATTTAAAGGTCATTAAAGACCCGACTTATCTTATCAGATTAAGCCGGATCTTGGGGGCTGCAGTTTTGATGCATAAGGTTTTAGTCAGGGTTAATGATTTGAAGACCAGGCTCATCATTGGAAGGATAGGTCGGCCCTTGGGGGCTACATAACTATATGCATATGAACCAGTGGAAAGGGGTTTAGTTTGTACCTCATACTTCTGCCTCATTAGATTAACCAGGCCAGCCTCCATTTCACGGTTTGTGTGCAGGCGGCTTAGGTAGCCTGCGTGCAACTCGCCTACGCTAAAATCTGCATAGTTCTGCAGATCCAGCTTCAATTTGCCCTTGTCTGCGGCTGGCGGCTCTTCTTTGGCACTATGTTTGGCCAAGACAGTAGGATTCCCTGGCTCGGTATAGCCTGTGCCAGTGATGATGACATCTTCGGCGGCCTTTTCAGAAGGAATTTCTTCAGTAAGCTTGGCAGGGCTGGGCGGTTTAGGACTTGGCGGGTCATGAGTGATGGCCGGGTCAACCGTAATATTCATTGGATCAAAGGTTGTGGTATCAGCTTGTGGCGGCGGGTCATTGACAAGGCCCTCAGGATCTTGAGGTGAAGCCCCTGTGACTTCTGGCGCTTGCTTCTCTGGTTCAGCAACTTTGGGGTCCTTTGAAGAACCGCCCACTTTCAATTTCTTGCCTGCTTTTGCTATGCCTCTGTGACAAAGATATGAAGATTTATGAGTATATATCAGTACAAGACATTTATAAACAAGAAGCACTGACCCCTGGGCGACTTTGAAGATAGGCAGCTAAGTCCCAGTAGAGTCGCCAGATGATGGAGGTGTTCCCTGATAATTTGAGTCGGAAGGATTAAGAGGTTGACGAAAGAGACCAGCCTTTGGAAGAGAAAGGGTTGGGCTATGAGGCAGCTAATTCCGATGTTTGCGAGGGACAAGAGTGTTGGGTAAGCCGGAGTTGAGGTCTTGGGAACCATCACTCCGGGTGGTACGTCTTGAGTCATGCTGTTGTTTCTTCAAAAGAATATTGGGGTCCAAATGAGCAAGATGATGAGAAAAGCTTACTTTTCGGATGACCTGCCGATTTTTCTTTCTTGGCAAAGGATTTGAGTCGGAGGAGATAGGGATTACCTCTGCTGCATTTGCCCGGCTTGTCTCCACGTCATCCTGTGAAGAGTCTGCATCAATAATTTGCACAAAATGATGACCAAGGGAATCGAGTTCTACCTCCGAGTCATCCAGCTTGAGAAGGTCTTCTGCTGTTTGCCTTTTACGGCGACCTGGAGCATGGGTCTTGGCCTTAGGTTTTTTGACCGGGGCGGCGGTTTGCGGTCTCTTAGTCCAGAAGGCGGAGTCTGCATGTATAAGTACAAAAAGAGATTAAAGTAAGATACAAGACAGAATTAACTTGCATTGAACATGATAAAGTGAAATACTTACTAGTGGAGCCAGGTTTTGTTTGTAGAAGGGTGGCAGACCAACTTTATTACAATTCTCCCGAGACTCGTCAAGCAGGGTTGTCGTGGATTTAACATGGTAGATGCCCTTGTGAAAGGACTTAGGTGTGGAGCCATCGCAACGTGGGTTAGCTCGAAGGGGTTGAACGGGACAAAGGACACAAAGGTTTACCCAGGTTCGGCCCCTCACAATGAGGTAAAAGCCTACGTCCTGCTTCTAGTTGTATTGCTTGAGTATCGATTACAAGGGTGCGATCACGCTTGCCCTAGCTATCGATCCATTGTTTTTCCTTGAGTCCACCCGACGCCGGGTCTCTCCTTTATATATGTAGGTCGAGGCTTCGGGACTTACAAGAGTCCAAGCCAGATCACACAACGTGACCAGCTCGGTTTCTAAGTCGCCTTGCCTTGCCACGCAAGTCACCATCTAGCAGCTCACACCTCTGGGTCTTGGGCCTCCACCAGGCCCGCCTCTTAAGCCATCGCCTATCTTTATGCTTTGTCTTCTTGGACCTTTCTTGGGCCTTCTTTATGGTAAGTCGCCAACAGTGTAACCCGGCCCCTCCTGGGCGGGTCACACCTCGGAGTCATATCCCCAACATTAGGCCCCAGATTGATTTGAACTTGTTCATGTCAATCTTCATTGCTTCAGCTGACTAGCCATCTTTTCAGAACTTAACCTGAAATAAACCACTGTAACCCGCCATGACATCACGTGAACTAAATTCATAAAAAACCCATGACATCACAATAGATCTCTTGCATTAACTGGTCGTCCGAGAATTGAGGCACCCGCACTGTTGAGATAATCAGGTTGCCTCCTTGATTTTTGCACATGCCATTTTACTGTTTCCTTACAAATAGGGACGGGGTCCCTCTTTTTACTTTTTACGCCCGCCCTTCTCTCTCCTTCTTCCTCCTCTCATCGTCCGCCGCCGTCGGAGCTCCACCGCTGTCGTTCCTCACCATCGACTCCAACCAGGCCGCTGCATTAACCTGACTGGGACCAGAGATCGTGGTGCTCCTCCGTTCTTCAGTTAAGCATCCAGGTAACGTTCTTTCCTTGACCTAGATCCACATTAAATTGATCTTGTTCATAGGGTTCGTCGGAGTTCATCTAGTTCATGCAAGTTCATCACAACTCATCCACCATGCCGCTTAGTTCAATCCACAAAACGATACTGAAACCTTGCGGTTGTAGTGTTGGTATTTGCTTCAAATCATAGATGCATCCCTTCTCCCTGAGATTCAATCTCCAGCCTATATGTTCTTCCACTGCCATGTTTTAAGTTTAGCCATTTTCTTTTATTTTCAGAGCTGTAGTAGATCCAAAATCATAGGAATAAATTGAGAAATTTGTTTGTCTCACACTTAGCAGAATTTCATCAATTTTAGATCTATAAATAACTACCCCGCCCACTGTTGACAGGGCAATTTAACTTGACAACCCACCAACCACTGGCCGGCTTAATCATGAACCTGTAATCCGCCAATATGCCGCCGATTCATGCCTCTGTATTTAATGCAATATGCTGCTCTTATCCTGATAATAGCTTCATCCTTACGTTTCCAGGCCATAGTTCTTTAGCCACCAAAAATGACTATAGTCAATTGGGAACGCTCTCTGGTCACCAAAAACATTCTCGGTGATTATGTAAGCCAGGGCTTATTGGCGACTCAACAAGAAATTGGATGGCGAGTAGCAATGGAGAAGTAATCCCTGCTCCTACAGAAGATGAGATTGTAGTCTTTACTGATCACATACTCAGAGGGTTTACTCTACCCGGGTCTAAATTCTTCCGAGATCTCCTTCACTATTTCAATCTGCACCCTCAAGATATAGGGCTGAACTCAGTGTCCAATATTTGCCACTTCCAAATCTTCTGCGAAGTTTATCTTCAAATGGCACCCACAATTCCCCTCTTCAAGGAGTTCTTTTATATAAACCGCCAGACTGAATGCAAAAATGGCCCGAGTCAAGAGTTAGGTGGAATCTCCATTTAGAGACGGAGAGACTACAGCTTCCCCTCCACCGTCTTACCCAGTCACCCCAAGGGATGGGTAACCACTTGGTTTTACTGTAAAAACACCACTCCAGCCACAGAAAACCCTTTGCCCGGGTTTATAGCTGAGCGTCTTCCATTGAATTTTGTCCCACCAAGCAAGATTATTCCAGAAGAGCATGCCGTGGCCCTCCCATTCCTTTCTAAGGATAAAGCTTTGTTGGCTCATGGATTACTTGGAGTTGACTTGACCTGATGCTGGGTCTCTTGGAAGATACTCCCATTAAGCCGCCGCCCCGGCTTAATGTATGAATATTCTGGCGAAGCAAATGACCCTCAACGGTTCAGGACAGACAACTTTACTGCCGAAGAAATCTTTAAAACCATGAGGACCCTTCTTGATGAGTCTCAGGAGAACTATAATAAAGTTGGCCTACCACCATTTTATAAACAAAACCCGGCTCCACCAGTAAGTGTTTCCCTTCATCATGTTCAATGCAAGTTAACTCTGCCTTGTGCTTTGTTTTAATCTCTTTTTATACTTATACAGGCTGACTCCGCCTTCTGGACCAGGAAACTGCCAGCCGCCGCCTCGTTTAAAAAACCTAAGGCCAAAACCCATGCCCCGGGTCGCCGTAAAAGGCAACCAGCCAAAGATCTTCTCAAACTGGATGACTCGGAGGTAGAACTCGATTCCCTTGGTTGCCTTTTTATGCAACTTATTGATGCCGACTCTTCACAGGATGACGCGGAGACAAGCCAGGCAAACGCAGTAGAGGTAATATCTATCTCCTCCAACTCAAATCCTTTGCCAAGAAAGAAACCTTGGCGGGTCATCCGAAAAGTAAGATTTTCTCATCCTCTTGCTCATTTGGACCCCGATTTTCTTTTGAAGAAACAACAACATGACTCAAGACACACCACCCGGAGTGATGGTTCCCAAGACCTCAACTCCGGCTTACCCAACACTCCTGTCCCTCACAAACGTCGGAACGAGGTACCTCATAGCCCAATCCTTTCTCTTCCAATGGCTGGTCTCTTTCGTCAGCCTTTTAAATCTTACGACTCAAATTATCAGGGAACACCCCCATCATCCGGCGACTCTACTGGGACTCAGCTGCCTATCTTCAAAGTCGCCCAAGGGTCAGTGCTTCTTGTTCATAAATGTCTTGTATTGATATATACTCATGAATCCATATATCTTTGTCATAGAGGCATAGCAAAGGCAGGCAAGAAAGTAAAAGTGGGCGGTTCTTCAAAGGACCCTAAAGTTGCTGAACCGGAGAAACAAGCGCCAGAAGTCTCAGGGGCTTCACCTCAAAATCCTGAGGGCCTTATTAATGACCCGCCGCCACAAGCTGATACCACAACCTTTGATCCAATGAATATTGAGGTTGACCCGGCTATCATACATGACCCGCCAAGCCCTAAACCGCCCAGACCTGCCAAGCTTACTGAAGAAGTTCCTTCTGACAAGGTCGCCGAAGATGTCATCATCACTGGCACAGGCTATACCGAGCCGGGGAATCCTACTGTCCTAGCCAAACATAGCGCCAAAGAAGAGCCGCCAGCCGCAGATAAGGGCAAATTGAAGCTGGATCTGCAGAACTATACTGATTTTAGCACAGGTGAGTTGCACGCAGGCTACCTAAGCCGCCTGCACACAAGCCGTGAAATGGAGGCTGGCCTAGTTAACCTAATGAAGCAGAAGTATGAAGTACAAACTAAACTTCTTTCCACTGGTTCATATGCATATAGTTATGTAGCCCCCAAGGGCCAGCCTATCTTTCCAAGGATGAGCCGGGTCTTCAAATCATTAACCCTGACTGAAACCTTATACATCAAAACTGTAGCCCCCAAGGGCCGGCTTAATCTGCTAAGATAAACCGGGTCTTTAATGACCTTTAAATAGAATCAAACTTGTAGCCCCCAAGGGCCGGCTTAATCTGACAAGATAAGCCGGGTCATAATAGGAACTTAAAGTGACCTACATTAGCCCCCAAGTGCCATGTATATTGCTGGCAATATGCTTGGGACTTACCAATTTTTCCTATTCCTTTAATACCAAACTGTATTGATGACTACAAATCCTTACTGCAGGAGACTGTGAATCTTCAAGACTTGTAGTTAAATGAGTTAAGGAACAATATTAAGCATCAAGAAGCGAAGACTCTCAAAGCTGAATCCAAGCTCAGACTTTCTTTGGAAGAGACGGAAAAACTCAAGTCCAGTCTTGCTACCGAAAGAGCCACCTGGCAAAATGAAAAAACCATATTGCTGCAAAGAGTAGAGGCCACTGAAGGTTCGCTTAAGAGCACAACTGAAGAGTTGACTGGCCAGAAACAACGCATCTCCCGAATGACAGCCGCCACATTTGGTAAGCAGATCCTAACATTAAGTACCATAGCTTGTTTGGCGACTTATAACTATTTGTTCTTTAGCCCGCATGACGACTCATGCGCCATTTTGTGGAGCAGGTCCCATAAGCTCTAGTCTTGGCCAAGACATGTTGATAAAGCTGAAAGCTATGTATGCTTTGGTCGAAAAACTATGCACTGGTATGCAACGGACGGTTGTAGTTATCTCCAATGGAAAACAGCCGCCCACTCTTATCAAAACCGTGCTGGATCAGTTATCCACAGTGCCAGGGCAGATCGAAGAGTTGAAATTATCAGCCACTTGTGCAGGAGCGATTTCAGCACTCAGCCTGGCCAAGGCATGGCAATCGGAGCTAGACCCGGTTGAAATGGCAGATGGCTGCCCCGAACAGAAAGAAGACGGGTCACCCTTTGATGAAGTTGATTTTGCCAAATGTGTGAGAGAGATACGCCCTTTAGCGTGTAAACTGGCAAAGGAGGCAGATTTAACAAAATACCAGCCGGCTTATGACAATTACAATGTCCAAGTTAAAGCGCCGACTCATAATGCCATAGATCTAACTCCACCGAAGCGTAAGCATACTTTTGCTCCTGACATTGACCCTGCTCCAGTTATAAATGATGAAGCCATATTCGAGGCCTTAACCGGCATCGACTGGACATCACCTGACCTTCAGATGGCCGAAGAAGAAGAGCTGGTGCGGGATGACCCGGAGTCATCAACTCGCCAAGAAGAGAATTGATTCACAGCAATGACGATTCAGGCGGCTTTCAAGCCGGGCTTGTAAGAGTGCAGCTCCAGAAATACTTTGTTTCAACCCTGTGGGCTCATGAAAGCCTTGTAATAGGCTAGTTTAAAACAATGACCCGCCATGTCATGCCTTCATGCATGCTGATCTTAACTGTTGAACCACCAGTTTTAATCTTTATAATGGGCTTGATCTGATCATTCATATGAGCCATAACAGTACTCTTATTTGTGCGTAACACTTTGCATGTCCTGCCAAAAAAGGTTAAACAAATGTCCTGGCGACTTAAGGTCAAAAACCAGGGTGGGTGACAACCCAAACATGTATAGCCTAATATGATTATTGACACTATAATCAAGGCCATTCAAGTCAAAATATATTGACAATGTAAAGTCGAAAATCAGGGCGGGTTACCAAACCCGAATATTCATATAATAATTGAAAACATACCTGTAGATTTTGATCATACTGACGGCTTAAACATCAATATCCAGCGCGGGCGACAACCCAAAGACTTGCAATCGCATGACCTCAATTATTCAAACCAAAGCATACTGGCGACTTAAAGTCCATAGCCAGGGCAGGTTACCAAACCCAAAATACTCAAACATGAGTCATACAATCTGAGCTCTATGCCTCGGATTGTCAAAATTCACTTAACAGAAAAAAATCTTTAAAAGAAACAAATCCAAAGGACTCAAGAGAAAAAATACAAATAATTTCAAATAATTGCCTGGCCGGCTTACCAAAGCATGACCAAACAAGTTGGCTCACAGGGCCATGTGCTTTCAAGGGCTGCACAACCTTTGAGTTAATCCTAGCTCACAGTAAGCAGGCTCTCACGTGACACAAGCTGCCATTTTAACCTTAACGAGTTCAGGGTCTTGAAAAAGATTGACTGTTAAGAGTTCAGCGGGTCACCTAGCGGAGTAGCAAGTTGCAAACAGGTAGGATGACTCATAATTTGGCGTCCATGCCTGGTCAAGAGGGTATGAAAGCTAAACCCGGTGGGTTGGAAGCCCCCAAGTGACCTTATGACCAAATAATAAAGATTCAGATACACAGAAATTAAATGACAAAGGCCCTGAATTTTTCAGGGATGCCGGCTTTATTATATTGATCGGCAAATGTATGTACAAAGACGAGAGCCGATGGCTCATGTGTAATAAGGCCAAAGATTTGCAATATTCCAGGGCCGGCGGGTCTCCTCCTCCGATTTGCGTGAATCCTTGTGTTCTCGTATATCAATGAGGTAATAAGACCCGTTATTCAGGTTTTTGCTGACCACAAAGGGTCCTTCCCAAGGTGGGGATAACTTGTGCATATCTGTTTGATCTTGGATCAGCTGGAGCAGCAAGTCACCTTCTTGAAATGCCCGGGTTTTAACTCTGCGGCTATGATAGCGACGCGGGTCTTGTTGATATATTGCCGAACGAGCCACCACAAGGTCATGCTCCTCATCCAAAGCATCGAGTGCATTTTGATGTGCTATCTCATTATTAGCTTTAACATAAGCCGCCACGCGGGGCGAGTCATGACGGAATCACTTGGAAGAACCGCCTCTGCGCCGTAGACCATAAAGAAAGGCGTATAGCCTGTTGACCTGTTAGGGGTGGTATTGATACTCCAGAGTACTGAAGGTAACTCCTCAACCCAACAACCCGGCGTTCTCTTCAAAGGAACCATAAGCCGGGGTTTTATGCCTCTCAAAATTTCTTGGTTAGCCCTCTCAGCTTGACCATTAGACTGCGGATGAGGCACAGAAGAAACATCAAGACGAATATGCTCTCATTGACAGAACTCCTTCATAGCACCCTTAGACAAATTAGTGCCATTATCAGTGATAATACTATGAGGGTAACCAAAATGGAAGATCAGTTTTTTAACAAACTGGACTGCAGTCACCGCATCACACTTGCTGACTGGTTCTGCTTCAACCCACTTGGTAAATTTGTCAACCGCCACTAAGAGGTGGGTTTTCTTATCCTAAGACCTCTTGAAGGGTCCAACCATATCAAGCCCCCAGGCTGCAAACGGCCAAGTAATTGGAATCATCCTCAACTCTTGAGCCAGCACATGAGCCCATCGAGAAAATTTCTGACATCCATCACACTTACTGACGATATTCTCTGCATTAGCGTGAGCCGTCAACCAATAAAACCCATGACGAAAAGCTTTAGCCACTAAGGAATTAGAGCCGGCATGATGCCCACAATCACCTTCATGGATTTCTCGTAAAATCTCACGGCCCTCTTCAGGAGAAACACAACATTGGAACACGCCTGTCACATTGCATCGGTGTAACTCACCATTAACAATAGTCATAGATTTAGATCGCCAGGTGATTTGCCTTACCAAAGTTTCATCCTCAGGTAACTCGCCCCGTGTCATATAAGCCAAGTAAGGAAGTGTCCAATCAGGAATAGCATGGAGAGCCGCCACCAATTGCGCCTCCGGGTCAGGAATGGCAAGATCCTCTTCTGATGGTAACTTGACTGAGGGATTATGCAATACATCAAGAAACACATTAGGAAGCACCGGCTTATGTTGAGACCCAAGCCGGCTCAAGGCATCGGCCGCCTCATTCTTCCTTCGATCAAGGTGCTCCACTTGATAACCCTTGAAGTAACGAGCAATATTATCAACCGCCCGGCGATAAGCCGCCATGAGTGGGTCTTTGGAATCCCATGTACCTAAAACTTGCTGAGCCACAAGGTCTGAGTCACCAAAACACCTAACCCAGCCTAAATTCATTTCCTTGGCCATACGAAGGTCGTGGAGTAAAGCCTCATATTCAGCTGCATTGTTAGTACAAGGAAACATCAACCTTAACACATAGCTAAATTTGTCACCTCATGGGGAAGTCAAAATAACTCCAGCCCCCGAACCTTCAAGCTGTCTGGACCCATCAAAGTGGATCGTCCAATATGTGTTATCAGGCTTCTCCTCAGGCATCTGTAATTCTGTCCAGTCATTGATGAAATCCACCAGAGCCTGAGACTTGATAGCTGTTCTTGGCACATATTTCAAACCATGAGGTCCAAGTTCTATTGCCCACTTAGCAACCTGGCCTGTGGCTTCCCTATTTTGAATAATATCTCCTAAGGGAGCAGAGCTGACCACCATAACAGGATGACCAAGAAAATAATGCTTTAGCTTGTGACTCGCCATGAACACTCCATATACCAATTTCTGCCAATGTGGATATCGTTGCTTGGACTCAATCAACACCTCACTAACATAATAAGCCAGCCTCTGGACTGGGTACTCCTTACCTGTCCCCTTTCACTCCACCACAATCGCCACACTGACAGCCTTACTATTAGCCGCCACATACAGAAGCAAAGGTTCTTTCTCAATGGGAGCCGCAAGGATGGGCGGCTCAGCTAACTGCTTTTTGAGTGCCTCAAATGCCTTATCAGCAGCGTCACTCCAGACAAAATGATTTGTTTTTTTCATCATCTGGTATAAGGGAATGGTCTTCTCTCCCAGGCGGCTTATGAACCGGCTTAGAGCCACGATACAACCCGCCAGGCGCTGGACGTCATTAACACATGCCGGCTTAGCCAATGAAGTAATAGCTTTAATCTTCTCCGTGTTAGCTTCAATACCTCTCTCTGAAACCAAAAAACCAAAGAGCTTGCCTGCAGGCACACCAAAAACACATTTGGCCGGGTTAAGCATCATCTTATAGACCCGGAGATTATCAAGAGTCTCTCTTAGATCATCCAAGAGCGTCTCCTTTTTCCTAGATTTAACCACAATATCATCCACATAAGCATGCACATTGCGCCCAATTTGACTATGAAAGCAATTCTGAACACAGCGTTGATAAGTCGCCTGGGCACTCTTAAGCCCAAAAGGCATAGAGACATAGCAAAAAGCTCCAAAAGGGGTGATAAAAGACATCTTCTCTTGGTCTTTAACTGCCATCTTGATCTGATGATAACCAGAATAAGCATCCAGGAAATATAAACTCTCACAACCCGTTGTGGCATCAATAATCTCCACCACCTGTCCAGAGTTGAGCCCTAGGATTTGACGGCGGACTTGAAAAGCCAACAATAGACGCTTTACGCCCAATCATTCTGGATAACGCTTGCATCCTCTGTCTTACCGCGGCTGCTGGTTCAATTGTCTCAACAACAGAGTTGGATCAGAATAAGGAATAAAAGTCAATTCGTTCGAAATGAGACAAAGAAAAGAGTTTAAAGACGACTCAAAATTTTTGGAAGGATTTTGCCTTCGAAGTTTGTCAGGCAAAAATAGCCCACTTGAGTCATGAGTATAAATACGGGGAAGAGCAAAAGGATCAGCTAGACAAGCTTTGTTAAGATCTGTGTAGTCAACACATATACTCCAAGTGCCATTCTTCTTAAGCACCAACACCGGGTTCGCCAACCACTCCGGATGAAAAACCTCCACGATAAACCCAGCCGCCAAGAGCCGGGCCACCTCTTCTCCAATGGCCTTACGTCGTTATTCATTGAAACGACGAAGAAACTGCTTGACCGGCTTAAATTTAGGATCCACATTAAGAGTGTGCTCAGCGAATTCTCTCGGTAAACCCGGCATGTCAGAAGGTTTCCATGCAAAGATGTCCCGATTCTCACGGATGAACTCGATGAGCGCGCTTTCCTATTTAGGATCCATATTAGCCCCCACTGTGAACTGTTGAGATGAGTCGCCAGGGACAAAGTCGATTTGCTTAGTATCGTCAGCCGTCTTAAACTTCAACAAAGGGTCTTGCTCAGTGGTGGGTTTCTTCAAAGGGGTCATATCCGCTGGGTCAACATTATCCTTATAAAATTTAAGCTCCTCAGTAGCACAAGCTGACTCAGCATAGGCAACATCTCCTTCACATTCCAAAGCAATCTTTCGATCACCATGGATTGTTATAGTACCCTTACGTCCTGGCATCTTAAGCTGTAAATAAACATAACAAGGCCATGCCATAAATTTGGCGTAAGCCGGCCGTCCGAACAAGGCATGATAAGGGCTCTTGATTTTGACCACTTCAAACCATAACGTCTCTACTCTGTAGTCATAGTCATCGCCAATAGCCACCTCCAAGGCAATCTTACCAACTGCATATGCCGATTTACCAGGTACCACACTATGAAAAACTGAAGAAGACGGCTTAAGCTCCTTATGAGTTAAATTCATCCGACGAAAGGTATCATAGTAAAGGATATTAATATTGCTGCCACCATCCATGAGCACTTTAGTGAATTTATAACCCCCAACCTAAGGGGCTACCACCAATGCTAGTTGACCCGGATTATCAACCCGGGGCGGGTGATCCTCTCGACTCCATGTGATTGGCTGCTCTGACCACCGCAAGTATTGAGGTGCTGCCGGCTCAATTGTACTGACCGCGCGTTTATGAACCTTCTGATCTCGCTTGCAAAGACTTGTGGTGAAAACATGCTATTGGCCACTGTTAAGCTTCTTTGGATTACTCTGGTATCCTGACTGATGCTGCTGGTTACCCTGACCAGACTGTTGGTTATAACCACCCTGGTTGCCCTGTCCTTATACCCAGAAGTTGAGCCGCCGCCACCAAAGCCAGGCCCCTGTGAGCCGGATCCCGACCCGCCAGGCGGGCCGTTATTGTTGCCATGATTCTGACTAAAGTTGGAATTCCTATATTCTTTCATGATGAAACAGTCCTTCCAAGCATGAGACGCCGGTTTATTGGGCAGACTGTGTTTCGAGCAAGGTTCATTCATCATCGCCTCAATATTAAATTTTAGCCCTCCAAAGGCCTGCTTACCATTGCCATTACGATGCTGGTTTTTATACCCAATGTTGGTGTTAGCTACAAGATCTGACCCGCCATCGGGGTGCCTGCACTTACCACCGTTACCCTTGTTGTGACCATTATGCCCTGTCATGTTTTGCTGCTGACCCTTACCATTACCACTCTTCTTTCCCTTGCTGGATTTTTCATCATCAGATCCAGGATCTTTAGTGGTGTCCGAGTCGGCATACTTGATGAGAGCCACCATGAGCTCTCCCATATTGTTGTAATGACGCTTAAGCCGCCCAAGCTTCTTCTTAAGAGGGGTAAAATGACAATTCTTCTCCAAGACCAGAACAGTTGAACCTGCCGCAATACTATCTGATGAATGGATAATAGCTGAGACCCGGCGAACCCAATGGTGGGCTGACTCATCCTCCCGCTACACACAGTTATCCAGATCAATAATCGTCAGAGGCTGCTTACACGTTCCCTTCAAGTTCTGAATGAAGGACACCTTCAATTCAGCCCATGAATTGATGGAATTGGCGGGTAATCCTTTCAACCAGGTTTGAGCCGGTCCATCCAACATCATGGTGAAGTACTTGGCATATACAACGTCATTAACATCTAGCATCTCCATAGCTAGCTCATATCTCTCAATCCAAGCCTCAGGTGGAAGATCAGCTGTGTAATTAAGCACCTTACGAGGGCCCTTAAAATCCTTGGGCAAACGTTCATTGCATAGAGCCGACAATAGACAAGGCACACCAACTGTCCTGGAAGTCATCCCAGCTGTAACAGTTGCCGAAGGGTGTACTAGAGACTGCTGATGAGCCCCCAATTGAGCTGCCAATTCCGCCTCCCAACGGGCTCTAGCCTGATCTACAAGGTCCTGATCATTATTATCATCACGGGGTGGGTTATGTCCACGGGGCGGGTCATCAATGCGGGGCAGGTTACGATGCCGTTCGCTGCTGGAAACCACCGGCGACTCAATGCGTCGGCTGTAA
The DNA here is from genome assembly GCA_011799875.1 of Thinopyrum elongatum. Classification (NCBI taxonomy): domain Eukaryota; kingdom Viridiplantae; phylum Streptophyta; class Magnoliopsida; order Poales; family Poaceae; genus Thinopyrum; species Thinopyrum elongatum. The sequence continues at coordinate 509,332,409 of CM022300.1, forward strand.
CTTTGACTTGGGCGGGGAGTTGAATGAACACGCTCACGACTGTACGAATAAGCCGCTTGTTGTGCCACAGCCGTCTTAAGAAGTTCCACAGCATTCCGGGTCTCTATCGCCGCTGGAGACTCGCCTTCGATCGGTATAGCCGACAGCCGTGTAGCCGCTGCTACCATGTTATCCACAGGGTTAGAATAATGGCCAGAGGGTGTTGGAACCCGTTGAGGTGGGGTCAGATCCCTATGAAGCGGGTCTGGCACACGAGGCTGGGCCGCCACCCCTGTCCCTGGCGCCTCAGCAGCCCGGGTTACAACGGGCGGGTTACTCGTCCCTGCCTCGGGTGTGTTAAAAAGAGTTTGCCCCTCAAACTGCGAAGGCAGGCGACTCTGGTGCCTTCTTTGAAGAACAGCATTGGTTGCATTCTGATCTAGACTTAGGCGGAAAGCTTCTGCCCTTATCCGCTGTGACTCAGCGTTCATCGAAACTCGCTCTGCCACCATCCTGGCGTTCTCTACATTAACATCCTCTTGGGCCTTGGCCACCTCATCTTGCACCTTTGCAACTTCTGCATTATGTTGTACTTGATTCGCTGAAGTCACCTCCGTAGCTAACAAAGTCGTTAGGGTGCCCAAGAGCTCAGATAAAACCTGAGCCGGCGGCCGAACTGAGCCGCTCGCCCCAGTTGTTGCAGCAGCCGTTGACCCGGATGTCATGGCAGCAACTATTGATGAGTTTATCATTGGTTGCGTACCAGCCATAAAAATAGCAGCCCTGCTCGGCGGCTCATAGGGGACTGGAATACTGTCACCATCGGAATAGCCCCCAAGCCCACCATCCTGAAGCTGATAGATTGATTCGGTTTCTCCGGTCGATGACTCATCACCTGAATAGATGGCCGTCTCACCACGAGATACAGAACCTTCCTCAAGATCCGCCCCATGAACAAAGCCAACAAAGATGTGCCTCCGGCCGGGTTGAACCCTGGTGGGTTGCGCGCGCTAAGCCGTTTCAACGATGTCGGTGCAGGTGTCCGGCTTAGGCTCTGACTTGCCGATCTTGCGAATGAAGACGTGAATTCCGCCAAAGGGGACCCGATACCCGTACTCGATTGAGTCGGCCTCGGGGCCCCAACCAGCGTCGTCGATGTAGATCTTGCCGCGGTGACCCTTAGTCATCCGGCCTACGGCGTATCCTTTGATCCCTGAGAAGTTGCCCTTCAAGAACTCGAAACCACCGTGCTCTGGCCCCACGGTGGGCACCAACTGTCGTGGATTTAACACGGCAGATGCCCTTGTGAAAGGACTTAGGTGTGGAGCCATCGCAACGTGGGTTAGCTCGAAGTGGTTGAATGGGACAAAGGACACAAAGGTTTACCTAGGTTCGGCCCCTCACAACAAGGTAAAAGCCTACATCCTGCTTCTAGTTGTATTGCTTGAGTATCGATTACAAGGGAGCGATCACGCTTGACCTAGCTATTGATTCGTTGTTTTTCCTTGAGTCCACCCGCCGCCGGGTCTCGCCTTTATATATACAGGTCGAGGCTCCGGGGCTTACAAGAGTCCAAGCCGGATCACACAACGTGACTAACTCGGTTTCTAAGTCGCCTTGCCTTGCCAGGCAAGTCACCATCTGGCAGCTCACACCTCTAGGTCTTGGGCCTCCACTAGGCCCGCCTCTTAAGCCGCCGCCTATCTTTATGATTCGTCTTCTTGGACCTTTCTTGGGCCTTCTTTATAGTAAGTCGCCAACGGTGTAACCCGGCCCCTCCTGGGTGGGTCACACCTCTGAGTCATATCCCCAACAAGGGCCCTCATGGTTTTAAAGACTTCTTCAGTAGTAAAGTTGTCTGTCGTGAACCGTTGAGGGTCATTTGGTTCGCCAGAATATTCATACATTAAGCCGGGGTGGCGGCTTAAGGGGAGAATCTTCCAATAGACCCAGCACCGGGTCAAATCGACTCCAAGTAACCCATGAGCTAATAAGGCTTTAGCCCTGGAGAGGAATGGGAGGGCCACGACATGTTCTTCTGGGATGATGGGTCAAAATTCAGTGGAAGGCGCTCAGCTCTAAACCCGGGCAAAGGATTTTCTGTGGCTGGAGTGTTGTTTTTGCAGTAAAACCAAGTGGTTACCCATCCCTTGGGGTGACTGGGTAAGACGGTGGAGGAAAAAATGTTGTCTCTTCGTCTCTGAATAGATATTCCACCTAATTCTTGACTTGGGCCATTTTTGCATTCAGTTTGGCGGTTTATGTAAAAGAACTCCTTGAAGAGGGGAACTATGGGTGCTGTCTGAAGATAGACTTTGTAGAAGATTTGGAAGTGGCAGATATTGGACACTGAGTTCGGCCCTATATCTTGAGGGTGCAGATTGAAATAGTGAAGGAGGTCTTGAAAGAATTAAGACCCGGGTGGAGTAAACCCTCTGAGTATATGATCAGTAAAGACTACAATCTCATCTTCCGCGGGAGTAGGGATTACTTCCCCATTGCTGACTCGCCATCCAATTTCTTGTTGAGTCGCTAATATGCCATGGCTTACATAATCATCAAGAATGTCTTTGGTGACCAGAGAGCGTTCCCAGTTTACGACGGTCATTTTTTGGCGACTAAAAAACGACAGCCTGAGAATAAAGTTATTGACGGGTTAATATATGATGATAAGCTGTCTAAATGAGTTTACAACAATTCGGTAGTGATGAGCCAGATACAGTTAAAAGGCTATGCATTTGTTAGCTATTAAAGGGATTATGAGTCGCCCTGGCCATGGAATGGAGCAATTGACCAGATTATAAGTACATGGCGGGTTTAGTTGAGAAAGTATAAGCCGAAAAGCATGGTCGGTGAGCTATGCAAAGTTTTGGATTTCTTGGCGAGCCATAAGTTATAATTAAGCCGGTCAGGTACTGGCGGGTCACAAGGGTTGTTATTTAAGCTGCCTGAACAAAGAATGGCAGATTAGTTGCCTATGAAATCAAGATGGTTGAACTTTTCCTAAGTATGGGATAAACAAGTTTCAGGATTTCTGCCTATGATTTTGGATCTATGGTGAGTCAAAAAATGAAGAATAATTACTAAACCTAAAACATGGCATTGGGAGAACTAGTAAGCTGGGGGTTGAATTTCAGGAAGAAGTGATGTATCTGCGATTTGAGATATATGACAAAACTGCTACCGCACGACTTCAGTGTTGCTTTTGGATTGAACTAAGCGATATGTTGGGAAAACTACGATGAACTCGGATGAACACGATGAACACCGACGAACTAGGGTAACCTAATGCAGATTGGAAGTGAGAAAAGAAGGATACCTGGTGATGCTAATGAAGAGCGGAGAGGCGCCGCAATCTCTGGTCGCAGTCAGGTCGATGCACTGGCCTGGATGAAGCTATCGGTGAAGGTCGACTCGGGCGGCGGAGCTCCGGCGGTGGTGGTCGGTGCGAGGAAGAAGAAGAGAGAAGGGCGGGGTAAAAGTGAAAAGAAGGAACCCCTGTCCCTTTTTATAAGGAAATAGTAAAATGGCATGTGCGAAAATCGAGGAGGCAGTATGATTATCTCAACAGTGCAGGCGCCTCGATTCTCGGGTGGCCAGTTAATGCAAAAGATCTGTTGTGACGTCATGGGTTTTTTGTGAATTTACTTCACGTGACATCATGGCAGGTTATAGTGTTTTATTGAAGTACAAGTTTTGAAAAGATGGCTTGTCAGCTGAAGCAATGAAGATTGACATGAACAAGTTCAAATCAATCTGGGGCCTAATGTTGGGGATATGACTCCGAGGTGTGACCCACTTAGGAGGGTCCGGGTTACACTGTTGGTGACTTACTATGAAGAAGGCCCAAGAAAGGTCCAAGAAGATGAAGCATAAAGGTAGGCGGCGGCATAAGAGGCGGGCCTGGTGGAGGCACAAGACCCGGAGGTGTGAGCCGCCCGATGGTGACTTGCCTGGCAAGGCAAGGCGACTTAGAAACCAGGTTGGTCACGTTGTGTGATCCGGCTTGGCTCTTGTAAGCCCCGGAGCGTCAACCTGTGTATATAAAGGCGAGACCCGGCGGCGGGTTAACTGAAGAAAACAACTGATCAATAGCTAGGTCAAGCGTGATCGCTCCCTTGTAAATGATACTCAAGCAATACAACTAGAAGCAAGACATAGGCTTTTACCTCGTTGTGAGGGGCCGAACCTGGGTAAACCTTTGTGTCCTTTGTCCCGTTCAACCCCTTCGAGTTAACCTACATTGCGATGGCTCCACACCTAAGTCCTTTCACAAGGGCATCTGCCGTGTTAAGTCCACGACAAAATATGTAGCCCCCAAGGGCCGGCTTAACTTACCAAAGTGAGCCGGGTCTTATAGTCACTTAAGAAATCCAAATATGTAGCCCCCAAGGGCCGGCTTAACTTAACAAGATGAGCTGGGTCATAATTAGAGTTAAAATGACCTACATTAGCCCCCAAGTGCCAAGTATATTGCTGGCAATGTGCTTGGGACTTAAGTTAATTATATCACTTGCTCCTTGTGTGGTAACCATTGTCTCAATGTTGTATTTCAGGAAATGTTGAAGGAGCAGGAGTCGCAGCTTGGCGACTTAATAAAAAATATAGAACTGCATCAAACAGAGTCTTCCAAAGCCGACTTAAAGCTGAAGACTGCACTGAAAGAGATTGAAAAAATTAAGGCGGGGTATGACGCTGAGAGAAATGCCTAGGAAGCTGACAAGGCTGCCCTGCAGAAAAGAGCCAAAGATGCTGAAGCTACGCTCAAGCCAGTAACTGACGAGCTTGCCGGCTTAAAGCAACACATAATCCAGATGACAACCGCCATCTTCGGTACGTTAAACATTTGCATTTCATCATCTTGTTATAATACTTCTTTGACCTGCCTAGCGTTTCATAATAGATAATATTTAACCTGCCTGGCGACTCTCGAACAGGCCCCAGAAGCGAAATCTTGGCCAGAACATGTTGCTTGAACTTAAAGCGGTCTATTCATTGGCCAAACAGTTATATGCTGGGACGCAACGCAGTCTTGCAGCTTTATCAGGCGAAAGAAACCTCCAACTCTGATCAAGACGGCCTTAGAGCAACTGTCAACAACGCCGGCTCAAATCGAAGAGATTAAACTATCAGCCGCCCAAGCTAGAGCCATTGTTGCTCTAGGCCGGGCGAAAGCATGGCAATCAGAACTTGACCCGAAGGAGATAGCCACCGGATGTCCAGAGTTCAAGGATGACGGGTCAACATTTGAAGAACAAGACTTCAACAAATGTGTCAGAGAAATGTGACCCGTGGCTTGCAAGCTTATTGAAGAGCTGAACTTGAGCCATTATACGCCGGCTTATGACGAAAAAATAACAAGATTAAGCCGCCCACGCATGAAGTGATGGATCTTGTTCCTCCTAGGCGTAAGCACATCTTCGCCACTGACCTTGACCCTTCCGTTATTATTAATGATGAAGCCACATTCGAGGCCTTAACTGGCATTGACTGGACATCGGCTGACCTCCAGATGGTCGACGAGGAAGAGCTGGCGCGGGATGACCCGGAGTCATCAAGGCATCAAGAAGAAAATTGATCATAGCAATGATGAACCAGGTGACTCTCAGGCCGGGTTATGGGAGTGCAGCTCCAAAAAATATTGATTGAAAAACTTTTTTGGGCTCAATTTGAAGCCGTGTAATAGGGTAGCTCAAAACATTGATCCGCCTTGTCATGCCTTCGCGCATGTTTATCTCCATGTTCGATCCAGTAGTTGAACTTTGTGGCATGCTCGATCTGACCATATATATATATATATATATGAGCTTTTGCAATGACTATGCTCTTCACCATTGGTCTTGTATATTTTGCAGAAGACTCATCAACATTTATACTGGCGACTTAAAGTCAGAAACCAGGGCGGGTTACCAAACCCGAAGACTCATAGTCTTATATAATTGTTGAAAACATGATTAACATGGCTTTAGAACCAGATCATGCTGGCGGCTTTGTCGGATTTCGGGTTCCGCAAACCCTTGAGATGTTTGAACTCTGCGGTGCGTGCAAAGAACTCGTCCTCCCCAGTCTGCCTACTCGCTAATCTCACAGCCTAGCTCGACGAACTGCATGGAAAAGAGACACAGCGGTTTACCGAGGTTCGGGCCACCTTGCGGTGTAAAACCCTACTCCTGCTTTGTGGTGGATTGGCCTCGAGGGGCTAAGGATGAACTAGTATAGTGGCGAACAGCCTCAGGAGGAGAGGTGTTCTTGAGCTTGAGTGAGCTGGGGGAGTGAGGGTGATCTGAGTGATCTGTCTGAGGGTTGGATGTGTGCTCCCTCTCTACGGTGGTGGCTAAGTCCTATTTATAGTGACCTTGGTCCTCTTCCCAAATGAAAGGCAGGAAGGGATCCCACAACGACCAAATTCGAAGGGAGACAACTAGTACATGCTATCCTGACAAAAGTAGTCTTCGCCTGCAAAAGCCTCTGGTCGTGACGCCGTGGTGGGCTCGGTGATGACCTCCGTCCTGCCATCCTGGCGGTCTTGGTCTTGTTGCACGGGAATGGAAACCTTTGGCTGATTCCTCAGTAATCCGCGCCTGTGCTTGCCTCTTTAGCACCGAAGAGGAAACTGGTACGCTGCGCCCGCTGGCGCCCGCCTGGCCTTGGTCGTCATGACTCACGTCATCTAGACCTCATGAGGTGAGGTTTGCATAGAGATCTCCGCTCCTCGGGAGCCAGCCTAAGGAGGCCGCTCCTCGTGGAGGTCTTGGTGCCGTCCGCCTCGCGAGGCTTGGCCCCTCGCGAGGGTCTTGAGTTGTTGTCGCTGAAGCTGGGCCGTACCAGGCCATCGATCGAGCCACACCATGGGCCGCACGCAGGCAAGTCTGGGTACCCCCGTTCCCAGAACACCGACAGTAGCCCCCTGGCCCAAGGCGCGCTCAGACTTGGCTTCGAGGCAAAGCCAGGGGGCAAGTGCGGAGCGCCGCGGGCCCTAACTGCCTGTGGCCTTGATCGACGCGTGGCGATTGATGGGACGTGGGCATCTCCGCTTCCCCACGCCACCTCGGCAACCGTTCGACTTGACGAGACTCTGCTGCATGCAGAGAGAAACCATCACTGCGTGGGATCGTGGAGGCCGGCGGTTGGCCTCCCTCCAGCTATAAATGAGGGGAGGGGCAGAGCCCCTCTCACTCATCTCCATCTTCTCGCTGCCCACTCCTTCTTCTTCTTTGTCTCACCATCTTGCAGCAGCATCCATGGCGCCGATCAGGAGATTCTCTTCAGCGGAGAAGGGAAAAACCCCTCGGGAGGAGCCGGGGCCACTTCCGCCGAAGAAGAGGCTCGGCCGTCCTCACGACGGCGGCGAAAGGCAAGAGGTGACGCGTCCTTGGTACGAGCGGCCTCCGCCTGGCTTCCCGCTTCCTCTGTACACCCGCGCGCAGGGCTCCGGACAGGGCAGTAATGCCCAGCGCCGTGCGGGCCGGGGTATCGGCGGACTAACCGAGGCTGCGCGGCCAGCAGGCCGGCGAACCCATGGCGAGGGGACCTCGCGTAAGTTCGTGGTGTGGGCGGCAATGCCGCCGCGCACGTGGATCCGGCTCCCGAGGTTCTTCGCCGAGGAGATGCCACCGAGGGGGCCACTTGAGCTGTGGCTGCAGCACGCCGGGTGCTGCGGCCTAGCCACGGGGGCGGAGGTCGAGATCGTCCCCCCGGGCGACATCTTCATGACCCGAGGATGGGGCGAGGTCGCCCGCGCCTGCCGTCCAGAGGGGGCCCTCGCCATCCACTTTGAGTACGATGGCGCCTCTACGTTGTTCTTCAAGGTCTTCGATGAGGAGGGCCCTCGTCTGGAGTGCTGCCCCGGGGGAAGCAGTCTGTGTGGCGGGGCCGCGGACGTCGAGCCCGCCTCCGGCCTCGCCAGCAGCTCCTCCAGTAGCAGCGATGACTCCTGGGAATCCAGCGACTCTACCGAGCCCAGCGATTCTCCGGAGTCCAGTGACGACAGCTACGTGCCGCCGAGCTCTCGCTATGCCCGGAGCGCGGCAGCGGTGTCCACTCGGCGTCGTCGGTGATGACCAGCAGCCGGGGTCCCTTGACGTTTCCTTCTTTTGTTTCCCTGCGCGGAATTGTGACAAACCCCGTGGGGGTATGTAAAAAACTGTAATGCTTTTGCTCCAATGTTTATTACTCCCAGTATGATGTTGCAGCCGCGCATCTTGCTTTGGCATGGTTCCCCCTTTTCGTTCTCACGGTAGCTTAGTGCTCTACGCCGGCAGGTCCCAGTCCCCAGGCAGGCTTCAGCCGTCGCTGGTATGCCAGGTCGCGATGCCGTGGTCAAGGCCAGGAGGTGAGCGGCCCGAGGTCCGGTAAGAGCTCCTGAGGCACGATGCTCAAGAGGTCCCCTTTGGCGTGCAAGCAGCTCCCTGGAGGCCGAAAAGGGAAGCTGCTCAAGAGGTCCCCTTTGGCGTGCAAGCAGCTCCCTGGAGGACGAAAAGGGAAGCGGCATTGCCGAAGCGAGATTGCGAGAATCAAAATACCGGACGATGAGGTTCACTATGATATGCAGGGGTGACTTATCTTAGTAGGCCTGAAGTGATTCCTTTGCACAGCGCCTGATTGTGCCTTGGCAGTGATGCTTCCAGGTAGGGCTCACGCCGACCTCCCCTTCTCCCCGCTCATCTAGGTGCTCTACATCCTCGGGTCCCGACCCTCGTGCGAGGTTCAGCCGCCGCTGGTATGCCAGGTCGCAATGCCGTGGTCAAGGCCAGGGGGTGAGGGCTGGAGAGTCAGTAAGAGCTCCTGAGGCGCGATGCTTAGGAGCCCCCCCCCCTTTAACGTGCAAGCGAATTGCGTGAAAAAGGGACGGCCGGCGGGGCCACCCCTGGCTAAACTCCATGGATTCCTGTGGGTTAGTCCGAGAAGAGAGTATAACTCATAATCGCGCTTGTTATCCTGTCGCTGATCTTTCCGCAAGAAGATGAAGGCACTGAGGATCTGGTGACGTGACGTGCGCGGGGCAGGCCGCGAGCCAGAGCTCGATCTCTCAGATTTGTCAGCGTTGCAGGGACGGACCCGAGCACAAGTGTCGTGCCAGCATGTGTAGCCCCTGTTGCGGGATGAGCAAGAGGCTGGTCAGCAATGCGGGAGGCCGCGGAGGCGATAGAACACCAGGCAAGCAGGTGATAACATAAATCAACCCATAGATAAGGTAGAGCTAGTTCTGATAGATGTAAAACGATACATGCCGCAGGGACGGACCCACGTGGCTTGGGGATAATGCAGCCCGAGGGGCGCCCCCAACTGAACAAACCAGAAAATGTCACCTGGCACCGTTGCTGAAGAGATGTTGGAGTAGCTGAAGATGCGTGCTGCAGAAGTCGCACCTCATGAGCCGCCCAGGCCCTTAACCTCGGGAGGCTCTGGGGGCCCGGGGGGCTCGCGAGGATCCATCTCCTCCTCTGATAGGATCACCTAGCTTCTGGCCTCATGAGCCGCCAGGACGCCCCGCATGTGGCGCTGGAGTGCAGCAGCCGCGCTCGACAAGCCCAAAGGCATGCGAACATAGCTGTGAGGGGGACCCTCGCTGACGGTGTCCTAGACTAGGGGGTACTCACCATGTCGTCTCCCGACCAGTGGGTCGGGCCGAGGACCCCCATGGCGGTTCACTAATGGACCAGTTCGGACAGCCGATGACATATACGAGGAAGATTCCACAAGACTTGGTGATCAAGACAAGGACTCCTCTCCACCGACGTAGCCAACTAGGACTCTTGTTATCCTAGGCCTCCGGTACATTATATAAGCCGAGGCCAGGCTCATTGATAGATAGATTATGAAATTACTCATCATACCCCTAGGGTTTAGACCATAACATATGATCTCGAGGTAGATCAGCTCTGTACTGGATACTCCATCAATATAAACAAGAGCAGGACGTAGGGTTTTACCTCCATCAAGAGGGCCCGAACCTGGGTAAAACACCGTGTTCATCATCCTGTTACCATTGATCCTTAGACACACAGCTTGGGGCCCCCTACCCGAGATCTACCGGTTTTGACACCGACAATGGTGCTTTCATTGAGAGTTCCGCTATGCGATCGGCAATGGATCAATGGCTCGCCTGTAGATCAACTGCGACGTCGGCATATTCATCACCGGCTCGACTGGTCACCTCGGCTGGGCCAAAGACCAGACTCCTCTTCAGATCATCAAGATCAGACATATGTCCTCGTCATCACCAACTCCGATCTCTATCAAGATCATGGAGGAATCATCCATGGAGCCCGGGGGTTCAACGTCAACATTGTCCTCGGGCGACCATGCTGTTTTTCTATACAGCGGATTTGTGTTCGCTGTTGCCACCTCCTCGAGTGTCACTTTGACGATTGGTTTGGAGGAATAGTGCATAATTAAGTCTAGAACAACCCTGTAAAATTTCATCACGTTCCGATGGAGGAATCTCCGGCGATCTCCAATATACCGGAGCCGTGTCGAATCCGGACAGGAATCTGGATGAGTTTAGGGCGTGGAGTCCAGCGTCCAGCTAGGATGTCCTTTGGAAGATCCAACCATTGATTGGCTGCGGAATTCCTATATCTACCACCCCTCAAAATTTCAGCTCGATCCGACCGCTCAAACTCCGGGAACGGCCCGAGGAGTGCGTCAATTTTTGGATCTGTTTTCTTCACGAAAACAAATCCGACCCGAATTCATCTTTCTTCATGAACGGGATATTGAACATCCTTTTTGAAGGAAACCTTTTTTAGGGAATTGTGTGTTGTTCTCAAACACGTGCCTACAAATTTTTAGTCTTTCCCGAGGCAATTTTCACCGTCGTGCCGATGTCAAACCGGCCCGACCATGTTGCTCCACGGCTGCCTTCCTGTGCCAGCATCGACTACGTCGTCGCTCCTTCAAGCCGACGACACCTCCTCGGATCATAACCTTGGCGAGCTGAGCAAGGGTTCGGCATCGTGAAGCCGAGCATGAGATCGGCATCATGAAACCCTAACTTGAACAATCCTGAAGCTTTGACTTAGGGATCTGTCTCCGACCCGATCCCGGGGTCGGCTTTTATCTCGCATCCGGCTTCAAGCCTGAATGCGACCTCTGCGTCTGAAGATCGGAAGTCAATTCCGGCCGGACTCGCCTCTCTTATCCCGGATCCAGCTCCAAGCCTGGACGTGACCTCGGCGTCTGAACACCAGGAGTCAGCCCTGGCCAGACTCGCCCCTCGCACCATCGTACCGGAGGACGACTCTGAAGAAATCTCAGATACCAATCCGGCTAAATCTCGCCCTGCTAAACGAGATGCTATATCGGATCAAGACGATGACCACTCCACCAGACTGACATCGGCATTCAGGCCATATTTCTTTAATTATTTACTTCACTTAAATTAATTAAGTAGAAGAATTTTAAAATATATATATATATATAATTATTTGTTATTACTTTTGGTTTGCACTGTTTTATGTGCACATGTAAATCGACGTCGACTGGTCTGCGTCGTCTGCTCCAACACCTCGGCTAGACCGGGGGCTTCACCGTCTCTTCGTCAACCAACTCTGGGGACTTCAGCGTCACCAGCCAACCAGCTTCATCATGTTAGCTGGACCGGGGACTTCGGCACCACCAGCCGACCAGCTTCGTCACCTCGGCTGGACTTGGGGGCTTTGCCTCACCGCATTGACCGTGCGGCGTCGCCACTTCATCAAGCCGAGCTCTTCGCTCGGGCACCTCGAAACCGGCTTGAGGGCTGGGACCTCGACCCGCTGCAAGCTCGGCCCGCGTCATCAATGCCAAACACATTAACCAGCTAAGTCGCTTTCATGCTCAAAGTTTTGAAATTTTTAATTTGTGTTCGGTTCGACCATGCTCGCATACGTTGTTTGAAACTCCCTCTACCCATATTAACTGGGGGTCTTAAAATTTATATGATCCATTTTATAATAAATGTGTTTTCTTCTCAGTCGTCACAAAGTCTTTTTCTACTACTCATTTCTCGACTTGAGTGTCTGGTCAATAGCCGGATAGCCTGGCTTCTCTCTAAAGCCGCTCGAGTTTAATTCGCTAAACGGGCCTGAGAAACACTCCGCCTTCGGGATAGGAGGTTGAAGCCGAAGGCTGACCCGCTTGAAGTCTGGAGATCGGATGTATCATGTTAAAGCACGACGGAAGTACAAACTAATTTTAAGACCAATTTTTGGATTGGCACCAAACAACCTTGATTTAGTTTGGGCGTAAGGTTTTTACTGAAGTTTTTTGGTTTTCCAAGCCTATGGCACTTTTAACCTATTTGTGTGTTTCCAGCATAACTTTCACAGTGCAACGCCGGACACCTTTTACAGATTCAGCAATATCAACAGTGGGCTGCAACTAAAGCCGAACCCCCCAAAAGCCAAGGTAATTCATGGAGTCCTCGGCAAAACATTCTTGGATATTGCTTTATATGCATCGGTTTCGAATTGTGTCTTCGGTCAATAGTTGGGTTGCCCGGATCCTGTGCTTGCCTCCTATGTTCTGCTTTGTTCGGCTAGGTGTGCAAAGGGAGAACCACTACGATTGTGCTTCCAGCTCGAATGGTTAAGCGCCTCAGTGGAGAAAGCCAAAAACTGACTGTCACAATAAGCGTGAACTGGTCAGCGATCCGATGACTGTGTCAAACTACAGATCGATAGAGGTCACCCCATGTTAAACGTTGGGCCTTTCATAATTTTGGCTGAAGTGTTACTGGTTTGACCTCGGTTGACGCCGAACACTAACCAGGGGCTAGTAACTGGCCCCGAACTTTAAACTCCTATGACTAAGTGAAAGTTATGAAGCCTGCATATCTGATTGCCTCGTTTCCGCTAACACAACCGCCTCCGGGCACCGAGACTTCGGCTAAGGGTTGTATTGTTAGTACGGAAACACCCTGTGTAGCATCTACAAAGGGGCGGAAGTCGACGATGGGCCACTTTTAGGTTATAAACAGTCTCAATGGAGAATTTGCCTTCCGTATATATTGTAATAAAGCTATAAATATCCATCAATTTGACTTAAGATTTTGGCCAAGCTGGGTTGCCTGGCTCCTGTGCTTACCCCTACGTTCCTGATTGTTTGGCTAGGCGGTAAAGGGAGCACCTCTGTGATTGTTACTACCGGGTCGTCCGGGTTAGTACCTCAGACTGGGTGAAGCCGAAAGCCAGCCATCTTAAAGAATATAATTGGTCGGCAATGATGGAAGTGAAAATTTTGGTTCATTATGGACCACAGAGTTCGGGAACTTCCTCCCAACTAAATCCTCAATATTTTTCTCCCACATTGATCGGAGTTGAGGTTTCATGATCATGATCAACATGACAGCCTAGGAAAAGGAACCTGTAACGGAACTATTTTTCCCAGAAGACGTTTTATAACATATCTCTCTGCGTACCTTTGCTTATAAAACCGTATGGCCGGATTGCCATGTTTGTCGTAAATCTTTGCCCTTATAAAGGCTTTATAAAGTAGGACGAACACTCTTCGGCTGTTGGCCGAGGAGGTTGAAGCCGATGGCCGGTCAACAAAGTTTTGTACAATGCGGATCCGAGCATTACTGATGTAAAGTACTTCGATACATAGAAATATTACACATAAATTGTGATATACTCCGGACATTGATCCTTAATTCGGCCACCCGTGCCCACATTAAGGCTCGAGGGCTACTGGGCTTCACGCTTCTCATTTACAAATATTGAAGGGGCACATCGATCCCCTGATCTGGTGTTGCCACCCGACCATTGGCTTGGGGGCTACTGCATCGACGATTCAATGCAGACAGTTTACAAAGTGTGAAATAATTCCCGAGGAGATTATGATCGTCAGGTTGGTCGGCCGCACCCAACCTGAGTCTCGAGGAATATGCACACCACATTTCTATTCCTAAGTATGCTACAGAGCTAGGACTTGATCCTCGGGCCAATTTTGTGAATCGACCTGAGTCTCAAGGGCTACTGGGATCACCGATTTTATGCCATCCTTCAGGTGCATGCCGGACATTGAGCGGACACACACCTTGAGGGCTACTGGCTATATACCTTGGCAGATAATAAATTGCACAAATCGGAATTAAATTCACAAAAATCAGCCCACAGCTGAGGTGGTGCACCACCGCGGGAGCAGTCCGGCATAAAGCTCAGATGCAAATGGCTAGCTCCGTAGAGGGCATCTCCGGCATTAAGCTCGGTTTAACCATTTTAACTTTTTCAAGACCGAGGTAATCTATGACATCTCGGATACAGTCCGGCATTGGTGCCCGGCTGCGAGATGACACCTCTGATATTGTCCGGCGCTGGAGCTCGGATACAGACCGGAGTTGGAGCTTGGATACAGACCGGCGTTGGAGCTTGGATACAGACTGGCGTTGGATCTCGGATACAGACTGGTGTTGGAGCTCGGCTGCAAGAGATACCTCGGATGCAGTCTGGCGTTGGAGCTCGGATGCAAGAGGACACTGCCGCACGGGAAACACTTCGAACCCGACGTGTGGCGTAGAAGATAACAAGGCATTGATAAAGGCCGAGAACTTAAAAGACTCCTCGGATACCCGACGTATGAACTTTTCGGATATACCTCGGCAATCCTCAAGATCGGAGATGGGAAGATTTGTTGAACCAGTTTTCAAGACCGACGACCGAAGATGAAGAACAGTTCGAAAGAACCGAGGAGTGTCCCCAACTTGAAGACCAGTTCAGGGGGCTACTGACGGTGTCCTGGACTAGGGGGTACTCACCATGTTGTCTCCCGACTAGTGGGTCGGGCCGAGGACCCCCATGGCGGTTCACTAATGGGCCAGTTCGGACAGCCGATGACATATACGAGGAAGATTCCACAAGACTTCGTGATCAAGACAAGGACTCCTCTCCACTGACGTAGCCGACTAGGACTCTTGTTATCCTAGGCATCCGGTACATTATATAAGCCGAGGCCAGGCTCGTTGATAGATAGATTATGACATTACTCATCATACCCCTAGGGTTTAGACCACAAAATATGATCTCGAGGTAGATCAACTTTGTACTGGATACTCCATCAATATAAACAAGAGCAGGACGTAGGGTTTTACCTCCATCAAGAGGGCCCGAACCTGGGTAAAACATCGTGATCATCGTCCTGTTACCATTGATCCTTAGACACACAGCTTGGGACCCCCTACCCGAGATCTGCCGGTTTTGACAACGACACTCACACCGGCCAGTGCGGGACGGCCAGAAGCGCTCCTGAGATGCGGCCCTGTTGAGCCCTGGGATGTTGACGCAGATGCGCAGCTCGCTATCCTCGCTGGGACAAGGAGCCGCGCTGGGTGGTGGGCGATGGTCACCTCGCATAGCTCTTGCCTCCTGAAGCTCCTCGATTGCCTTGGTGGTGAACTCCTGAGCACCTGGCACCTCGCGCCTTGTACCCTCCTGGCGGAAGTGCGCGCTGAAGCACGCCTCCACATGGTGCCCGAGCGCCTCCCTCGTGACGTTGGCCAGGTCAGAGGCCCTCCAGAGGAGAGCCCCCGAGCCCAGCCTGAAAGGGGCGTCGGGCGCGCCTTCCTATGCGAGAGAGGGAGGCGCCCTGTCAGTGGGCGCTGGGCTTGAGGTGGTGCCGCTGGACACCCCGCCCTCCTGAGGTCCTTGGCGGAGCAGCTGCTTCTTCTTCTTGGGGACAGCCTCAGGAGGGTAGACGGCGCCTTCATCGTCTGGGTTCTCGACCGCCGCAGCCTGGTAGGCGCGCTCGAGAGAGCACACCACGTCCTTCTCCTCGCAGGCGACCATGATGACGCCGCAGCTCCCTGGCATCTTGAGGACATTGTAACCATGATGGGTCACCGCCATGAACTTGGCCAGGGCCGGATACCCAAGGATGGTGTTGTATGGAAGGCGAATGTGGGTGACATCAAAGTCGATGAGCTGAGTGCGGTAGTTGTCGTGCTTGCCGAAGGTGACAGGGAGGCGGATCTGCCCTATCGGGGTGGTGGAGCCGTCGGTCACTCCTGAGAAAGGCTTGGTAGGCTGCAGCTGGTCATAGGGCACCTAGAGTCGGTCGAATGTCTCGATGGAGAGAACGTTGAGCCCCGCACCGCCATCGATGAGAGTCTTGGTGACGAGCACGTTGCTGATGGTAGGCGAGCAGAGCATCGGGAGAGCGCCGGCAGTTGCCGCGCACTTGAGCTGATCGGATGGGCTGAAGGTGATGGTGCACTTGGACCACCTGAGCGGACGCGTTGCCTTGAGCTTGGGGAGGGCCGCGTTCACCTCATGGGCAAACTGCTTGAAGATGCGATGAGAGGCAGGGGCCTGAGCGCCGCCCAGGATGCAGGCAATGGCACGAGGCTCCTAGAAGCCACCAGCCCCCTCGTCCTGGTGGTGGTCGTCATTCCTTCTTGGTGGTGGCGGCAGCGGAGGAAGGCCAGCGTTGCCCTGAGGACGGTCCTCACGAGGCTGGTCCCTCCAGGGGCCCTTGCGAGGCTGGCCCTGCCAGCGGTCCTCGCGAGGCTGATCACGCCATTCTTGGCGGGGGTCGCGGCCGTCCCAGCGTCCTCCACCTCGGCCTCCTCCATGGCCGTAGCCTCGGTCGCTGCGCTCAAGGCGACGACCGAGGCGCCCGTCGCGGATGGCCCTGAGCTCCTGGCAGTCGTTGGTGTTGTGGTTGTGCACATTGTGGAAGACATAGAATGGGCGACTGCCCTTGGATGACTCTGGGTGGTCGCAGCCGCGCTTCATCTCTGGTTCGGCCGCGAGCACGGCCGGTCCCTTGCGCTTCACGTCCTTGGCTTTGGCCTCCTTGTCTTCTGGGTCAGCCCCTGGGAGCTCCCGGAGAGAGAGGCGACCTTCCTCAGCTCTCGCACACTTGGTTGCCATGTTGAACATCTCCAGAGCCGTGCACAGGTCCTCATGTATGGCGAGCTCCTCCTTCATCTTGACGTCGCGGACGCCATCAGTGAACGCCGAGATGATGGCCTCGTCCGACACCTTGGGGATCTTGAGGCGGACGTTGTTGAAGCACTGGATGTACTTCTGCAAGGTCTCTCCTGGCTGAAGCTTGATGCGCTGTAGGTTACCCGCAGCCGGTGGACGGTCGCGAGTGCCCTGGAAGTTGGCGACGAAACGCTCTCGCATTTCATGCCAGGAGGAGATCGATCCCGCGGGCAGGTTCAGGAGCCACGAGCGCGCGCCATCCTTGAGGGCCATGGGAAACTAGTTCGCCATAACCTTCTCGTCGCCGTTGGCTGCCTCGATGCTCAGCTCGTAGAGCTGCAGGAACTCAGCAGGGTCGGGGGTGCCGTCGTAGCGCGGTGGCAGGTCGGGCTTGAACTTCCTCGGCCAGACGACACTGCGTAGCTCTGGAGTGAATGCGCGGCAACCCGCTGTGGTCACGGGAGCCCGCCGTGGAGCTGGAGCCTGGTCTTGGCGCTCGCGCGCCACCGCTGCAGGCGGCGCGCGGTCTTGACGTGGCGGTGCTGGGAGTGCACGAGCATCTTCTTGCGGCCGCTGCACCACCTAGCAGCTTTCATCTTCACGCGCCGGCGCCCTGCGCGGTGGGTCGCGCCGCAGGGCCTCGTGCCTTGGACCGAGGGCGACGTCTTGACGGGGAGGTGGAGGAGGTGCTCCGTGGGCTACGTCACCCGCAGCAGGCGGCGGGTGAGGCAGCGAGCGAGAAGGTGCAGGAGAGTCCCCGGCGGCGCTGACAAGCTCGGCGATGCGGTCCAGCCAGTCTTCGTAGAGGTCGTCGACGGGGCGGTAGTGCAGGAGCTCGCGCGCCATGAGCAACGCAGCCTGCGCGTTCGCCGGCCTGCGACGAGTATGAGACGACGAACCAGCCGGAGTCAGCGACGGGGTGGCGGTGCGCCCATCCCGCCGCACAGAAGGGTGCAGCGATGAAGCTTGCTACTCGTGCCCCGCGGGGCCGATGGCGGCGTTCGCCACTGGAGACGGGGGACGGTGAGGGCAGCCGTCACCCGCAGGCGCTGTCTGAGCAATGCAGGCGGTGAGGGCGGCCCGGCCTCAGCACGAGCTCGACGAGCGTCAGCCATGGAAGCGGTGGAGCGATGGTGGATCGACCGGCGGAAGAAAGGCTCCGACGCACCCCTACCTGGCGTGCCAAATGTCGGATTTCGGGTTCCGCAAACCCTTGAGAGGTTCAAACATTGCGGTGCGTGCGAAGAACTCGTCCTCCCCAGTCTGCCTACTCGCTAATCTCACAGCCTAGCTCGACAAACTACAAGGAAAAGAGACACAGCAGTTTACCCAGGTTCGGGCCACCTTGCAGTGTAAAACCCTACTCCTGCTTTGTGGTGGATTGGCCTCGAGGGGCTGAGGATGAATTAGTACAGTGGCGAACAGCCTCAGGAGGAGAGGTGTTCTTGAGCTCGAGTGAGCTGGGGGAGTGAGGGTGATCTGAGTGATCTGTCCGGGGGTCAGATGTGTGCTCCCTCTCTACGGTGGTGGCTAAGTCCTATTTATAGTGGCCTTGGTCCTCTTCCCAAATGAAAGGCGGGAAGGGATCCCACAACGGCCAAATTCGAAGGGAGACAACTAGTACATGCTATCCTGACAAAAGTAGTCTTCGCCTGCAAAAGCCTCTGGTCGTGACGCCGTGGTGGGCTCGGTGATGACCTCCGTCCTGCCGTCCTGGCGGTCTTGGTCTTGTTGCACGGGAATGGAAACCTTTGGCTGATTCCTCGGTACTCCGCGCCTGCGCTTGCCTCTTTAGCACCGAAGAGGAAACTGGTACACTGCGCCCGCTGGCGCCCGCCTGGCCTTGGTCGTCATGGCTCACGTCATCCAGACCTGATGAGGTGAGGCTTGCATAGAGATCTCCGCTCCTCGGGAGCCAGCCTGAGCAGGCCGCTCCTCCTGGAGGTCTTGGTGTCGTCCGCCTCGCGAGGCTTGGCCCCTCGCGAGGGTCTTGAGTTGTTGTCGCTGAAGCTGGGCCGTACCAGGCCGTCGATGGAGCCACGCCATGGGCCGTAGGCAGGCAAGTCTGGGTACCCCCATTCCCAGAACGCCGACAGGCTTAAAAACCCAAAAGCCAGGGCGGGTGATAGTCCAAAGACTTGTAGCCTCATAACCACGGCTGTTCAAACCAAAACATACTGGCGATTTAAAGTCCAAAGCCAGGGTGGGTTACAACCCAAAAATACTCAGACATGAGCAACATAACCCGGAGCCTCATGACCCGGGTAGCAAAAATTTGCACAAAAGAAAAAACTTAGCATAAAGACATCCAAAGAATCCAAAAGAGAGATACAAAAAATCCCAAAGTTTTGTTAGACCGGCTTTCAAGACACGACCGAACAAGTTGGCTCATAGGCCTTTTGCTTTCAAGGCCGCATAGCTGTTGAGTTTATCCTAGCTCACTATAAGCCGGCCCTCACGTGACACAAGTCGCCGGTTTAACTTTAATCAGTTTAGGGTCTTAAAAAAGATTGACTGTTAAGAGTTCGACGGGTCACCTGGCGGAGTAGCAAGTTGCAAACACGCAGGATAACCCATAATTTGGCGTCTCATGCCTGGTCAAGAGGGTATGAAAGCTAAACCTGGTGGGTTGGAAGCCCCCAAGTGACCTTATGATCAACTAATAAAGGCTCAGATACACAGAAATGAAACGACAGAGGCCCCGAATTTTTCAAGGATGTCGGCTTTATTATATTTGATCATAAAAAGATATATACACATCACCAAAAGTATGTACAATGATAAGAGACGGTGGCTCAGGTGTAGTAAGGCCGAAGATGAGCAATATTCCAAGGCCTGTTGGTGTCCTGCTCAGAGGTGCGTGACTTCTTGCGCTCATGTATATAAATAAGATAATACGAACCATTGTTGAGATTTTTGCTAACCACAAAAGGTCCTTCCCAGGGTAGGGACAGCTTATGCATGTCAGTTTGATCTTGAATTAGCCGAAGCACTAAGTCGCCCTCTTGAAGCACCCGAGTCTTAACTCTGCAGCTATGATAGCGACGTAGGTCTTGTTGATAAATTGCCGACCGGGCCACCGCATGGTCACGCTCTTCATCCAAAACATCAAGCGCGTTCTAACGTGCCATCTCATTATCAGCTTCAACATAAGTTGCCACCCTGGGCGAGTCATGACATATATCACTTGGGAGAACCACATCTGCTCCATAGACCATGAAGAAAGGCGTATAGCCTGTTGACCTGTTGGGGGTGGTATTAATACTCCAAACTACGGAAGGTAACTCCTCCACCCAACAACCCGGCGTTCGCTCCAAGGGAACCATAAGCCGAGGCTTAATACATCGCAAGATTTCCTGATTAGCTCATTCATCTTGACCATTAGACTATGGATGAGCCATTAACACCCCAAAAATCGGGTTATCGATTTTTGTGTTGTTATTCCTTCCTAGCTTTCCTCTCCCGAATTATTCCTCTGGAATCTGGTGAGTGACCACGTGAATCCATACAATCCTCAGCCTCTCCATAAATTTTCCATGCTCTTGTGCCAGTCAAGTTCCCGTCAGTAAACCCCGAACCTCATTCAAACCCTAGTTCCAAAATATCGGCACTGGAAATCCTGCCTTTGTGTTTACAAAGGAGCTATTATTTTCCTTGCTCTGTTAATCCTCCCAAAATTTCCGGAGATCCTCCTTCACTCATAAACCCTAGATGTGCAAAAATATTGCCAAGTCATATGCAATATTTCTCATCTAGAATTAATTCCTTTTTCTGCCTTTCTAAGGAATTAAATCCAGGAAAATATCTATCCATCTCCAAAGTTCATGAAAACTTGTGGAGATATTCCTTATGATCATATTAAGCTCACATAAAACTATTGGCCATAATTAAATAGGGTAAATTGCATTTTCCTATTTAAAGCCAATATTTCAATTTGGGGCCTTTCCAAAGGAACTACCATTTTGGTAGTTAGGAAAAATCCCAAATAAATTGTGGAGCTTGTCCTATCCATATATTCACCATTTCCATCAAAATCACAAGTTCCACCCATTAAATTTTGAGCACAATACCACTTTGCAAATTTTGTCCAGATTTCCTGTTTGCAAAGGAAGTGCTTGATTCCTTGATCTCCTTGGGCTGAAATTTTGCAGGGTGATTCATTATGATATATTACCCCTGGAAACCAAAAACCAGCCCATTTCATCTAGCCAATCTTCCCCAGTAAATTATCTAAATTTCTGTTCAAATTGCATCATTGTGAAGGAAGAACCCTCATAGATGATCAATTTGAGCTGAAACTTTTCCAGCTATCTCTAACGACCAAATAATCACTCTACACCAAAAACCATCCAAATCCATTTATCCATTTGACCCCTACTTCCTCATTTGCATTTCTGGTCAGATTGGTCCTTTGTGAAGGAAGTACCATCTAGAATTGTCCATTTGAGCTCAAATTTTGCCAGCATGATTACCTTAGTAGATGACTAAACCCTGCTCAAGATCAAGCCAAGAGCAGCAAGGAGATTTCCATATCATCAATCAAACACCTTGTTGTTCATCAGCAGTTGACCTTAGTGCAGTCACATCTGAGCTTCCTGTTCCTGTCTGAGGACTCACATCAGCTGTTTGATACTGTGCCCACACGGTAGACACAAGTTGAGAGCGTTTTGGAGCTTAGTCCATGTGGTGCCAGTGGTGACCACGGACGTTGTCGGCAGAACCAGAGCGCTGTGCATTGGAGGCTTCGGGAGGCCACCTCCAGTGGGTTCTAGCTTGTGCGGGCGCGCCGGCGAGCTGCCCACCGCACGCGTGTGCCCTCTGGAGCCTTCTTCCCCTCGTCCCGTAGCCTTTGGACAGCCGTGCCGACATGGGTGCTCCGCTGAATCTCTGCCACGGCAGCAAGCATCGAGCGGTTTCCCCCTCGTCGGCTAGCTCTTCTTCGAGCCTATTTAAGGCGTGCCCCCCGAGCTTCCTCCTCACCAGCAGCCCCTCTTTCCCTCCCCTTCGAGCTCTTGGAGCTCCCCGAGCTACCTTCCCATCCCACGGCCGTGAGCCGACGTCCACTTCCCTCTGCCAGCTCCGGCTCCCTGGCCTTTCCCCTCTCCTTTGTCCACGCCCTCAGCCTCCCCAAGAGCTAGCAAAGCTGCCGCCGTCCTCCATTTCACCGGGGAAACGCCGCCGTCGCGGCTCCTCCAGTACTAGTGGCCGCCTCGTCTGCCACCCATGGCCGCCCTGCCCCGAGCTCCCTGGCAACCACTTCCTGGTGTGGAATGGCGCCGCGAGGCCGCCTGGGCTATCGGCAGGCACGGCCGCGTAGGGGAACGCCGGCAGCCGGCCAGGCCCGAGCTGCCGCGGCCCCTGTTTCGGTCGAGGTCAACGCAGACAAAGGAGAAAGGGAGGTGAGAGAGAGAGAGAGAGATAAGGGGGCCCCATGCGTCAGTCACACAGCGCTGACCAACCGGGCCCGTTGACCATTTTAGTGGAAGCGTATTTTGTAAAATACGCCTTCCGCTCTGAGAAACGTACTCTGTCGCGGCCTTTTGCTGAAATGTGCTTCCCTCGCACGGAAGCGTAATTTTTGAAATGCGCCTTCAGATCCAACCCGCGGCCGAAACCACTGTATTGTGGACGTTCACACGTTAAGGACAAAAATGGACAGTTTCTGTCTGTTTTATCGCTTAACGAACGAACGGGCGTTTCTCCTCGGCCGTAACTCCAATTGAGGTAAAACCAACGCCCACGTCTTCAGTTCGTCGAGCCCATTCCGATGGCGTCATTTTCATAATGTTTGTGCACTGTGAAAATGACCGTTTTACCCTTGCCCTTCGATCAGCCCCTCCGAGAAGGAAACTTTTCCGGCAAATCTTCCTAGAGTTTTAGCGCGCTTCCACCCGGTGTATTCCTTCACCCTCAGGCAAGCTAACCTCTTATCATGAGCTCCGGACTTGCGTGATGACTTTGCTTGCACCCTGTGTATTCATCGTAGTACATCTGTATCACCTATTAGTCTGCACTTGCATACACCTATTATGTCATCTGTAAGAGATGTTAGCATTACTTTTCATCTAATGTCATGACTTGTTTTCATGCCATATTTTACCATGCTAGCAACAATCTTGCTAATACCATTATCATGTTAGTACCATGATTTTATCCTATGCTATGTTTGTCAACGTTATGATTCTGTTGTGCTGATGTTAAGTGGCTGTTCACACTTATAATTGTTGAGGTAATGGTGGGATGATGGAGATGCTGAATTGAATAAACCAAACTTAGTTGGTTGATCCAGAGTCACATATCCGGGCTTATCCATGCAGCCACATTTGCCGGTATGGGACGGCCTTGACTTGGTCTGACTCCGTGCTCTTTCACCGGTACCACCAAGTAGGGAAGGTTATGCGTGCGTGCTGCCCTGATCAGGTAGGCGGCGATAACCTTGTGAGCCTAGTTGTATGTTTAGCCCGGGAGTCCCCGTTTGGGACAGTTGTGTTGGCCACGACGGTGGCAGGTGTCAAGAGTGACACAGGGGCCACCCAGGACATGACCCTGGGAGGGTATGATTGTCGGTGGTACGATGGAGGAGTCACGGGTTAGGCAGGTTTCGTTGGAGCAACGCTGGTCCACCCGAATGGGATCACGAGGTCAGTTGCTCCATGGTGTGGGTAAAGTGCGCAACCTCTGCAGAGTGTAAAATCTATTCGAATAGCCGCATCCACGGTATTGGACAGCCCATCCAGACCTCGCTAGGTGATCAACCGTAATGATGATAATAATGGTGGAAGAACCTATCCTGCATAGACAGTAGATGTTGTCAGGAATATGGTATGTTAGCCATGGGATGGCTATGGAAGAGATGGTCAGATGACCAAAAAACTTGGATTGGACTGGGATCAGTTTCAGATTGGATCATGAGAATGTTCGGGATATGGATTGTATACTTAATATGCTTTACATTACTGTACTCTACTTCAGTAGTTATCTTGCTAGATAACCTCGTTAGGTCATGATGAACAATGCTGCTAGATGTTTAATCATGCCAGGTAATCTTTCTACGACATGATAATTAGTAATGCTAGATAGGTATGCTATGCCATGCTTGATTCATGTTTTCCTGTTAATTCCATGCCATGTTTAGAATAAATTCTTGCATAGCATAGGGCTTGCTTTCTTATCTGCTTGTTTGGATGCTATGTATTTGGTTGTCTTGCGAGTACATTCAAAGTACTCACCTGGCCTTGCACGTGGCCAGTTGCAGGAGAAGATCCGTCGTGCTAGATCGTAACCCAGCCAGTCATGTGAGTTGTGGAGCCCAGCCAAAGACGTCGTTGCCACTGAACCAAGACCTTCGCTGCCATTTAGTTAGCCTTGGAGCTATGTAATATTGTTGTAAGCAACAGTATTGTAATACTCCATTTTATATAGTAAAGCCATTTTGTGCCTGGAATTGCTGTATCATGTCTTTGACGTGTGCCAGGTCTTATCCTGGGGCTGGCGTGCGTTGGCCCTCTATCGGGGTGCCACAGGACGTGGTATCAGAGCCAGGCTGGCTGTAGGTTACCCTAGCACCAAACCACCCCTATTTCCAACCCGTAGTGAGCCCACTAGAGTTGACCCATCTCTAGCATCCGACATGGCCACTGTTGATCAACAGGCGGCGCAGTCGGAATTGACGTGTCCCTACCTAGCTGTCCGCCCACCCAGCCAGCCTGGATTAGATCGCAACTCTACCCAGTTATCGGCCGTGCCGGCGTATCTTCTACCCGACACGAGAAGGATCCATGCCATGCTGGTGTGTCCTACCCCGACTGCCTATTTAACCCCCTCCCACCCGCAAGTCGTAGCCCTCTCCATTCAGTAAGCCAGATCGCCGCGAGAGACCCAGACTGGTATCCTCAAACCAGTAGCCATGGCTAGTTCTTCCAGAACACCCACTTTCCATAGCCGAACCTTGGCTAATGGTTATCCCGGCTTTCCTCCCATCCTTTCAAGTATGCTCACTTAAGCCCTTGGCCGTAGTACTCCTCCGGTGTATCTGGTGTTCCAATCGGAACCCGTTCCCCACCTTTGCCGATTCTATGCGAAGGTGCATATCAACCCAGGTCCAGCCGCGGATGGGAAGCCCATGATTTTTCAAGGCAAACCCATGCCCACCCCCGCGTTGGCTGTCCAGACAGCTGCCACAGAAGCCATCACCCGTCTTCGTTTCCAGTTTCCGCAAGTAGCGGAGATGCAGGAGTTCCGCTACTTTCCCTCTTCGTCCGACGCAGGTTGCGAGTTCTCCAGCACAGTTGGAAATGCCGACCCAGCAGTGGCTCGCCTGGTTCAGTTCATTACTGCTCAGGGACTGCTACTCGCCGGTATTCTTAGAGAGTTCAAATCCGTTGACCATGACACCACTCGGGTTGTTACGGAACATACCGTGCGGCCCGTCAAACTGCATCCCAGACTACCCGTTCCCTGCTGCCAAACCCAGTGCCACCTTCGCGGCTAGTACCACCCTCGCAATCCGTGAACCCATGTCTACCCGGCATCATCCATCCAAATTCCATTCGAGGAGCTATCCGGCGTCTTCGTCGTCGGGATGTGTTCCGTCAAGTTCCAGCCGCAGCTCTAGCAGCTGAGCCCCAACCTATAGAGGTGTCCTACGATGAAGATGAAAGTTGGCTCAGCCTTCGTCCCCCAGGAGAGCCCCAGCCAGAGTAGGCCCATTTGTGGCTCCGGCAGTGAGTGAAGCCAGGAGATGCCGCGAGTGTGTGTGTTGTGAAGACTGTTTCTTCGTCCTCGTCTAGGATTAGGACCCTGTAGTTCGGAGTGAGTTGTTGCTGTTAGCTGCTTAGTAAGGTTGTGCGTTGTTGTATGCTTGTATTGCTTGTGCTTGTGTGCTGTTATAATGCTGTGTATGTCTTTTTGCTCTGTGTATTTGGTTCATCTGTCTCTCTGTTAAGCAGAAATGTTTAACAGAGCTGGCAGTGGATTCTTAACAAGATTTTTGTCAGTAGAGCACTTACACCTAATAACATGGACTCGCTCGGAGTCCCGAATGAAATGCGAGCTAGTGTAGGTGTATGTGTACCAGGAGTACATACACCCACTAGCATTAAAACACCTTAGTGTAATCTGCCCGATATGTTTCTTTCCTCTGTCTGCATTTTGCTACGATGTGCTTTCCGCATGTGCTTGCATATTAGTCTGAATTGATTGTATATGTATCGTGTGAGCAATGTCTGCACACCAAGTTCTTTCTCCTGAGTACAGCCGCCGCAATACTCGGGTAGAATGCAAAGCCGCCCATCCATACCCATCTATGCTTACTCCATTTGCCAGTTTTCCCGAACCTAGTGTTCTGGAAAACCAGCTCTATCCCATAATTTTCCCCAGTCCCAAAATCTTTTCCCAGAACCCGGTTGCAATCTCGGAGAAATTCTGAGAAATTTTATTGCAGCACAAACCATTACAACCCCTCCAGTCTAAGATCTAAACCCCGATTCTACCTCAACCCCCCAGTCGTTGTGGATGTTGTTCAGCGAGGAGCAACCAGCAGTGTGGCTTCCACACTGGTAGAACTCCGCTGACCACACCGCACTAGCTACAGACTCAGCGGCGCCTCTGTCACCATCTTGTGTGATGCTGACCGGCCACCCCCTTCGCCCCGCCGCAGCCCGCGCTTATTCCGCCGGCCTAAGACAGCGTAGATGATCACCAGCCACCGCTCGGTTAGCGACATCCCGATGATCATCAAGGATCATCGTACATAGCAGCAGCGAGGAGCCAACCAATGCCGCCAGCAGACCCGCCAGGAGGATCGTGATCAGCTCTGAGCCCACGTCCGCCATTAACGCCTTGCCTCGCGCTCCTGCAACCAGAAGGAAAAGGAGAAGAGGAAGAAGAGGTGAGGTAGGATGCAAGGTGGAGGAAGAAGAAGAAACTGCCGTCGCTTTTATAGCCCAAGTCCGGTGTACGGTGAGCAAGGTCCAGGAGAACCGCGCGTCGCTCGATCACCGGCGTCCAGGAGGCGAATCCGTGAGTAGTGCCGACCGGCGCTGGCCCGCGATGGGAGTGCTCTCTGTGTTGGTCCCGTGCACGTCGCGCACTATCGCCGTAGGGTGCTTTATCCCCCAGGAGCTAGGCATGCGCAGTGCCTAGCCGCACTCAGGACAGCGCGGGAGCGAGCGAGAAAGCCGTTGGCTGGAGAAAGAAGAAGGCTGCCAGTGGGCCCTAGGCCCACCTGTCAGCGAGAGAGGCCACTGTTCATTGCGGTGCCCCAAGCATTTTTGGAAGAAGGAAATTCTGCTTTTTCTAAAAATGTCAGGGCTACCCAGCGGCCCCTACCCGAGGAGTAAATCCCGCGATATCCGTATCTCGATCTGGGTGTACCAGTTTTCGGTACTCTTAACTTAGTTGTTTTTAACTGCCCGGTTAAGACCCAACCCAGAGATATTTTTTCCAGGAGGCGTAATTTTTGTTCTGAGCTAACCCTAGGAATCTCGAGGATGAGATTCTCTTAAGGGGGGAAGGTTTGTAACACCCCAAAAATCGGGTTATCGATTTTTGTGTTGTTATTCCTTCCTAGCTTTCCTCTCCTGAATTTTTCCTCTGGAATCTGGTAAGTGACCAGGTGAATCCATGCAATCATCAGCCTCTCCATAAGATTTCCATGCTCTTGTGCCAGTCAAGTTCCCGTCAGTAAACCCCGAACCTCATTCAAACCCTAGTTCCAAAATATCGGCACTGGAAATCCTGCCTTTGTGTTTACAAAGGAGCTATTATTTTCCTTGCTCTGTTAATCCTCCCAAAATTTCCGGAGATCCTCCTTCACTCATAAACCGTAGATGTGCAAAAATATTGCCAAGTCATATGCAATATTTCTCATCTAGAATTAATTCCTTTTTCTGCCTTTCTGAGGAATTAAATCCAGGAAAATATCTATCCATCTCCAAAGTTCATGAAAACTTGTGGAGATATTATTTATGATCATATTAAGCTCACATAAAAATATTGGCCATAATTAAATAGAGTAAATTGCATTTTCCTATTTAAAGCCAATATTTCAATTTGGGGCCTTTCCAAAGGAACTACCATTTTGGTAGTTAGGAAAAATCCCAAATAAATTGTGGATCTTATCCTATCCATATATTCACCATTTCCATCAAAATCACAAGTTCCACCCATTAAATTTTGAGCACAATACCACTTTGCAAATTCTGTCTAGATTTCCTGTTTGCAAAGGAAGTGCTTGATTCCTTGATCTCCTTGGGCTGAAGTTTTGCAGGGTGATTCATTATGATATATTACCCTTGGACAACAAAAACCAGCCCATTTCATCTAGCCAATCTTCCCCAGTAAATTATCTAAGTTTCTGTTCAGATTGCATCATTATGAAGGAAGAACCCTCATAGATGATCAATTTGAGCTGAAACTTTTCCAGCTATCTCTAATGACCAAATAGTCACTCTACACCAAAAATCATCCAAATCCATTTATCCATTTGACCCCTACTTCCTCATTTGCATTTCTAGTCAGATTGGTGCTTTGTGAAGGAAGTACCATCTAGAATTGTCCATTTGAGCTCAAATTTTGCCAGCATGATTACCTTAGTAGATGACTAAACCCTGCCCAAGATCAAGCCAAGAGCAGGAAGGAGCTGTCCATATCATCAATCAAACACCTTGCTGTTCATCAGCAGTTGACCTTAGTGCAGTCACATCTGAGCTTCCTGTTCCTGTCTAAGGACTCACATCTGCTATTTGATACTGTGCCCACGCAGTAGACACGATTTGAGAGCGTTTTGGAGCTTAGTCCACGTGGTGCCAGTGGTGATCATGGATGTTGTCGGCAGAACCAGAGCGTTGTGCATTGGAGGCTTCGGGAGGACACCTCCAGTGGGTTCTAGCTTGTCCGGGCGCACCGGTGAGCTGCCGACCGCACGCGTGTGCCCTCTGGAGCCTTCTCCCCCTCGTCCCATAGCCTTTGGACGGCTGTGCCGATATGAGTGCTCCGCTGAATCTCTGCCACGGCAGCAAGCATCGAGCGGCTTCCCCCTCGTCGGCTAGCTCTTCTTCGAGCCTATTTAAGGCGTGCCCCCGAGCTTCCTCCTCACCAGCAGCCCCTCTTTCCCTCCCCTTCGAGCTCTTGGAACTCCGCGAGCTACCTTCCCATCCCACGGCCATGAGCCGACGTCCACTTCCCTCTGCCAGCTCCGGCTCCCTGGCCTTTCCCCTCTCCTCTGTCCACGACCTCAGCCTCCCCAAGAGCTAGCAAAGCTGCCGCCGTCCTCCATTTCTCCGGGGAAACGCCGCCGCCACGGCTCCTTCAGTACCCGTGGCCGCCTCGTCTGCCACCCATGGCCGCCCTGCCCCGAGCTCTCCCGAGCTCCCTGGCGACCACTTCCTGGCGTGGAACGGCGCCGCGAGGCCGCCTGGGCCATCGGCAGGCACGACCGCGTAGGGGAACGCCGCCAGCCGGCCTGGCCCGAGCCGCCGCGGCCCCTGTTTCGGTCGAGGTCAACGCAGACAGAGGAGAAAGGGAGGCGAGAGAGAGAGAGAGATAAGGGGGGCCCATGCGTCAGTCACACAACGCTGACCAACCGGGCCCGTTGACCATTTTAGTGGAAGCGTATTTTGTAAAATACACCTTCCGCTCTGAGAAACGTACTCTGTCGTGGCCTTTTGCTGAAATGCGCTTCCCTCGCACGGAAGCGTAATTTTCAAAATGCGCCTTCAGATCCAGCCCGCGGCCGAAACCACTGTATTGTGGACGTTCACCCGTTAAGGACTAAAATGGACAGTTTCTGTCTGTTTTATCGCTTAATGAACGAACTAGCGTTTCTCCGCGACCGTAACTCCGATTGAGGCAAAACCAATGCCCACGTCTTCAGTTCGTCGAGCCCGTTCCGATGGCGTCATTTTCATAATGTTTTCGCACCGTGAAAATGACCGTTTTACCCTTGCCCTTTGATCAGCCCCTCCGAGAAGGAAACTTTTCCGGCAAATCTTCCTGGAGTTTTAGCGCGCTTCCACCCGGTGTATTCCTTCACCCTCAGGCAAGCCAACCTCTTATCATGAGCTCCAGACTTGCGTGATAACTTTGCTTGCACCCTGTGTATTCATCGTAGTACATCTGTATCACCTGTTAGTCTGCACTTGCATACACCTATTATCTCATCTGTAAGAGATGTTAGCATTACTTTTCATCTAATGTCATGACTTGTTTTCATGCCATATTTTACCATGCTAGCAACAATCTTGCTAATACCATTATCATGTTAGTACCATGATTTGATCCTATGCTATGTTTGTCAATGTTATGATTCTGTTGTGCTGATGTTAAGTGGCTGTTCACACTTATAATTGTTGAGGTAATGGTGGGATGATGGAGATGCTGAATTGAATAAACCAAACTTAGTTGGTTGATCCAGAGTCACCTGTCCGGGCTTATCCGTGCAGCCACATTTGCCGGTATGGGACGGCCTTGACTTGGTCTGACTCCATGCTCTTTCACTGGTACCACCAACTAGGGAAGGTTATGCGTGCGTGCTGCCCTAATCAGGTAGGTGGCGATAACCTTGTGAGCCCAGTTGTATGTTTAGCCCGGGAGTCCCCGTTTGGGACAGTTGTGTTGGCCACGATGGTGGCAGGTGTCAAGAGTGACACAGGGGCCACCTAGGACATGACCCTGGGAGGGTATGATTGTCGGTGGTATGATGGAGGAGTCACGGGTTAGGCAGGTTTCGTTGGAGCAACGCTGGTCCACCCAAATGGGATCACGAGGTCAGGTGCTCCATGGTGTGGGTAAAGTGCGCAACCTCTGCAAAGTGTAAAATCTATTCGAATAGCCGCGTCCACGGTATTGGACAGCCCGTCCAGACTTCGCTAGGTGATCAACCGTAATGATGATAATAATGGTGGAAGAACCTGTCCTGCATAGACAGCAGATGTTGTCAGGAATATGGTATGTTAGCCATGGGATGGCTATGGAAGAGATGGTCAGATGACCGAAAAACTTGGATTGGACTGGGATCAGTTTCAGATTGGATCATGAGAATGTTTGGGATATGGATTGTATACTTAATATGCTTTACTTTACTGTACTCTACTTCAGTAGTTATCTTGCTAGATAACCTCGTTAGGTCATGATGATCAATGCTGCTAGATGTTTAATCATGCCAGGTAATCTTGCTACGACATGATAATTAGTAATGCTAGATAGGTATGCTATGCCATGCTTGATTCATGTTTTCCTTTTAATTCCATGCCATGTTTAGAATAAATTCTTGCATAGCATAGGGCTTGCTTTGTTATCTGCTTGTTTGGATGCTATGCATTTGGTTGTCTTGCGAGTACATTCAAAGTACTCACCTGGCCTTGCACGTGGCCAGTTGCAGGAGAAGATCCGTCGTGCTTGATCGTAACCCAGCCAGTCCTATGAGTTGTGGAGCCCAGCCAGAGACGTCGTTGCCACTGAACCAAGATCTTTGCTGCCATTTAGTTAGCCTTGGAGCTATGTAATATTGTTGTAAGCAACAATATTGTAATACTCCATTTTATATAATAAAGCCATTTTGTGCCTGGAATTGCTGTATCATGTCTTTGACGTGCGCCAGGTCTTATCTTGGGGCTGGCGTGCGTCGGCCCTCTATCGGGGTGCCACAAGCCAATGAAGAAACATCGAGCCGAATATGCTCTCTTTGACAGAACACTTTCATAGCTCCTTTGGACAGATTAGAACCATTATCAGTTATGATATTATGAGGATAACCAAAGCGGAAGATCAAATTTTTAACAAACTGAACTGCAGTCGCTGCATCGCACTTACTGACTGGCTCTACCTCAATCCACTTGGTAAATTTGTCAACCACCACCAAAAGATGGGTCTTCTTATCCTTGGACCTCTTGAACGGCCCAACCATGTCAAGCCCCCAAACTACAAACAGCCAGGTTATGGCACTCATCCGCATCTCTTGAGCCGGCACATGAGCTCGCCTTGCGAACTTCTGACATCCATAACATTTGCTAACAATATCCTCTGCATCAGCATGAGCCGTCAACCAGTAAAAACCATGACGAAACGCTTTAGCCACCAAAGACTTAGAGCCGGCATGATGACCACAATCACCTTCATGAATCTCTCGTAAGATCTCACGGCCCTCTTCAGGAGAAACACAATGCTGAAACACGCCTGTCACACTACATCTGTGTAACTCGCCGTTGACAATAGTCACAGATTTAACCCTCCTGGTTATTTGCCTTGGCAAAGTTTCATCCTCAGGTAACTCGCCCCGGGTCATATAAGCCAAATAGGGGAGCGTCCAATCAGGAATAGCATGGAGAGCCGCCACCAACTGTGCCTCCGGGTCAGGGACAGCAAGGTCTTCTTCAGATGGTAACTTGACCGAAGGATTATGCAATACGTCAAGAAACACGTTAGGAGGCACCAGCTTACGTTGAGATCCAAGCCGGCTTAAGGCATCAGCCGCCTCATTCTTCTTTCGATCAAGGTGATCCACTTGATAGCCCTTGAACTGACCAGCAATATTGTCAACCGCCCGGCGATAAGCCGCCATGAGCGGGTCTTTGGAATCCCATGTGCCTAAGACTAGCTGCACCACAAGGTCTAAATCGCCAAAACACTTAACCTGGCTTAAATTCATCTCCTTGTCCATACGGAGGCCGTGGAGTAAAGCCTCATATTCAGCTACATTGTTAGTATAAGGAAACATTAGCCTTAACACATAACAAAATTTGTCACCTCATGGGGAAGTCAAAATAACTCCAGCCTCCGAGCCTTCCAACTGCCTGGACCCATCAAAGTGGATCGTCCAATATGTGTTATCAGGCTTCTCCTCAGGCATCTGTAATTCTGTCCAGTCATTGATGAAATCCACCAGAGCCTGAGACTTGATAGCTGTTCTTGGCACATATTTCAAACCATGAGGTCCAAGCTCTATTGCCCACTTAGCAACCCGGCCTGTGGCCTCCCTGTTTTGAATAATGTCTCCTAAGGGAGCAGAGCTGACCATAGTAATAGGATGACCAAGAAAATAATGCTTCAACTTGCGACTCGCCATGAACACCCCATATACTAGTTTCTGCCAATGTGGATATCGTTGCTTGTACTCAATCAATACCTCACTGACATAATAAGCCGGCCTCTGGACTGGGTACTCCTTACCTGCCTCCTTGCACTCCACAACAATCGCCACACTGACAGCCTTACTATTAGCCGCCACATACAGGAGCAAAGGCTCTTTCTCAATGGGAGCCGCAAGGACGGGCGGCTCAGCTAACTATTTTTTGAGCGCCTCAAACGCCTTATCAGCAGCATCACTCTAGACAAAGTGACCTGTCTTCTTCATCATCTGGTATAAAGGAATTTCCTTCTCTCCCAGGTGGCTTATGAACCGGCTCAGAGCCGCGATACGACCCGCCAGGCGCTGGACGTCATTAACACACGCCGGCTTAGCCAATGAAGTGATAGCCTTAATCTTCTCCGGGTTAGCCTCAATACCCCTCTCTGAGACCAGAAAACCCAATAGCTTGGCCGGGTTAAGCATCATTTTATAGACCCGGAGATTGTCAAAAGTCTCCCTTAGATCATCCAGGAGAGTCTCCTTCTTTCTGGACTTAACCACAATATCATCTACATAAGCATGCACATTGCATCCAATCTGACTGTGAAAGCAATTCTGAACACAGCGTTGATAAGTCGCCTGAGCACTCTTAAGCCCAAAAGGCATAGAAACATAGCAGAAAGCTCCAAAAGGGGTGATAAAAGACGTCTTCTCTTGGTCTTTAACTGCCATCTTGAACTGATGATAACATGAATAAGCATCCAGGAAACATAAACTCTCACAACCCGCCGTGGCATCAATAATCTAGTCGATACAAGGGAGAGCAAACAGATCAGTTGGACAAGCCTTATTAAGATATGTGTAATCAACACACATACGCCATGTGCCATTCTTCTTGAGTACAAGCACAGGGTTAGCCAACCACTCAGGATGAAAGACTTTCACAATAAACCCAGCTGCTAAGAGCCGGGCTACCTCTTCTCCAATGGCCTTAAGTCGTTCTTCATTGAAACAACGAAGGAACTGCTGGACTGGCTTACACTTAGGATCCACATTAAGAGTGTGCTCAGCAAATTCTCTCGGTACACCCGACATGTCAGAATGTTTCCATGCAAAGATGTCCCAATTCTCACGGATGAACTCGATGAGCATGCCTTCCTATTTAGGATCCATATTGGCCCCCACTGTAAACTGCTGAGATGAGTCGCCAGGGACAAAGTCAACCTGCTTAGTGTCATCAGCCGACTTAAACTTCAACAAAGGGTCTTGCTCCATAGTGGGCTTCTTCAAAGGGGTCATATCAGCCGGGTCAACATTATCTTTATAAAAATTAAGCTCCTCCGTCGCACTGGCCAACTCAGCATAGGCAACATCTCCTTCCTCACATTCCAAGGCAATTTTCCGATCACCATGGACCGTAATAGTGCCCTTATGCCCTGGCGTTTTAAGCTGTAAATAGACATAACAAGGTCGAGCCATAAATTTGGCATAAGCCGTCCGTCCAAACAAGGCATGATAAGGGCTCTTGATCTTGACCACTTCAAACCATAACATCTCTGTTCTGTAGTCATAGTCATCACCAAAAGCCACTTCCAGGGCAATCTTCCCAACAGGATATGCCGACTTACCAGGCACCACGCCATGAAAAACTGTAGAAGACGGCTTAAGATCTTTATTAGTTAAGTTCATCCGGCGAAAGGTGTCATAATAAAACATATTGATGCTGCTGCCACCATCCATGAGTACTTTAGTGAATTTATAACCCCCAACTTGAGGGGCTACCACCAATGCTAGCTGACCCGGATTGTCAACCCGGGGCGGGTGATCCTCTCGACTCCATGTGATTGGATATTCTGACCACCACAAGTATTTAGGCACTGCTGGCTCAATTGCACTGACCGCGCGTTTATGAACCTTCTGATCTCGCTTGCAAAGACTTGTGGTGAAAACATGATACTGGCCACTATTGAGCTGCTTTGGATTACTCTGATATCCTGACTGATGCTGCTAGTTACCCTGACCAGACTGTTGGTTATAACCACCCTGGTTGCCCTGTCCTTGATAACCAGAACTTGAACCGCCACCACCAAAGCTGGGCCCCTGTGAGCCAGATCCTGACCCGCCAGGCGGGCCATTATTGTTGCCATGATTCTGATTAAAGTTGGAATTCTTGTACTCTCGCATGATGAAGTCCTTCCAAGCATAAGTCGCCGGTTTATTGGGCAGGCTGTGTTTTAGGCAAGGCTCATTCATCATCGCCTCAATATTAAAGTTCTTCCCTCCAAAGGACGGCTTACCATTACCATTACCGCACTGGTTTTATATCCAGTGTTGGTGCTAGCTACAAGATCTGACCCGCCATCAGGTTGTCTTCGCTTACCACCGCTGCCCTGGTTGTTGCCGTTGTGCCCTGTCACATTCTGTTGCTGACCCTTACCATTACCACTCTTCTTTCCCTTGTTGGATTTTTCATCATCAGATCTAGGGTCTTTGGTGGTATCAAAGTCGGCATATTTGATGAGAGACGCCATGAGCTCACCCATGTCATTACAATGACGTTTAAGCCGCCCAAGCTTCTGCTTAAGAGGGGTAAAATGACAGTTCTTCACCAAAACCAGAACCACCTGACCCGCCGCAATACTATCCGATGAGTGAATGATAGCCAAGACCCGCCGGACCCAATGATGGGCCGACTCATCCTCACACTGCACACAATTATCAAGATCGTTAATCGTCAGAGGCTGCTTGCATGTTCCTTTAAAATTCTGAATGAATCGTGCTTTCAACTCTGCCCATGAATTGATGGAGTTGGCGGGTAATCCTTTTAACCAGGTCTGAGCTGGCCCATCCAACATCATAGTAAAATATTTAGCACACACAACATCATTGACATCCAACATCTCCATAGCTAACTCATAACTCTCAATATAGGCCTCAGGGGGGAGATCAGCTGTATAGTTAGCCACCTTGCGAGGACACCTGAAATCCTTAGGCAGACGTTCATTATGTAACGTTGGTACTAAACAAGGCACTCCAACAGACCTGGAAATTACACCAGCCCCCTACTGATGCCGAAGGGGTTACCGGAGGCTGCTGATAAGCCCCCAGTTGAGCTGCTGCTATAGCCTCCGCCTCTCGGCGAGCTCTGCATCGTCCACAATCACCTGAGCATGAGTAAGGGGCGGGTTATTCCCACGGGGCGGGTCATCTTGATTTGGTCGACGTCGTCGCTCGCTACTGGAAACCGCGGGCGACTCAACGCGTCGGCTGTAACTGCGGCTTGGGAGGGGGTCGAGTGCGCCCTCTCACGACTATGCGTATACTTCTCCTGCTGTGCGACCGCTGTCTGTAAGAGCTCAATTGCGTTCCATGCCTCAGCTGCAAAAGGCGTCTCATCTGCTATAGGGATTGCATTGAGCCGGGTAGCTGCTGCTATCATGTTATCCACCGGGTTAGAATAATGGCCAGATGGTGTTGAAAAATGCCGGGGTGGGGTTCGATCCCTGTGGGGCGGGTCTGGTAATCGGGGCTGCGCTGCCGCCCCGCTCCCTGGGACTTCAGCCGCCCGGGCTATGCCTGGCGAGTTACTTGGCCCTGCCCCAGGCGTGTTGAAAAGGTTCCCCGCCTCATACTGCAAAGGCAAGCGGGTTTGGTACCTCCTTCGAAAAACAGCATTAGAAGCGTTTTGATCCAAACTTAAGCGAAGAGCCTCCGCCCTGATGTGTTGTGACTCAGCATCCATCTGGGCTCGTTCCTCTTCCATCCTGGCGTTCTCTGCATTAAGCTCCTCCTGAGCCTTGGCCACCTCATCACGTACCTTTGCAACCTCTGCGTTATGCTATGCTTGATTTGCCGTAGTAACCTCTGTTGCCAACAGGTTCGTCAAAGTGCCCAAGAGTTCAGATAAAACTTGAGCCGGTGGATGAACTGAGCCGCCAGCCCCAGCTGTCGCAACAGCGGTCGATCCAGATGTCATAGCCGCTGATATTGACGAGTTGAGAGCCGGCCCAGTGCCAGCCATGAAGATTGCAGCCCTAGAGGGCGGCTCATAGGGGTCGGGAATACTGTTGCCATCGGAATAGCCCCCAAGCCCGCCGTCTTGAAGCTGATAGATGGATTCTGTCTCTCCGGTTGAGGACTCATCACCTGAGTAGATGGCCGTCTCTCCTCCAGATTCGGAACCTTCCGCAAGCTCCATGCCTTGCGTGCAACCAAGGAAAACGTGCTTCTGGCCGGGTTGAACCCTGGCGGGTCACGCACGCCGAGCCGACTCGACGATGTCGGTGCAGATGTTCAGCTCAGGCTCAGACCCGCCGATCTTGCCAATGAAGACGTGAATTCCGCCAAAGGGAACCCGGTACCCGTACTCGATTGAGTCGGCCTCGGGGCCCCAGCCAGCGTCGTTGATGTAGAGCTTGCCGCGGCGACTCTTAGTCATCCGGCCCACAGCATATCCCTCAATCCCTAAGGGCCGGCTCAGTAAGACAATACTGGGCTGGGACTTTAGAAAAAGATAGAAAGCCGGATCATCTCATTGAAATAACCGGGTCTGTTGACAATATGATGATTTGAAAAGCAACTTGCATTAGCCCCCAAGTGCGATGGTCCATGCTTGCAGCGACATGGGACTTGCGTACTTGATGTAATCTTGATTTGAATAATGTAGCCCCCAAGTGTCGGGTCGTGTGCCTGCGGCGACTCGGGACTATTTCTTCCATTGTAAAATAAAATCATATCCACTGTCTGGATGATATTGCTGAAAGCCTTGCATTTCAATGTTGAAGCATGCTCCTTGCTGTGAGCTGGTATTCTTAGATGAGAGAATAATAGCCATTTTTCTGAAGCGCCTTTGAAAACCTCAATCACTCCATATTGGTTATGATAACCATAACAAAAATCCAGCCATGTTGGCTATTTAAGATTTGAATAATATAACCCGGTTTGAAAACCTCAATCATTCAATATTGGTTATAACAACCATAATGAAAATCCAGCCATGTTGGCTATTAAGGATTGGAATATGTAACCCGGTTTGAAAACCGGTACCTGCAACATAAACCAGTATATCCATGCATATATGATGCATACTATGATGATGCAATATATGATGCAATGTATGATGATGTATGTTTATGATGACAGAGTATAAAAATATCGGCTTTCATGGCTCGATAAAAAGACCAGCTTTTAAGGCTCAAATCCAAGGCGGGTTACAACCCAGAGACTCATGGTCATAAACAATCATTGAAAAGATTATAATGGCGGTTTACCTCCAAAATCATACTGGCGACTTAAAGTCAAAAGTCAGGACGGGTGATAACCCAAAGACTCAAATATGAGCAAGATAACCCGCAGCCAGTATAACCCGAGGATTCATAATTTGCGTAAAAGCAAAAAATTGAAAGCATAAAAAGTCTGAGAAGAGCAAAACAGAGAACATGCAAATCTCAAATATTTGTTAAGCCGGCTTTTAAGGCACGACTGAAAAAAGTTGGCTCACAGGCCTCATGGCTCACAGGCCTCATGGTTCACGGGCCTCATGTTTGCTTTCAAGGCCGCAATAGCCATTGAGTTTATCCTAGCTCACTGTAAGCCGGCTCTCACGTGACACAAACCACCGTTTTAACCTTAACAAGTTCAGGGTCTTAAAAAAGATTGATTGTTAAGAGTTTGGCGGGTCACCTGGCGGAGTAGCAAGTTGCAAACAGGCAGGTGTAACTCATAATGTGGCAACTCAGGCCGGTCAAGATGGTATGAAAGCTAAACCCGGTGGGTTGGAAACTTCCAAGTGACCTTATGATCAATTAACAAAGTCTCATATGTATAGAGATGAAATGACAGAGACCCCGAATTTCGGGGATGCCGACTTTTGATAAGCTGATCATAATATGATAAGCCAATAAGGCAGGATACCCATGTTTGAACCGTGCATCATGGTAGCAAGTTCTCTTTGGCAACCTTTAATTTTTTTTGAGAACTCGAACTTCCGAGAGATGAATTCCTCTTGGACCGGATGTTGAGCCGGATATTGAGAGCTCAAAACGTTGTGGGAGACAGATTTCCCTTGAGCCGGATTTTGAACCGGAATCTTTTCTGATAACCCGGAACTCTTCCATTGAGCCGGAACTTTTTGACTGCCAGACACTTTTTAAGCCGAAAATTTTCTGACGGCTTTTAATTTTTCACCAATGGGGCAGTAACCTCCGGGACCGGGTTATTTTCCCTCCAATGACCCAAGGTTCTTGAATTTGCTGAAACTGGCAAAATTTGCTGAGTAGTCATGTCCGTGTAGCCCCCGAATCTTAAGACGACTCAAAGAGTTGGCTTGAGATTCTTCATTCTTGGCCATAGCATAAGACTGCATATAGTTGACATCAGAAACGCTGAAATGTGTTGAAGCTGGAGGCAAAGTGGTGAGTTTGATGATCTTCGCAACACTCACTGTATATCCTTGGCGTTGATAACGCGATGTGAATCCACAGAAGGTTGAGGTCGACTGCGGCGGGTTGTAAATGATCCCATATGAGCTGTGTCAGTAACTCGGCCAATGGTTCATCCCAGCTGGCTGTTGAAGTTAACCAAACTGCAGTGACGGTGACTTGTGCGCCTACCCATTGAGCCATCCGGTGCAGACGGAGGCTGATAATATATGATAATTTGCTCCAGAATTGTTGGAAGAAAACCGGGCCACCGGAGCAGTGACGTGCTTGCACTCAATAAGCAGCTCATGCAGACAGGTGCGGCCCGGTGTGTTTGATGTACACCAAACCGCTTGAGATGGACGGTAAAGATGATCGCAGCATCAGAGGCGGCATGGACGCGGGCGAGTGGGCCGCGGGCACGGACAGATGAGTCGGCCGTAGCATTGTAAGCTGGTGCGGATGAGCGAGTCAATCGCAGGCGCGGTAAGCCGCGCGGACGGGCGAGTCAATCGCAGGCATGGTAAGTCGCGCGAACGGGCGAGTCAGCCGCGTCGTGTTGATGCAGACCGGGCCGCAGAGGCGGCGGTTTGCACATATATTCATCGAGCATTATGGCACGGTCAGATGCTAGCGCATGATAACCATGGCACGAGCTATACATCCATGACAACACCATCGCTCTTACAGTGAACAATTGTCCTGATTTGTCCGGACGATAGATGATCCATTCCGTGAACAACTTTCAGTACATGCAATGGCAATTCAACCACTCTCCCTTGCCCATGCAAAAGGGCATTAACCACAGCAAGTGAAAACACGGTGGCTCGAAACGACGCCAATCGGGATGGCTCAGCATGAAGTCACAGTGACGACGGCGGAAGCGGTGGCTTGAAGCACGACCGTGGCAGAGCTCGGAACCGAGCGGCTCAGCACAGACCCTCCGGGTCAGTAAATGCCTAGCCACTTGACTTTTCTTTCAACAGGTCTCTTCTTATCTCTTTCTTTCAACCAGCAGACAGAGTAAGGAAACACGGCACCGAGGCGCGGCAGCAGCCAGTAGCGGGTCGTGGCCGTACCTAGCGCGGGTCGGTGCAGGTGGCCAGGCGGCGAGGCGGAGGCGGCTCAGGGCCGGGGCGCGTCAACGGCGGCTTAAGGCCACTCTAGCGAGGTGCGGCGGCCCAAAGCGGAGGCGGGTCCGGCTTGATGCCGATGCAGGGCGGGGGCGCACGGCGGCTCGGAGGCGAGCGCGAGCCAAGGCCGGCGGCATGCGGGATGCTCGAGGTGGTGGTGCCCATGGTTGGGGCGGAGCGGTGACTCGAAGGTGGAGGCCCAAGGCGACTTGACCGTGGCGGGTCGTGGCGAGTCACGGCGAGTCACAGCGAAGGCTGCCCGCGGCAATGGAGGAAACAGCTCGGGAAGGCGCAGCGGCTTTAACAGAAGCATGGTCGGCTTAGAGGCGCTCCGGCGGTAGGTTGAGACGAGGCCGAAGCGGCAGGCGTTCCGGGGGCGGGCGGCTCTGGGCCGGCAACTTCAGCAGTGGCTGGCCGTGTGGTGAACTGGCAGCGGGCGCGGGGCGGCTCTCAGCACGGTCGTGGCAACTCGGCGGCACCGGCTCGAGGCCGCGACGGCGGGTTGAAATAGCTAGGCCGGAGGCTGGTCCGCGGCAACCAGGCCGGAGCTGGGCGGCTCGGAGGCTGGCCCGAGGCAACGGATTTGAGGCAGCCAGGCCGGCCGACGAGGCATGACGGAGGCGAGGCTCAAGGTCGCGGTGAGGCGGCTCGGACGAGTGAGGCCTTGGGGGAAACTTGAGGGCGGCTTGACGCGGAGAATGGCGGCGGCGGCAGCGCAGGGCTGACGACACGGCGAGTTACGGCAGCAGCCGGCAGGGGAGCGAACGGAGTTGCAGCCAGTTGTAGACGCCGGCGACTCGGGGGCAAGGCACGGCGAAGGGCGGAGCGGCCCGAAGCAGAGACGAAGCTGCAGCAGTTGACCTTCAAATGTATGCCCACGACCACATCTGCTCCGTATCGTAGCTCCTTTTTTTTATGAATTCAGTAGCCTTCCAGGCACGTGCTCTGCAAATTGATGCCTTTGTGTGTTGACGTGGAGCAAGGAGCAACCGTTGGTAAACAAATTACTTGGAAAGCTTTGCGTGAGATCCATTTAAGGTAATAATGGCCTAGGAATTTGCCCTTTGAAAGGGTTGCTTCTCCGTGTAGCAAACAGAGATTTCTCTTATTCTTCTTTTTTAAAGGAAACTGACTTGGGGATGACTTCAAGAGTCGGAGTACTAGTAGTACTTGCTGATTGCTGTAGTTTTTGTTTGTTCGTACAGAGGTACCTGCCTAATCAACTTGTAGCTGGCTTCGCTCTTTACGCCAGAGGGTAGCAATTGCAGATTACTGCTTTTCCTTGTGACTTAATCCTCTTGCAAGTAGTAGCTGAGGT
Organism: Thinopyrum elongatum; assembly: GCA_011799875.1. Lineage (NCBI taxonomy): Eukaryota > Viridiplantae > Streptophyta > Magnoliopsida > Poales > Poaceae > Thinopyrum > Thinopyrum elongatum. The sequence goes on from CM022300.1 coordinate 509,374,234, forward strand.
GCTGGCGTAAGGCAATAGTAGTCAGACCCGGTCACTAAATCAGACCCGGCAGTCAAATCCCATCAATTGACGTACACTGCAATACGTTTTCTGCGGGAAAAACTCCTATTGTTCTCGGTGATTTGCAGCGGCATACAGAAGTTACCCTATCTGATCACAAGTCGAAGTTGCAGACTTTTCCCAATGTTGTCTCATGTCGGCAACCCTAATTCCTCTCGAACTTTAAATCTCATCGATCGTAAATCTGGACTGGTAAACTCGAAACTGATGCAGAGCCTTTCAAACAGGTTCTTCTTCATCTGAAAAATTATGAACTTCTCGATCCCCGGGAGAGATCCCTTCGAGAACTCAACACCACCATGTGTAGGCCCCATGGTGGGCGTCAACTGTCGTGGTTTTATCACGCCAGATGCCTTGTGAAAGGACTTAGGTGTGGAGCCGTCGTAACATAGGTTAACTTGAAGGGGTTGAACGGGACAAAGGACACGAGGTTTACCCAGGTTCAGCCCCTCACAACGAGGTAAAAGTCTACTCCTGCTTTTGTTGACTATTGCTTAAATATCAATTACAAGGGAACGGAATCACTTGACCTAGCTCTCGATCAATTGTTTCTTAAGTTAACCCGCCGCAGGGTCTCGCCTTTATATACACAGGTCGAGGCCCTGGGCTTACAAGAGTCCAAGCCGGATCACACAACATGACCAACTCGGTTTCTAAGCCGCCCTGCCTTGTTAGGCAAGTCGCCATCGTGGCGGCTCACACCTTCCGGGTCATGATTCTACCACCAGGTCTTGGGCCTTCAGCTGGCCCACCTTGTAAGCCGCCATCAGTCTCCATATTTCATCTTCTTGGACCTGCTTGGGCTTTCTTCATATTGAGTCGCCAACAATGTAACCCGGCCCCTCCTGGGCGGGTCACACCTCGGGGTTACATCCCCAACAAATGGTGTTCCAACCGGGAGATCTCGTATGGCTTCATCTTCGCAAGGACCGCTTCCCCAACGAGCACAAGTCCAAGCTACTAACACGAGCTGATGGACCCTTCAAGGTGCTAGCACGCTACAATGATAACGCCTACAAGATCGACATCCCACGCGACAAGTACACCGTAAGCGACATCTTCAATGTCAAGGACTTGGCCAAGTACCATGGTGATGAAGATCAGGATCTGCGGATGGATCTCTCCCAAGGGGGGGGGAGATGATGCGGAGCATCCTTCCATCATCCCCATGGACTCTACACCAAAGCATCAAGCACCATGTGGGCCTATGAAAAGAGCTCGAGCACGCGCAATGGAAACTGAGGTGAACTCCTTCCTATTTGACATGCATATGGATACAAGTGGAACTTGGTCGCTACCTCACCAAAATGCTCTATGCATCATTAGGTACGAAGAAGAACACTCACAAGCAGCTAAGGAGCACCACCAAGGAGGAGGGGAAGCACCCCAAGTCACCAAGGAGGAAGGAGGAGGCCAAAGGCAGCAATACTGGAAGTCCCAGGCGACCCCGTGCACACGGGCCCCCGAGACCCCGTGCCCACGGGCTACACAGGGAGCTACGGCTGTAGCACCCCATGCGCACGGGCGTGTACCGTGCACACGGGGCCCCCGTGCGCACGGACCCAACTTACCCCGTGCGCACGGGCCCTACAGGATGGCCGGCTGAGATGGCTGTTGGGCCTCCACTTCGTCCACTTCGTCCCCAAGCCTATATATTCCGTACCTAGGGTCATGTTTAGGGTTAGCAAAGACATATGTGAGATATTTGAGAGCTTTGCTCCTTCTACCATTCCATTGGAGATCAAGGCCTCTTAGGAGAGGATCCACTTGTGGATTTCAAGACCTCCTCTTGGAGAAGACTATCATCATCAAGACCTCATCTCTTAGGAGTGGGAAGAACTTTACCTAGTGCTTGTTTCCTTTGATTGTGCTTGTAATCTTGTGGATCTATGTGTTTGCTATTCTAGTGGATGTGTGATTGGGTTTTGTTGGAGTGAATTCCTCTTTGTGTTCTTGGTGTTCATCCCTTTTCCCAACATGCTCACCTCAAGGGTGATGTCAACAATAATAACTCATGCTACTCATATCCAACTGGATATATGTGCCTAGATCTTTCCTCACCACATGATGCTTGCCAAAAGAGAAAATAAAAAGGAATAGAGAGAAATACTTTGACTCTTGCATAAAAGTAAAAGAGAGGCCCTTCGCAGAGGGAAGCAGAGGTTGCCATGCACTTTTCGTTTGTTTGCTCAATCTCTTAGTGCAAAAGAACGTCATGTTATATTGGCCCTTATGATAGCAACCTTTATTATGCAGTCTGTCGCTTTTATTCTTTGCCATCACAAGTTCATACAACGCTCAATTTTCTCTTACACTAAATGATCCAACACTTTTAGAAGCAATTTTTATTGCCCTTTTTGCACCGATGACAACTTACTTGAAGGATCTTACTCAATCCATAGGTAGGTATGGTGGACTCTCAAAACAAGATTTGGGTTTAAGGGTTTTGGATGCACAAGTAGTATCTCTACTTAGTGTGGAATTTTTAGCTAGCAAAGATGAGGGGCAAGCACCACATGTTAAAGGATCTATGACAATATAACTTCTATGTGAATATGAACAAACATAAATCATTACGTTGTCTTCCTTGTCCAACATCAACAATTTTGGCATATAATATTTTGATGGGGGCTCATAATCACAAAAGATGTCCAAGATATTATATTTGCATGTGAATCTTCTCTTCCCTTATTAATTCTTTCATGAATTGCATTATTGACCAATGCTATGTTTGTAAATCTCCGATAAAATTTTCTACTTATACTCTTCCTTATGTGATGTCATCACTTACCATAAGATTAGCATATGATCCTTTTTTTATTTATTTCCTTTCTTTTATTGAACATGAAAATACAGAGAAAAAAAACTCAAACTAAACTTTATTATATATAACTTGCACATGATTACAAGGTTAGAATATTAAGCAAACTCTCAAAAAGAAAGGATCGAACTAAATTTTTATTCATCTAAAGCAAAAGATAACTATGGATCGAACTAAGATAAGTAAAGGAAAAAGATAGTGAAGGTGATACGATACCGGGGCACCTCCCCCAAGCTTGGCACAAGCCAAGGGGAGTGTGCATACCCGATACTCAAGTTTCCTTTGGTGATGAAGAAGGAGGTGGTGGTGATGAAGTAGTAGAGATCTCGGCCTTCAAGCTCAAAAGATACTCCATTCTCCGGATGATGCTCCGAAGGGTGATGATATGTTCTTGCAATAAAATATTTTCACGAGTGAGATATTTGTTTTGAACACGAACCGTTTCAATGATCCTAAAAGCTTCAATCTCAGTGGGAGTGAGATATTCATTGTGTGGTGGAGGATATCTTCTTCCTCTTCCTCCGCAGGCAAGCCTTGCCCTACCGCTGGAGCTTGATTTCCTACAACTTCCTTGCCCTCGTCCTCCTTGCAGGCTTCTTTAGGTTCTTCTTTCTTCAACTACATCTTCATCAACCAAACATCCTCTTCCACGTTGTTGGAGGAGGGAGAAGACATGGTGCCTGGCTTGACAGATCTGACAGAAAACAGCGAGAAAAAGAAGACAGAAGATTTCTCCGTGATACGGTGGTCAATAGGTTCGGGGGGTATATAAAGATTTTTTATCTTGGGAAACAAGCAAACGAAAGAAAAACGGAGTCCGGAAGGTACCCGAGGTGGGCACAACCCACCTGGGCGCGCCCTGGTGTCTTGTGCCCACCAGGGGTGCCTTCCTGGTTGTTTCTTATTTTCCTAATTTTTGATATATTCCAAAATTGACAGAAAATATTTTTGCGGATTTTTCGGAGTCCGTTTACTTACCGTATCACATACCTCCTCTTTTTTCACGATTCTGGAGTATTCCGGAAGGTTTCCTTTATGTCTTCTTCCGGTGTCAAAGTTTGGATAATATTGCTTTCAACATTAATGGGCGTACCTGAGATATAATGTTTTATTCTTTGCCCATTGACAATCTTCGGGTTAGTACCCTCGGCATTATTTATTTTGATGGCTCCAGATCAATAATCCTCCTCGATAACATAGGGTCCTTCCCATTTGGACAGGAGTTTTCCTGCAAAGAATCTAAAAGGAGAGTTGTACAAAAGAACATATTCTCCAACTTTGAACTCACACTTTTGGATTCTTTTGTCATGCCATATTTTAACTTTTTCTTTAAATAACTTGGTATTTTCATAAGCTTGGGTTCTCCATTCATCTAGTGAGCTAATATCAAATATCCTCTTTTCACCGGCAAGTTTGAAATTATAGTTGAGTTCTTTAATTGCCCAATATGCTTTATGTTTTAACTCAAGAGGCAAATGACAAACTTTTCCATAGACCATTTTATAAGGAGACATACCCATAGGATTTTTATATGATGTTCTGTAAGCCCAAAGTGCATCATCTTCTTAGACCAATTCTTCCTGGACCTACTGACAGTTTTTTGTAATATTAATTTTATTTTTCTATTGCTAAGTTCAACTTGACCACTAGACTGAGGATGATAGGGTGATGCAATTCTATGGTTAACATCATACTTAGCAAGTATTTTGCGGAAAGCACCATGAATAAAATGTGAACCACCATCAGTCATTAAATATCTAGGGACTCCAAACCTTGGGAAAATAACTTCCTTAAGCATTTTAATAGAGGTGTTGTGATCAACGCTACTAGTTGGAATAGCTTCTACCCACTTAGTAACATAATCAACAGCAACCAAAATATGAGTATACCCATTAGAGGAAGGAAAAGGTCCCATGTAATCAAATCCCCAAACATCAAATGGTTCAACAACAAGTGAATAATTCATAGGCATTCCTGACGCTTACCAATATTACCAATTCTATGACATTCATCACAAGATAAAACAAACTTACGGGCATCCTTGAAGAGAGTAGGCCAATAAAAACCAGATTGCAGTACCTTGTGAGCAGTTCTATTGTTGCGGGAAACAGCGGCCACCTATGGGACCAGGAGGCCCCTTGCTGGTTCGGCAGGGGGGCGTCGCGTTGCACAAAGAGCAGACGAGCGTGTGGCAGCACGGCAGAGATCACACAGGCATTTTTACCCAGGTTCGGGCCGCTGTGAGGCGTAAAACCCTACTCCTGCTTTGGTGGATTTATGGTGGAAAGGTGGTGGTGGAGCGTAGTACACTTGCCCGGCAAGGGGCGCCTTGGGGCGGCAGTGGCTACGCGCGTATGGGGGTCTGAGTTATCCAACCTTCTAACCCTCTCTATGGTCGCCATGGGCCTCCTTTTATAGATTAAGGGGTCACCACAATGGCAAAATAGTCATTATGCACTGATAAGATAGCAAACAGTGCTATCATACCTAACTCTGCGGGCTGACAGGGCACATTAAATGCACTGCTCAACGTCACATCGTTGGTTGCCCGGCAAGGCTTGCTGGGCTATCTCGCCAGCTCCACGCCTGCTCGCTTGACATGTCGCAGGACGGGTGTCATCTGCAGGTGTTTCCTGTAGGGAGAGGCTGCCATGTGGTGAATGGCTGCCACTTAGTCACTCCGCGGTTCGACACCGCACTGATTAACGACGTGGGTCGTGGTGGAGTAGTTGGTGAGGTGGTTTTGCCTCCGTGTGCCTCGACAGGCCCTGTCGGGACGTCTTGGACGTCGTCTCCCAGGGGTGGCCTCGCCCCTTGCCGTGCTCGCCTGCCCGGCAAAGGAGGCCCTTCTTCTGATGGTGTCTCGCTTTTTTGGCTTGATCTTGATCCCTCTTGATCTGCATGTTAGTCCTTTGAACCCCTTAGTCCCTTGTATTCTGACTTGGGTTGGTGCTTCAATCTTGTCCCCGTGCCTATGCACAGTCTGGGCAACAGACCCAGGGTTTGTTGCACCAACAGAAGCCCCCGGGCCTACCCCGAACGCGCTGCTGAGCATCGTCGGGGTAGGGCCTAATAAGTGCACAGGCGGGGTCACTGAAGAGGCTGGTCTCTTGAGGTCTTCTTTGCTTCTTCATTAGCCTTGATTCCGGGCCAGTTTCCGGTTTCTCCGCGCGTCGTGTGCAATGCTGTGGAAGAACTTTGATCGTGGACTGTGGGTTCTCCTCGCCCCATGATCACGGGGCACTTATATTTTTTCAGTCTTAAACTTGTAGGCAATTGCCAATTTTTAATTCAAATAATGTAATCTCTCGAGTCCATGTTTGTGTTCTGTAATGCTTGTACTCGTATCAGCATATTAATGAAAAAGATGAACCTTGCCGGGAACCCGTGCATGTGTATGTCCATGCAGAGGCGAGATGCCTCTTTAGTGTAAATAAATGAGTTTTCCCCGGCAGGCTATCCTGCCGGCACCTTTTCTGTCTGCCGGAGAGCTGTGTCTACCGGGCAACAGGCAAAGGGGCCAGCCCCCCGCCAACTTCTTTTTACCAAAGGCCACTATGACCATCCTGTCCGAAGCAACGTTCGAGTTAGGGATGGGAGCACCTAAGTCTCAAAAGAGTGGCGGGGTTTTCTTATGCACAAGTTATAACTTACAGAACACTAATGGACAGGAGGTAGAACTTATCTGTTTGGCTTGCCAGGGATCGCAGTGCTGGGCAATCTTCTCAACTCCTCGTCAAAGCCAAGTTCATGGTAGGAACCTGCAGCTTCATGCGGATGAGAATGAATGCAGGATGCGATCCTATCTATATGCATATGCAAATGCTCATGAAATGCTTAAGCAGTGATCTTGGAATGCTCATGCATGCATGCAATCTTGGTCGGGGGCCCCCCACAGCGCTTCTTTATTTTCTCTTGCACAAGGTCATCGCCCTGGCTTTGTACAAGGGGTTACATGCAGCTGAGGCAAGGCCTGTACAAAAGGGTGGCTGCCGGGCAGGGCCCGATAGCTGCGCCTTACGGGTAGAACTTGCGGAGATGCTCAATATTCCATGAGTTTTGCAACTGAATGCCATCTCCGGTCTCCAGACAGACTGCGCCAGGTCTGGTGACTCGTACTACCCAGTAAGGGCCTTCCCACTTCGGTGACAACTTGTTTGTACCCTTGGCGGACTGAACGCGCCTAAGGACAAGGTCACCTTCCTCAAAACACCGGGCGTGAACCCTGCGGCTATGATAGAGACGCAGGGCTTGCTGATAGCGTGCAGCACGCGTAGCAGCCCGGAGAGGGTTCTCCTCGAGTAGCACAACGTCGTCACGCCGGTGCTGATCTTGCGCTACTTCATCATAGGCAAGCACTCGAGGCGACCCGTAAATGAGTTCCTCGGGGATAACTGCTTCTGCCCCGTAGACCAGGGAGAAGGGAGTCTGCCCGGTAGCTCGGTTTGGTGTCATTCTGAGGGACCAGAGAACTACCGGCAGCTCCTCGATCCACCGCCTGCTGTGCTTCTGCAGCGTATCAAAGGTTCTCGTCTTGAGTCCACGTAGCATTTCAGCGTTCGCCCCCTCAGCTTGCCCATTGCTCCGGGGGTGTGCCACAGAGGCAAATGAGATCTTGCATCCGAGGGCATGAACATATTGCATGAAGGTGCGGCTCGTGAACTGGGTGCCATTGTCGGTAATGATCCTTGCCGGAACTCCAAAATGACACACCAATCCTTTCTAGAACTTGATAGCTGACTGAGCAGTCACCTTTCTCACGGCAGTCACTTTCGGCCACTTTGTAAACTTGTCGATAGCAACGAACAAGAATTCAAAGCCCCCAATTGCTCGAGGGAAGGGGCCGAGGATATCGAGCCCCCAGACCAAAAATGGCCATGATAGAGGGATTGTTTGAAGAGCTTGGGTAGGCAGGTGGGTTTTCTTGGAATGGAACTGGCAGGCTTCACATTTGGTGACTAGCTCGACCGCATCTTGGAGGGCTGTGGGCCAATAGAATCCTTGCCGGAATGCTTTCCCAACTAGTGCCCTTGATCCAATGTGGGAGCCGCACATGCCTTTGTGTATCTCAGCCAGCAGTTCCTTTCCTTCTTCCCGGCAGACACACTTTAATTTCACACCGTTGGGCCTCCTTCTGTACAGAGTGTCATCGACAGACTGATACATACTGGCCCTCCGGGCTACTTTTTTAGCTTCGTCTTGGTTGCCGGGAAGCTCTCTGGTTTGGAGGAAGTGGACAATGTGCCTTGCCCAAGTTGGAGCCTGGGGCTCGGCAACGAGGACTAGCGGCACCTCCTCTGCTGCGGGAGCACATGCCTTGTTCGCGGGGTCCATGGGCCCGGCTGGAAGGTGTGGTTTGGCAGACTGCGAGGAGTTGTTTTCGGCAGGGTCTCTGCCAGGAGCGGACGGCTTTACCGGGAGAGGCTTACCGGAGTCCAACTTTCTCCTTTTCTGGGCCATTGTTGCTGCGGATACGGAGGGCTGAGTGAGATGGAGAACAAAAGTCCCTAGTTCCACATGGAGCTTCTGCGCAGCACACTTTGATAGATGATCAGCTATGCTGTTTTCCGCATGGGGTACGTGCTCTGTTTGCAATCCGTCAAAGTGCTCCTCCAATCTCCTGACTTCCTCGACGTATGCCTCCATCAATGGACTTTGGTAATCCTTGTTAACTTGTCTCACCACAAGCTGTGAATCTCCTCGAATGATCAGCTTCTTAATTCCCAATTTAGTTGCAATCCTGAGCCCGGCAAGGATCCCTTCATATTCTGCTGTATTGTTGGTTGCTTCTTCCCGGGCAAAATGCATTTGGACGACGTACCTCAAGTGCTCCCCGGAGGGGGCAACAAGAAGCACGCCAGCTCCTGCACCTTGTAGGGAAAAAGCACCATCAAAATACATAATCCTTTCTTGGGGCGATTCCTTACCGGGGATAGCTATCTCCGTCACTTCCTCATCAGGGGTTGGCGTCCATTCTGCAATAAACTCTGCCAATGCCCTGCTCTGAATAGTTGACGTGCTTTCAAACTTCAAACCAAAACTGGATAACTCCAAAGCCCACTCCACTATTCTGCCGGTAGCCTCAGGGTTTCGGAGTATCTGTTGCAACGGGAAACGAGTGATAACCGTGATCTCATGGGCTTGGAAGTAGTGGCGCAGTTTCCTTGAGGCCATGATGAGACCAAAAATCAACTTTTGCACGCCAGAGTGCCTCGATCTAGCCCCCTGTAATAAGGAGCTGACGAAGTACACTAGGCACTGCACCACTTTCTCCCTTGCCGCGTTCTTGGGGTTACTCTCGTTGCCGTGCTCATTGCTGTCCTGATCCTTCTCTGACTCTGCCGGTCTTTGCTCACTCTCTGCCTCATCCACTTCTCGATGCGCTACCAAAGTTGCACTGACTACTTGGTTGGTTTCCGCTAGGTACAGCAGCAACGGCTCCTGGGGTTTGGGAGCGACCAAGGTAGGCACGGAGGACAAGTAGGCCTTCAACACTTGCAAAGCTGCATTTGATTCCGGGGTCCACTTCATGGGTCCTGCCTTCTTCAAAATTTTGAAGAACGGCAAGGCGCGCTCGGCAGACTTGGAGATGAATCTGCTTAGCACGACAACGCATCCTGTCAGACGCCTCACATCCTTAACTGTCCTTGGTGCTTGGATCTGCTCGATAGCCTTGATCTTGTCGGGATTGGCTTCGATCCCGCGATGGGATACAAAGAACCCAAGCAACTTGCCAGAGGGAACACCAAATACACACTTCTCCGGGTTGAGCTTCAAATTGATTTTGTGTAGATTAGCAAACGTCTCCTCCAAATCTTGAATAAGGGTGGCCCTATCCTTGGTCTTGACCACAATATCATCCATATAGGCTTCTATGTTTCTGTGCAACTGTGGCTCAAAACCAATCTGGACTGCCCTTGCAAAAGTGGACCCGGCACTCTTTAATCCGAATGGCATGCGGACAAAACAGTACGTACCACATGGAGTGATGAACGACATCTTCTCTTCATCTTCCTTGGACATGAAGATCTGGTGATACCCAGAATACACATCCAGAAAGGAGAGCAAATCACAACCTGAAGTGGAATCCACAATCTGATCGACACGCGGCAAGGGAAATGGGTCCTTCGGGCAAGCCTTGTTGAGATCTGTGAAATCTATGCAAAGCCTCCACTTCTCGTTAGCCTTCCGGACTACCACTGGGTTTGCCAACCACGTGGGATGCAGTACTCCTCTGACCAATCCAGCTGCCTCTAGTCTCTTGATCTCTTCTGTAATGAACTGCTGCCTCTCCAAGGCCTGCTTCCGGACTTTCTGCTTGACAGGTCGGGCATGTGGGTAGACAGCAACGTGGTGCTCGATTACCTCCCTGGGAACACCTGGGATATCAGATGGTTGCCAGGCAAACACATCGATATTCGCCCGCATGAAGGCAACGAGCGCGCTTTCCTATTTATCATCGAGGGTGGCGCTGATAGTGAAAGTACCATCAACGCCAGCCAGCCCTGCCGGGACCATCTTCGCTTGGGGCGCAGTGACCTTGGATCTCTTGCCATTGGAACACTCCGGCACGTCGTCAACGGGTGCCGTGCACTCGGTGGGGGCACGCTTCCTGGACTCTTTGCCGGAGTCCCTGCAATCCCTCTTCTTTCCTTTGCTTTCCTTAGTGGGAGCTGCTGCTGCCGCTGCCTCTGCTGCGATCGCATCCCGGTACATCTTGTCCACACAAATGATTGCATCCTTCCCATCTGATGGGATGGTGATGACTCCCAGTGGCCCAGGCATCTTCAAGGTGTTGTAGGCATAGTGAGATGCTGCCATGAACTTAGCCAGGGCCGGGCATCCAAGAATCCCATTGTATGGCAGGGGGAGATCAACCACATCAAACACAATCCTCTCAGTCCGGTTGTTCAGTTCTCCCCCAAACGTTACCGGCAACGTGATCTTTCCCTTAGGACGGCTCCTGCCGGGATTAACTCCTTGAAATGTGCCTGTAACCTCCAGCTCTTCCTCTGCTATCTGAAGCTTGCTGATAACTGTTGGGGAAATCGGATTCAACCCGGCCTTGCCATCCACCAACATCTTCGTGACCTTGAGGTTGCGGATTGTTGGGGAGACCAATAATGGCAAACACCCTACCGAAGTGGTACGGCTAGGATGATCCTCTTCGTCAAAGATGATGGGCGTACGGGACCACTTGAGCGGCTTCCGGGCCTCAGGCGCTGGCTCCACGACATTGACTTCTCATGCCCACCGCTTGAGTTGGCGGTGAGAGGTGTGCAGAGATGCACCCCCGTCAATGCACAGGGCGTCGGTGGCCTTCTGAAACTCTTGCTCACTGGTTTCCTCTTCATCCCCTCCATCACTCTCATCACCACAGGCTTCCTTCTCTCAACCTCTGGCGGGTTTTCCTTGGTTCCGAAAGGGTTTGCCGGGGCAATTTACTTCACCACCTCGGCCCTTGCCGCCAGCAACATTCTGACCCTTTTCCTTGTCACGCTTCTCATACTCTGCTTTCTGTCTTTTGACAAGCTGCTCAACCTGATAACACTCTTGAAGGTCGTGGCTCTTGGTCTGATGAATCTTGCAATATGGCCCATCACCTTTCCCGGCTTTCTCGGCAGCAGCGGCTTCCCGGTAGTCAGCGCACACGGTAGCTTCCTTGCCGGGGGCCTCAGCTTTGGCCTTCTTGCCAGTACTAGGCGTACCCGATTCTTCAACAGTCATTACTGCCTTATCCCTTCGCTTCTTACTGCGCTTCTTGCTCTTCTTCTGACTGGTTGATTCATCCTCATCCTCTGAATCAATATTGGTGAAATCTTCCTCTCCGGGCAACTTTCTTCCCTCCTCCATCCGAGCACACTTATCCACCAACGTGTAGAGCTCCTTCACAGTCTTGGGCAACCGTACGTTCATCTTGGAACGAATCCGGCGGTTGCGCACATTGGACTGGAAGGCAGCTATCACAGCTGCCGGATGGATATTTGGGATATTTCTATGAACTTTGCTGAATCTCTGTAAATACTTACGGAGGGTCTCTCCTTCCTTTTGTTGGAGAAGCTGCAAGTCGTTGGGTCGGCCCGGCTCTTGGTGGCCACCGGTGAAGGCACCGATGAACTCATGGCACAGGTCTGCCCATGATGAAATGGAGTTCCCCGGCAGGTGCATCAGCCAAGACCTCACATTGCTCGACAACGGCGCGCGTGTCTCCTATCCGCCTATCCTCCGGGGCTCGTTGTTGGCCTGGATGCGCTCAAGGGTCAGAAGAGGCCATCGAGACGTCACCGGGGTCTTGATTCTATTGCGCTCGCGCTGGCTGCCGTGGCGGGGACTGCATCTTGGGGACGGCCCCTTCTGTACGGTCAGCAGCATGAGCAGTTGCTGTCGCTTGGGGCGGCCGTGGCGGGCCAGCTCGCCGTGAGCCCCCAGCTTCGGCGAAACTGAGTAGACTTTGGATGGTGGCACGCCATTCATCCATTTGCTCGGCCGCTGGCGGAAACCTTAGCAGCAGCTGAGCCCGCGCCATGGCCTTCGAGGCTGTACTTGGCATGGGTGATGATGAAGTCGATCGCACCGTCGCTCGGCTCCTAACGGTGCCAGTGGCGGCAGCACTGCGCCCACGCTGCTGCGGGGCAACCACCTAGATGGTAGGGTGGTGCGGCGAAGGCGCTCGAGGGCCAGTGGCTCCGTCGGGCGCAGCGGCTTGGTCGACCCGTCCCGGGGGAGGTGCACGCGCTGCGACCGCACCCGTGGTGGGAGCGGTCGAAGGGCGGCGATTCGCCCCGGCCCGAGTGCTGTTGCTGCGGCTGTGCCCGTCGGCGGGCGGAAGGGGCACATATGGAGTAACCCCTTCACTCGGACCTTGTGGAGCGTGGCCGTCGGGATGTTGCTGATGCTGCTCTCCTCCGATGTCTCCTGCTCCTGCGTCGGCCACGGGGGAAGTGATGACGGCGCCGCCTGCTCCGACCACACCCCCAGCAGTGTCCGCGTCCTCGCGTGTCTCCGCACCTCCCGCAGCGTTAGAGGCCGCGGGCGGCGGAGCCTTCAAGGTGGAAGGACGAGCCGAAGAATCGGGTTTCTTCTTGGGCGCCATGGTCGATGGCGTCGTCGATGATGCTGATGGTGATGAAGGTGACGCTCTACACACGCCTTCAGGTTCGCGCAAGCGGTCCCCCTACTTGGCGCGCCAAAGATGTTGCAGGAAACCGTGGCCACCTATGGGACTAGGAGGCCCCTTGCTGGTTTGGCAGGGGGGCGTCGCATTGCACAAAGAGCAGACGAGCATGTGGCAGCACGGCAGAGATCACATAGGCATTTTTACCCATGTTCGGGCCACCGTGAGGCGTAAAACCCTACTCCTGCTTTGGTGGATTGATGGTGGAAAGGTGGTGGTGGAGCGTAGTACACTTGCCCGGCAAGGGTCACGTTGGGGCAGCAGTGGCTACGCGTGTATGGGGGTCTGAATTATCCAACCTTCTAACCCTCTCTACGGTCGCCATGGACCTCCTTTTGTAGATCAAGGGGTCACCACAATGGCAAACCAGTCATTATGCACTGATAAGATAGCAAACAGTGCTATCATACCTAACTCTGTGGGCTGACAGGGCGCATTAAATGCACCGCTCAACGTCACATCGTTGGTTGCCCAGCAAGGCTTGCCGGGCTATCTCGCCAGCTCCACGCCTGCTCGCTTGACATGTCGCAGGACGGGTGTCATCTGCAGGTGTTTCCTGTAGGGAGAGGCTGCCATGTGGTGAATGGCTGCCACTTAGTCACTCCGCGGTTCGACACCGCACTGATTAACGACGTGGGTCGTGGTGGAGTAGTTGGTGAGGTGGTTTTGCCTCCATGTGCCCCAGCAGGCCCTGCCAGGACGTCTTGGACGTCGTCTCCCGGGGGTGGCCTCACCCCTTGCCGAGCTCGCCTGCCCGGCAAAGGAGGCCCTTCTCCTGATGGTGTCTCGCTTTTCTGGCTTGATCTCAATCCCTCTTGATCTGCATGTTAGTCCTTTGAACCCCTTAGTCCCTTGTATTCTGACTTGGGTTGGTGCTTCAATCTCGTCCCCGTGCATGTGCACAGTCTGGGCAACAGACCCAGGGTTTGTTGCACCGACATCTATCTCCCGCATGATGCCCTCCATAAGCTTCGGAGTGACATTTTCGTAGGATTTGTCCCTGTTCATGCTCAGGTACACAACGTCTAATAATACCATCTACTCCTTCTTTATAAATATGTGGGTCATCCCAAAAGTAATGTCTTAAATCATAGAAGAATTTTTTTCTTTTGTTGGTATGTGAAACTAGGTGGTATGTATTTAGCAACAATGTAATTAGCATAGTCAGCATACCAAGGAGTGTAATGAGAAACATTTATTGCAGCTAATTGTTCATCAGGAAAACTATCATTAATAGGTTGTGGGTCATCACCAATATTTTCTAACCTAGACAAGTTATCAGCAATGGGGTTCTCAGCTTCTTTTCTATCAGTGATATGTAAGTCAAATTCTTGTAGCAAAAGAACCCACCTAATGAGTCTAGGTTTAGCATCTTTCTTTTCCACAAGATATTTTATAGCAGCATGATCGGTGTGAACAGTAACTTTAGAATCAACAATGTAAGATCTAAATTTGTCACAAGCAAACACAACTGCTAAGAATTCCTTTTCAGTAGTAGCATAACTGCATTGAGCATTGTCTAGAGTTTTACTAGCATAATGAATAACATTTAACTTCTTATCAACTCTTTGTCCTAGAACAGCACCAACAGCATAATCACTAGCGTCACACATAATCTCAAAGGGCAAGTTCCAATCAGGTGGTTGAACAATAGGTGCAGAAATTAAGGCTTTCTTAAGTGTTTCAAAGGCTTCTACACAATCATCATCAAAAACAAATGGAACATCCTTTTGCAAAAGATTTTTAAGAGGCCTAGAGATTTTAGAGAAGTCTTTAATAAATCTCCTCTAGAAACCAGCATGACCGAGGAAACTACGAATACCTTTGATATCTTGAGGACATGGCATTTTCTCGATTACATCAACTTTAGCTTTATCCACCTCAATACCTTGTTCAGAAATTTTATGTCCCAAGACAATACCTGCATTAACCATAAAGTGGCACTTCTCCCAATTCAAGACAAGATTAGTTTGCTTGCATCTCTGCAAAACTCAATCAAGGTTGCTTAAGCAATCATCAAAAGAAGTTCCGTAAACGGAAAAATCATCCATGAAAACCTCAACAATCTTTTCACAAAAATCAGAGAATATAGCAGTCATACATCTTTGAAAAGTAGCAGGTGCATTACATAAACCAAAAGGCATACGTCTATAAGCATAAGTTCCGAAAGGACAAGTGAAGGTGGTTTTCTCTTGATCAGGTTGTGACACAGGTATTTGAGAAAATCCGGAGTATCCATCAAGGAAACAAAAGTGTGTGTGTTTAGATAGTCTTTCAAGCATTTGATCAATAAAAGGTAGAGGGTAGTGATCCTTTCTAGTAGCTTTATTTAATTTACTAAAATCAATTACCAGTCTGTAGCCAGTGACAATTCTTTGTGGAATAAGTTCATTTTTATCATTAGGAACAACAGTAATACCTCCCTTCTTAGGGACACAATGAACGGGACTTACCCATGTACTATCAGCTATAGGATATATTATACCTGCTTCCAGAAGCTTCAATATTTCTGTTCTTACCACTTCTTTCATTTTGGGATTCAACCGTTGTTGGTGATCTACAACGGGTTTAGCATCAGGTTCCATATTAATTTTATGCTGACAGAGAGTGGGACTAATGCCCTTTAAATCATCTAGAGTATATCCAATAGCAGCTCGGTGCTTCTTCAGAACCTTCAATAATCTTTCTTCTTCATGTTCTGAAAGGTTAGCACTAATAATAACAGGATATATCTTTTTCTCATCAAGATAAGCATATTTCAAAGTGTCTGGTAATTGTTTTAATTCAAACACAGGATCACCTTTAGGTGGAGGAGGACCTCCTAGAGTTTCAATAGGCAAATTGTGTTTATGCAGAGATCGTTGTTCAAAGAAAATTTTATATATTTCATTTCTTTCATGCATATGCATATCATTTTCATGGTCTAGCAAATATTGTTCTAGTGGATCGGTAGGAGGCACAACAATAGAAGCAAGACCAATTATTTCATCCTTACTAGGCAATTCTTTCTTATGATGTTTTCTACTAAACTTAGAAAAATTAAACTCATGAGACTCATCACCAAAACTAACACCGACGATTTGTTTCTCACAATCTATTTTAGCATTGACGGTGTTTAAGAAAGGTCTACCAAAGATAATAGGACAAAAATCATCTTGTGGGGAACCAAGAACGAGAAAATCAGTAGGATATTTTATTTTCCAACACAAGACTTCAACATCTCTAACAATCCCAAGTGGTGTGATGGTGTCTCTATTAGCAAGTTTAATAGTAACATCTATGTCTTCTATTTTAGCTGGTGCTATATCATTCATAATTTCTTGGTATAAGGTAAAAGGAATAGCACTCACGCTAGCACCTATGTCACATAAACCATGATAATAGTGATCTCCTATTTTAACTGAGACAACAGGCATGCCAACAGCAGGTCTATGTTTATCTTTTTCATCAGGTTTGGCAATTCTAGCAGCTTCATCACAGAAGTAGATAACATGCCCATCTAAATTTTCTACCAGGAGATCTTTAACCATAGCAACACTAGGTTCTACTTTGATTTGTTCAGCACGCTTGGGTGCTCTAATAAAACTCTTATTGACCACAGTTAAAACTTTAGCATGCTCCTTTATCCTAACAGGGAAAGGTGGTTTTTCAATATAAGCAGTAGGAACAACTGGATCAACATTGTAAATAATAGTTTCATCTTTAGCTATTATCGGTTATTTAATTTCTTCTTTAATAGGTGGGTGATATTTAAACCACTTTTCCTTAGGGAGATCAACATGAGTAGTAACTGATTCACAAAAGGAGGCTACTATCTCAGAGTCAAGTCCATATTTAGTGCTAAACTTTTGAAAAGCATCAGTATTCATAAAAGATTTAACACAATCATACCGAAGCTTAATACCTGACTCTTTACCTTCGTCGAGTTCCCAATCTTCAGAGTTGCGTTTAATTCTTTCTAAAAGGTCCCACCTGAATTCAATAGTCTTCTTCATAAAGGAACCAGTACAAGAAGTGTCAAGCATGGATTGATCATCACGAGAAAGTCGAGCATAAAAATTCTGAATGATAATTTCTCTTGAGAGCTCATGATTGGGGCATGAATATAACATTGAATTAAGCCTCCCCCATGCTAGAGCGATTCTTTCTCCTTCACGAGGCCTAAAATTATATATATAATTCTGATCATGATGAACTAGATGCATAGGATATTTTTTTTTGGTGAAATTCCAATTTCAATCGATTCCAAGTCCAAGATCCAATATCATCGCATAGCCTATACCATGCCAATGCTTTTCCCTTCAAAGGTAAAGGGAAAACCTTCTTCTCAGCTTCATCTCCGGGTAAACCTGCAAGCTTAAATAATCCACAAATTTCATCCACATATATTAAGTGCATATCAGGATGTTCAGTTCCATCTCCTGCATAAGGATTAGCTACCAGTTGTTCTATCATACCCGAAGGAATTTCAGAACCGATATTTTCAGTAGGTGCAGTAGGTTGAGGGGTAACTAATTGTGGTTTCGGTCGAGGTGAAGATACCCTGAACAAACCCCTCAAAGGATTGTTCTCCATAGTAACAAGTGACAATAAATTTCAACACGTAGTAATAATTTTTCCTTACCGATTTCCACTTACCAAGAGCGCTTCACTCCCTGGCAACGGCGCCAGAAAAGAGCCTTGATGACCCACAAGTATAGGGGATCAATTGTAGTCCTTTCGATAAGTAAGAGTGTCGAACCCAACGAGGAGCAGAAGGAAATGACAAGTAGTTTTCAGCAAGGTATTCTCTGCAAGCACTGAAATTATAAGTAGCGAGTAGTTTGATAGCAAGGTAATTTGTAACGAGCAAGTAATGTTAACGGGAACAAAAGTGCAGCAAGGTAGCCCAATCCTTTTGAGGCAAAGGACAGGCCAAAACAGTTTTCTAGGTCTAAGTTCCACCTCGAGACGGCGGCGCTTCGTCCCGAAAGTCCTCTCCTGATTTTTTCTAGGTCAAAATGACTTATATACCAGAAGATGGGCACCGGAGGTGGGCCGAGGGGAGCACAACCCACCAGGGCGCGCCTGGGCTCCCTTGCGCGCCCAGGTGGGTTGTGCCCACCTGGTGGGCCCCCTCTGGTACTTATTGGCTCCAATAATTCTTATATATTCCATAAAAAATCTCCGTGAAGTTTCAGCTCATTTGGAGTTGTGCAGAATAGGTGGCCTGATGTAGCTTTTTCAGGTCCAGAATTCCAGCTGCTAGTATTCTCCCTTTTTGTGTGAACCTTGCATATTATGAGAGAAAAGGCATTAGAATTACTCCAAAAAGCATTATTATATCTTAAAACAATATAAATAACAGTAGGAAAACATGATGCAAAATGGACGTATCAACCCTGAACAGTATAGCTCTGATAACTTCACCGCTGAAGAAGTTTTTCAAGCTGTGAACTCATTACTTGGGGAGTCTCAAGAGAATTGTAACAAGATAGGACTGCTACCATTCTTCAAACTCAACCCGCCCCCAGCTGTAAGTATTATTTTATATTCGGCTTAAACATCCTTGATCTTATTCTGTGTCTCACTTATCAATCCCTTTCTTGATCATACAGCCCGACTATGCTTTTTGGAAGAGAAAAATAAAAACTGCTGTGGCCAAGACCAGGACTGGCCCAAAGTATAAGAAGAGCAAACCAGCTGCTGTGATTAAGCCAGCTGCTATGGGCGAGTCAGCGGATGCTGATGACCAGTCTGAGGTAGAACTTGACTCTCTTGGCCGCCTTTTTAATGACTTAGCTGGCACTTCTTACTCTCAGGATGAGGGTGCATCAAGCCGGGCTGACAATCCAGAGGTAATTTCTATCTCTTCCGGCTCAGACTCATCACCTCCAGAGAGAATTAGGCGTGTTGTCCGGAAAGTACCATTTTCTCACCCAAATGCTTACTTAGACCGAAACTTTGTTTTGAAAAAGGCTCAATATGATGCAAGACGCCAAACACGGAGTACCGGCACTGAAGAACTGGTGATCGGGTTAACTCATAATCCTTCTCGCAAGCGACAAACTGAGGTGCCACATAGCCCAACTCTGTCTTTACCCAAAGCAGACCTTATCAGACAACCCCTTAACCTGTCTGACTCAAATTATCAGGAGTCATCTCCGTCTTTAGGCGGCTCATCTCAAACACAGCTTCCTGCCTTCGTTGTTAACACAGGGTAAGTATCTGCATTTGCTGACAGTTAAAAACTTGTTGTCATATATTCATGATCATTTAATCCTTGTCTCAGGGCAAAGCAAAAAATAGTAAGAAACAAATGGTGGGCGGCTCTTCCAAGATCCCCGAAGTCTCTGAGCCAGAGAAACAGGTGCTGGAAACCCTTGAGGTCCTAACCCGAAATCCTGAAGAACCTCCCAAAAATGATCCGCCTCCACAAGCTGACGCAACAGCTTCTGAGGCCATGGATACTGAAGCTAACCCGACAGATAATCATGACCCGCCAAGTCCTATTCCCTCCTCAACTCCTGTCAAGCCAGTTGAAGAAATTCCTTCTGAGAAGAACACTGACAATATTACTATTACTGGAGCGAGTTATAAGGCGCCAAGAATCTCCAATGTGCTAACTAAGCATACTGCTAAGGAAGAAGCACCCTTATTGGAGAAAGGCAAGACAAAACTTGATCTGCAAAACTATGCAGAGTTCAGTGCAGCTGAATTACATGCGGGCTATTTAAGCCGCCTTTATACAAGCCGTGATATGGAAGCCGTCTTAGTAAACATGATGAAGCAAAAGTATGAGGTATGGATGAACTTAACTCCTCTCAGTCTTGTATATATATGCGCACATAGCCCCCAAGTCTTAAACATAGGAAAATCATTGAGTATGTTTGAGACTTATGAAGATTTCCAAAGTGTAGCCCCCAAGGGCCGGCTTATCTTTTTTGAGAAATGACGGGTCTTTCAAATGCATTCTTTTTGAAGCAATGTCTTATAGTCCCCAAGGACTGGCTTATCTGTATAAGATGAGTTGGGTCTTTAAAATGACCACTTTGAAGAACCGCATGTAGCCCCCAAGAGCCGGCTTATCTTTATAAGATGAGTTGGTTCTCCTGTAGCTCAGATTTAAAAAATCATCGTACATTAGCCCCCAAGTGCCAAGGATATTGCTTGCAATGTGCTTGGGACTTAAATATTTTCAACCATAACACAACTGCTCAATGCTGATTCAATCACCCTAGCAATCATTTGAATGACATTATTGCTTGTAATCCTTGGTAGGAAGCTTTAAGTCTAGGCGAGTCAAACATGGCCAGCTTAAAGAAACATTTGGAAATAGAACAAGCTGAACGTGACAAGGCGAAGTCAAATTTGAGATCTTCCTTGGAAGATATTAAAAAGATCAAGGCCAACTTGATGCTGAAAGAGCCGCCTGGGACACTCAAAAGGCCACGCTGTTGAAAATAGCGGAAAACACTGAAAACCAGCTTAAACCCGTGACTGAGGAATTGTCCGTCTTAAAGAGTCATATTTCCCAAATGACAGCCGCCATCTTTGGTAAGAAAAACCATTCAATTAATTAAGATCAATTGGCATGGCGATTTCTGATTTCTTAGTTTGCCTGGCAACTCAAAACCCTTTATTAACTAACTCGCCTGACTATTCTTGTTTTATATGCACGACAGGTGCCATGAGTGCCAATCTTGGACAAAATATGCTGGTGAAGCTGAAGGCCGTCTACACTTTGACAGAAAAATTATATGCTGGCAGCCTTCGTACTCTTGTTGCTGTATCGAATGGTAAAAGATCAACACAACTTATCAAAGAAGTGTTGGATCAACTGTCCACAGTACCCAGTCAGATTGAAGAACTGAAAAGGTCAGCCGCCCGTGCAGGAGCTATAGCCAGGTTAGGCCTGGCAAAAGCTTTTCAAACTAAGATTGATCCTGAAGAGATGGCAGGCGGGTTCCCAGAATACAAAGATGACGACTCTGCCTTCAATGAATCAGATTATGCCAAATGCATCAAGACAATGCGTCCCTTAGCGTGTTAACTTACACAAGAACTTGATCTACAGATTTACCAGCCGTCTTATGATGGCAATAACAAACGAGTCAAGTCGCCCTCATTTGATGTTATCGACTGACTCCCCAAAGGCGTAAGCATACCTTTGCCTCTGACATTGATCCTTGTATTGTCATGAATGATGAAGCAACCTTTGAGGCCTTAACCGGTATCGACTGGACTTCGGACAATCTTCAGATTGCAAGCGAAGAAGAACCAACACGGCTTGCCCGGCGACCTCCAGTGCAAGACACCAAGATGAGTGCTGACCCGGCGGGCATAACCCGAACCTTCCAAGAAGTGCACTTATAGGAGTAGCATGACTCCATAAAAAACTTGGTGAAACTTTGTGGGCTCATCTGAAGCCTTGTAATAGGCATAGTCTAAACTTTTGGTTGATTTGTCATGCCTTCGAGCATGTTATGCCAACTTTTGATCTGGCAGCTGAACTTCTTTGTATGCTTGATCTAGTCATATATGCATATCTTGTCTTGCAATATCTGTGAATTTACTTCAGGTCTTTGACATATAATCTGTAAAAGACCCATCAATTCCTGTACTGGCGACTTATAGTCAAAAGCCAGGGCGGGTTAATAACCCAATGACTCATGGTCATAAAATTTTGAACATACCACTTGGCGGGTCATGGCTGCTATAAGCTCAATTTTGAGCAATGCTAACCCGGACCTTTTTTGATCCAGGGACTTATAATGTTCAGATGATGAAGAACATAAAATTCCTGTAAAAACACGAAACAGAGAATATATACATGTATATCTCAACACTTATAAGCCGGCTGTTAAAGCTCGACCGAAAGAATCTGGCCTTTTAAGGCTCAAATTCTTGCTTTCATGAAGCATGGGTTAAAAGCCTTGGTTTATCCTCGCTATCGGTAAGCTAGCCCTCACATGACTTTAAACCGCCGTTTTAACCTTGACTAGTTCAGGGTCACAAAGGATTGACTGTAAGAGTACGGCGGATCATCTTGTTCGGAGTAGCATCAAGCATACAGGCAGGTATAACCAATAATGTGGCATTTCACCGGGTCAAAAGGGTTTTGTAAGCTAAACTGATTGAGTTGGAAGCCCCCTAGTGCCCTTATAATCAATTAATCAAGACTCATGCCCAGAAAATATGAGATGAAACGACAGAGGCCCCAATTTGGGGATGTCGGCTTTATTATTTTGATCATAAAAAGATATATACATTGACAAAAGTATGTACAATAGTGAGAGCCAGTGGCTCAAGTATAGTAAGGCCAAAGATGAGCAATATTCCAAGGCCTGCTGGTCTCTTCCTCAGAGGTACGCGACTTATCGTGTTCATGTATATCAACGAGATAATATGACCCATTGTTGAGATTTTTGCTGACCACAAAGGGTCCCTCCCAAGGCGGCGATAACTTATGCATCCATGTCTGATCTTGAATCAAACAGAGCACTAAGTCGCCCTCCTGGAATGTCCGACTTTTAACCCGACGGCTATGATAGCGACGTAGGTTTTGTTGGTAAATCGCCGAGCGAGCCACCGCCAGATCACGTTCTTCTTTTGAAACATCTAGGGCATTTTGAAGCGCCTTCTCATTGTCTGCTTCAACGTAAGCCACCACCCTGAGCGAGTCATGATGAATATCACTTGGAAGAATCGCCTCGGCTCTGTAAACCATGAAGAAGGGTGTGTAGCCTGTTGATCTATTGGGGGTAGTCCTGATGCTCCAAAGAACTGGAGGAAGCTCTTCAACCCAACAACCCGGAGTTTGCTCCAGAGTCACCATGAGCCAGGGCTTGATCCCCTTTAATATCTCCTAGTTAGCATGCTCAGCTTGCCCATTAGACTGTGGGTGAGCTACTGATGACACGTCAAGCCCGATATGCTCTCTCTGACATAATTTTTTCATAGTACCCTTGGATAAATTTGTCCCATTATCTGTGATGATACTATGAGGATAACCAAAGCGGAATATTAGCTTTTTAATGAACTGAACTGCAGTCGCCGCCTCACAATTGCTAACAGGCTCAGCTTCCACCCACTTGGTAAATTTATCAACTGCAACAAGCAAGTGAGTTTTCTTGTCCTTAGACCGTTTAAAGGGCCCAACCATATCAAGCCCCCAGACTGCAAATTGCCAAGTTATTGGGATCATCCTCAGCTCCTGAGCTGGCACATGAGCCTGCCTTCCAAATTTCTGACAACCATCACACCTACACACCAGGTCCTCAGCATCTGCATGAGCCGTCAACCAGAAGAAGCCATGCCTGAAAGCTTTAGCCACTAGAGACCTTGAGCCGGCATGATGACCACAGTCCCCAACATGAATCTCATGAAGAATCTCACAACCTTTATCAGGGGAAACACAGCGTTGAAACACGCCCGTGACGCTGCACCTGTGTAACTCGCCATTGATGATTGTCATGGACTTAGAACGCCTGATGATCTGTCGCGCCAAGAGATCATCTTCTGGTAACTCGCCCTTGGTTAAGTACGCCAAATAAGGCAGAGTTCAATCTGGAATAGCACGTAAAGCCGCCACCAGCTGCCCCTCTGGGTCAGGAATGGCAATATCCTCCTCTGAAGATAATTTGGCAGAAGGATTGTGTAACACGTCAAGGAACACATTGGGGGGAACCAGCTTACGCTGTGACCCAAGTCGAGACAGTGCATCAGCCGCCTCGTTTTTGCGCCAGTCTATTTGATCCACTTGATACCCCTTAAAGTGAACAGCAATATTATCCACTGCCTGACGATAAGCCACCATAAGTGGGTCTTTAGAATCCCACTTTCCTGAAACTTGTTGTGCCACCAAGTCTGAGTTCCCAGACACCTGACCCGGCTCAAGTTCATCTCCTTGGCCATTCGGAGTCCATGGAGCAAAGCTTCATACTCAACTGCACTATTAGTGCAAGGGAACATGAGTCTTAAGACATAACAAAACTTATCACCTCGTGGGGATTCCAAAATAACTCTAGCCCCCGAGCCTTCCAACTGTCTGGACCCATCAAAGTGTATAGTCCAATATTTGTTATCCGGCTTATCCTCAGGTGCTTGCAGCTCTGTCCAATCATTGATGAAATCCACCAGAGCCTGCGATTTGATGGCCGTTCCAGGCACATACTTAAGATGATGTGGCCCAAGCTCAATCGCCAACTTAGCAACCCGGCCGGTAGCTTCTCTATTTTGAATTATGTCGCCAAGTGGAGCAGAACTGACCACCGTGATCGGATGCCTGATATGTCTCCAATGTATCTATAATTTTTGCTTGTTCCATGCTGTTATATTATCATTCTTGGATGTTTTACAATCATTTTATAGCAACTTTATATCATTTTTTGGGACTAACCTATTGACATAGTGCCCAGTGCCAATTGTTGTTTTTTGCTTGTTTTTTACTTGGCAGAAAATCAATATCAAACGGAGTCCAAACGCAGCGAAACTTTTTGGAGATTTTTTTTGGACCAGAAGTCATCTAGTGGGCCAAATAAGTACCAGAGGGAGCCTCCGAGGGGAGCACATCCCACCTGGGCGCACCCTGGTGGGTAGTGCCCACCTCGGCCACCTCCCGCACTGCCTCTTTGCTCTATAAATACCCCGAAAATCCAAAAACCCTAGGGGAGTCGATGAAACACAATTCCAGCCGCCGCAAGTTCCAGAAACACCAAATCCAATCTAGACACCATCACGGAAGGGTTTATCATCCTCATTGGTGCCTCTCCAATGATGCGTGAGTAGTTCATTGTAGACCTACGAGTCCGTAGTTAGTACCTTGATGGATTCCTCTCTCTCTTTTGATTCTCAATACAATGGTCTCTTGGAGATCTATTTGATGTAACTCTTTTTGCGGTGTGTTTGTTGGGATCCAATGAACTTTGAGTTTATGATCAGATCTATTTTAACCATGAAAGTTATTTGAGTCTTCTTTTGATCTCTTATATGCATGATTACTTATAGCCTCATATTTCTTCTTATAATCTTTGGTTTAGTTAGGCCAACTAGATCGATTTTTCTTGCCATGGGAAGAGGTGCTTTGTGATGGGTTCGATCTTACGGTGCTCAATCCCAGTGATAGAAGGGGACATGACACGTATGTATCGTTACTATTAAAGATAACAAGATGGGGTCTATTCCTACATGAATAGATCTTGTCTACATCATGTCATCACTCTTATTGCATTACTCCGTTTCTCCATGAACTTAATACACTAGATGCATGCTGGATAACGGTCGATGTGTGGAGTAATAGTAGTAGATGCAGGTAGGAGTCGGTCTACTAATCTTGGACGTGATGCCTATATAATGATCATTGCCTGGATATCGTCATAATTATTTGAAGTTCTATCAATTGCCCAACAGTAATTTGTTTACCCGCCGTATGCTATTTTTCTCGAGAGAAGCCACTAGTGAAATCTACGGCCCCCGGGTCTATTCTTCTTCATATTTGCTTTCCGATCCATTATTTGCCACTTTTATTTTTAGATCTATTATTACAAAAACCCAAAAATATCTTGCTGCACTTTTTCTTTATTTATTTTATTTTGTTTCATTGCGAGATCTATTTATCCAATCTACCACAAAATTGTCTATCTTTTTACCCGGGAGGGATTGACAACCCCTCTTGCATGTCGGGTTGCAAGTATTTGTTCTTTGTGTGCAGGTACCATTTACATAGTGTTGCGTGGTTCTCCTACTGGTTCGATAACCTTGGTCTCATCACTGAGGGAAATACCTACCATAGCTGTGCTGCATCATCCCTTCCTCTTTGGGGAAATACCAACGTAGTTCAAGCGACATCAAAAGGAATTTCTGGCACCGTTGCCGGGGAGACATCATCAAAATCTATCAGGTTCCTAATCACAAATCTCATCTCCTTGCAATTTACATTATTTGCCATTTGCCTCTCATTTTCATCTCCCCCACTTCACAAAAAATTGCCGTTTTATTCGCCCTCTTTTTCGTTCGCCCTCTTTTTTGCCAGATCTATTTTTGTGTGCAATCTTGTTGGCGTAGTCTCGATGACTCAAGAAAACACCAAGTTGTGTGACTTTTCCAATACCAACAATAATGATTTTATTAGCACTCCGATTGCTCCTCCCGCCACTAGTGCAGAATCTTGTGATATTAATGCCGCTTTGTTGAATCTTGTTATGAAAGATCAGTTTTCCGGTACTCCTAATGAGGATGCCTCGTCCCATCTTAGCACATTCGTAGAATTATGCGATATGCAAAAGAAAAAAGATGTGGACAATTGTGACGCCCCCGATTCAATCGTACACTAATCATACACGCAAACGTGTACGATCAAGATCAGGGACTCACGGGAAGATATCACAACACAACTCTAAAAGTAAAATAAGTCATACAAGCATCATAATACAAGCCAGGGGCCTCGAGGGCTCGAATACAAGTGCTCGATCATAGACGAGTCAGCGGAAGCAACAATATCTGAGTACAGACATAAGTTAAACAAGGTGCCATAAGATGGCTAGCACAAACTGGGATACATGTCGAAAGAGGCGCAGGCCTCCTGCCTGGGATCCTCCTAAACTACTCCTGGTCGTCGTCGGCAGCCTGCACGTAGTAGTAGGCACCTCCAGAGTAGGGGTCGTCGTCGATGGTGGCGTCTGGCTCCTGAACTCCAGCATCTGGTTGTGACAACCAGAAAGAAAAGAAAGGAGGGAAAAGGGGGAAGCAAAGCAAACGTGAGTACTCATCCAAAGTACTCGCAAGCAAGGAGCTACACTACATATGCATGGGTATATGTGTAAAGAGCCATATCAGTGGACTGAACTGCAGAAAGCCGGAATAAGAGGGGGGATATCTAATCCTGTCGAAGACTACGCTTCTGGCAGCCTCCATCTTGCAGCATGTAGAAGAGAGTAGATGGTAAGTTCACCAAGTATCATCGCATAGCATAATCCTACCCGACGATCCTCTCCTCGTCGCCCTGTGAGAGAGCGATCATCGGGTTGTATCTGGCACTTGAAAGGGTGTGTTTTATTAAGTATCCGGTTCTAGTTGTCATAAGGTCGAGGTACAACTCCGGGTCGTCCTTTTACCGAGGGACACGGCTATTCGAATAGATAAACTTCCCTGCAGGGGTACACCACATTACCCAACACGCTCGATCCCTCTGGCCGGGCACACTTTCCTGGGTCATACCCGGCCTCGGAAGGTCAACACGTCGCTGCCCTACCTAGGCTCAATAGAGAGGTCAGCACGCCAGACTAATCCTATGCACACTGGGGTCTGGGCCCATCGCCCAGTGCGCTCCTGCACGTTGCGTGGGCGGCCGAGAGCAGACCTAGCAACCCACACGATCACGGCGGTTGCGTCATCGCGGTCCAACTCGGCGCGCGCCGCTCAGTCGCTGACGTCTAGGAGGCTTCGGCTGATACCACGACGTCGAGTGCCCATATCTGTTCCCGCGTAGTTGGTTAGTGAGTATAGGCCAGTGGCCAGACTTAGATCAAATACAAAGATCTTGTTAAGCGTGTTATTATGAAGTAAACGCGAACGCCGACCAGGGCCAGGCCCACCTGTCTCCTAGGTGGTCTCAACCTGCCCTGTCGCTCCGCCACAAAGATCCACACAGAGGGCCGTCAGGACAAAGGTCCTTTCAGCCCCCAATCCGTGAATCACTCGCGGGTACTCTTCGAGACGACCCGACTTTAGTCACCATATGTATAGTATGTATATATGTATAGTATATACCCGTGATCACCTCCCGAGTGATCACGGCCCGATAGTATAGCAAGGCAGACTGACAAGAATGTAGGGCCAATGATGATAAACTAGCATCCTATACTAAGTATTTAGGATTGCAGGTAAGGTATCAATAGATGTAGCAACAATGTCAGGCTATGCATCAGAATAGGATTAACGAAAAGCAGTAACATGCTACACTACTCTAATGCAAGCAGTATAGAGGAGAATAGGCGATATCTGGTGATCAAGGGGGGGGCTTGCCTGGTTGCTCTGGCAAGAAGGAGGGGTCGTCAACTCCGTAGTCGAACGGGGTAGCAGCAGCGTCGGTCTCGTAGTCTACCGGAGAGAAGAGGGGGAAGAAACAATAAATACAAAGCAAACAATGCTACACAAAGTATGACATGACAATGTGCAGTGCCGGGGTGTTCTAATGCCTAACTAAATGATTTAGTTAATTTAGGAATTTATTCGGATTTATTTAATTAAAGTTGGGCACTATTCATTTACTGAAACTGGTCTAAAAGTTCAATGTTCTTATAGCTGCGGGCGTCTGACGGGAATACGGAGGGCGTATCCGGGTCCGTCTCGTCGTTCTGAGCAACTTTCATGTACAAAGTATTTTCATCAGAGTTACGGATTATTTAATATGATTTTCTAAAGTTTTTATTAATTTCTGGAATTTAATTAATTATCTAAATTAACATTATCCGAAACAGTGCACGCTGACGTCAGCATGACGTCAGCAGTCAACAGAGGCGTTGACTGGTCAACTGACGTGTGGGTCCCGTTTGTCACTGACTGAGATTAACTAAAACAAATTAATTAGTTTAATTAGTAATTAGGTTAATCTAATCAGGATTAATTGAGTTAATTAATTTAGTTAACTAATTAAATAATTAATTTAATTAACATTTTTATTATTTTCTTTTAATCCTTTTTTTTAAAACGTTCCAGGGGCTAGGCGCCACATGTCATTGGGTCAGCGGGGGCCATAGCGGGTTCAGGCGTTGCGGGTGCATCTCGGCGGGCGTATCCGCCCGAACGAGGGGACGCGGGTGCGGGCGGCCAGCGCGGTGAGGCCACCGCAGCTGGCGGGGCAAGGGGCCGGAGCGGGGGCGAACCCGGGCGGGGCCGCGAGGCCGCAGCGTGCGACGCCGGCAGCGGGCGCCACGATGTAGGCCGGTGCACGGCGCAGCGAGGCCGCGACGGAGCGGGGAGGCGCGGTCGGCGACCGTTGTCGCCGGCCACGGTGGCAGCGGCTAGGTGCGCGCGGCGAGGGCGGTGCCAGCAGCAGCAGAACGGCAGTGAGCAGCGAGCGGGGCCTGCAGTCGCGCGTAGCCAGGGCACGGCGAGGCTCAGGCGAGGTCGGGCAGTGGCCGAGCGAGCCACGGCGGAAGCGAGCGGCGTGCGGGCGCGAGGGAGAGAGGAGCAGAAGGGGCGCTCACGGTGGCCGTAGGGGAAAGGGCAGTGGGGCGCGGGGAGGAGGTCGGAGACGACGCGTTGGAGGCGGGGAGGCAGTCCGGCGAGGTGGCGATCCGATCGGCGGCGGCGCCGGCGCGGTTCGGTCCCCCCGATCCCGATCCAGAATCAGGAGGGGGAAGGAGAGAGACGTGGGGAGTGGGGGGGGGAAGTGTGCGGTCGGGGTTAGGGTTTGGTCGCCCGAGGGGATAAGGGGGGATGGGGTTGGGCCGGCCGGTTGGGCCAGGTGGGTCGGCCAGCTGGGCCGCCTGGCCCAGTTGGCCAGGGGGGCCTTTTCTTTTCTGTTGTTTTCCTGTTTTGATCAGAGGAGGGGCCCGAGCAAGAAGTCACGCAGCTCGCGTCCACGGCGCGCCAGGGTGACGGTCACCGCGTGAACTTGGCCTTGCCACGCGTCCAAGTCAACTCCAACATGTCAACTCGATCAGTCACTCGTAGGAAGAGGTCAAGGAGGAAAGAGACAGGCACAGAGAGACTTGAGGTGACCGCAGCTAGCAGTTCTATCCAGAACAGCAAGGTGTTTGGAGTGGGCTGGGGGAGATCGAGCAGGATCTAGACTCTGATATTTGGCATGGGATGATCAAATGCTAAGGTGATCATGTCTGCAAATTTGCAGCTCATTTGGATGAAGATAAATAGCACTTTCTGTTCAAAGGGCCTCACTGACCAGATTTGCAAAGTATGAAGTAGCACTCACATACTTCATTGGATTGAGCTGAAATTTGGCAAGGCAGGTTTATTTGGACATATTAAGATTCTGTAAAAATTTAATACCAAATGGACATGCCAAAATGGTACTTGCTTCACAAGCATCCTCTCTGTCCAGAAACTTGCAAAATTTGCACAGGGCAATTGGATTACTGAATTGGGCCAAAACTTGGTGGAAGGAGTTGAAATGGATTTAAGAATGTCCTGGTAAATTTTCAGCTTAAATGAAGCAATATAAAATATAGTTTCTTCACAACTGAAAAATATGGCCAGAATCTAAGAATCGATGCTCTGCTCACTAAGATGATTGGATAGGGTTGAAACTTGTTTAAGAGTCATTATTTGGGCAATTGGAGGTGCTTGAAAAATTTCAACTCATTTGGATACTCTTAGCTAGCACTTGCTTCACAAAGATTCTAGTTGCCCAGAAACTTTGGAAATTAGCCAAGAGCGATTTAATATCCAAATAAAGTTGAATTTTGGCATGTGGCAATGATATGGATAGGAAAGAATGCCAAAAAAGTTTGAGAGCAAGTAGGCCAATATAAAGGGTACTTGCTTCACAAACTGACAACTAGGGCAGAATCAGAAAAGGAATTTTGGTGGATTATTTTTGGACATGGCAAGGAATATTTTGATATATCTGGATAAGATATGTCCCAAAGGATTTATGAGAATTATTTGGGAATTTTGGGAATGATAGAAATATGAGTTGCTTCACAACTCAGAGCTGACAGGGTTATTCCTTTAATAGAAAAGGAATATTCCCAAGAGAATATTGGGATTGGTCCAAGATGGAAATGACAAGGTCTTGGGATGATTTTGAGGTTGGCAAGCCACTTGGGAGAGGAATCAAGGGTGATCTCTCCAGGTTTCAGGACTACTAAGCCACAAAAAAGCAAATCCAGACCAAAATAAAAAGGAAAAAGAAATGGGCAAAATCCAGGGTGTCACAGTCGGGCAGTGGCCGAGCGAGCCACGGCGGAAGCGAGCGTCATGCGGGCGCGAGGGAGAGAGGAGCAGAAGGGGCGCTCACGGTGGCCGTAGGGGAAAGGGCAGTGGGGCGCGGGGAGGAGGTCGGAGACGACGCGTTGGAGGCGGGGAGGCAGTCCGGCGAGGTGGCGATCCGATCGGCGGCGGCGCCGGCGCGGTTCGGTCCCCCCGATCCCGATCCAGAATCAGGAGGGGGAAGGAGAGAGACGTGGGGAGTGGGGGGGGGAAGTGTGCGGTCGGGGTTAGGGTTTGGTCGCCCGAGGGGATAAGGGGGGATGGGGTTGGGCCGGCCGGTTGGGCCAGGTGGGTCGGCCAGCTGGGCCGCCTGGCCCAGTTGGCCAGGGGGGCCTTTTCTTTTCTGTTGTTTTCCTGTTTTGTTCTTTCTCCTTTTATCTATTCCTATTTCCATGTTTAGTAAAAGTTAGGCCTCAAAATGATTTTTATAGAACATGGCAATTGTTCCAGTAATTACTAGGCATTCCCTAACACTACCAAAAATTAGTTTGGAGACAAATGGAGCTCCCACATTTTTTTTACAATAATTAATATGCATTAATCCTAGCTGTTTTAATCATGTTAGTGCCACCTAAACATTTTATTATTTGTTGGTTTCAATTTTAGACTAGCCTCTGCAATATTTGTTATTTACTGAGCATTTTAGTTTTTAGGTTGGAGAACTTTTATATTTCACTTTCATTTAAATTTGAATTTGAGTTAGGAGTTGAAATGCAATTTGATGCTAATGATGATTATGCACTATTAAGCTTGCTGACATGGCATTAACATAGGGTGATCACTGTAGTTAATGACAGGGGGTGTTACAATTCTCCTCATCTAACAAGAATTCTCGTCCTGAGAATTAAGAGGAAGACTGAAAGAAGGTGGGGTATTCTTCACGAAGACGATCCTCGCGTTCCCAAGTGGCCTCATCTTCAGAATGATTTGACCACTGAACCTTGAGGAACTTGATTGCCTTCTGACGTGTGCGGCGTTCAGCTTGGTCGAGAATGCGGACCGGATGCTCTTTATAGGAGAGGTCCTGCTGCAATTCGAGCACTTCATGATCCACTGCTCGGATTGGGTCCTTGAAGCAGCGGCGGAGTTGTGACACGTGGAACACATCATGAACCTGAGAAAGGTTCGGCGGAAGCTCCAGTTGATATGCCACTTTTCCATGCTTTTCGAGAATAGTGAACGGACCAATATAGCGAGGAGCTAGCTTGCCCTTGATCCCGAAGCGATGAGCACCCTTCATTGGTGTAACTCGAAGATAAGCCTTTTCGCTAGGTTGATAGACCATGTCTTTATGGTGACGGTCATACTGACTCTTTTGACGTGACTGGGCAGTCTTGAGATTCTCACGAATGATGCGGACTTGTTCTTCGGCGTGTTGGATAATATCCGGACCGAAAAGTGGACGTTCCCCAGTTTCTGACCAGTTCAAATGGGTTCGACACTTTCGTCCATATAACACTTCGAAGGGGGCCATCTTCAGACTAGCTTGATAGCTATTATTATAAGAGAACTCCGCATATGGGAGAGATTCCTCCCATTTCTTGCCGAAAGAGATAACACAAGCTCGAAGCATGTCTTCGAGAACTTGGTTGACACGTTCCACTTGCCCTTGCGACTGAGGATGAAATGCAGTACTGAATGACAGATGAGTACCCATAGCTTCTTGGAAACTTGCCCAGAATTTCGAAGTGAATAAACTGCCACGGTCCAAACTGATTACCAGTGGAATACCGTGAAGTGAAACAATTCTGGACATGTAGAGAGTTGCAAGCTGACTAGCAGTGATTGTTTCTTTGACCGCCAGAAAATGTGCAACTTTAGAGAGTCGATCAATGATGACAAGGATAGCATCATTACCTTTCTGCGATTTGGGAAAACCAGTGACGAAGTCCATTTCAACATGGTCCCATTTCCATTCAGGAATAGAGATAGGTTGCAGAGTTCCAGCAGGCCTTTGATGTTCTGCTTTGATTCGACAACAAACGTCACATTCAGCAACATAACGAGCAATGTCTTGCTTCATATTAGACCACCAGAATTTTCGACGGACATCTTGGTACATCTTGGTGCTACCGGGATGAATAGACAGAGGCGTTTCATGACCTTCTTTCATAACCTTCTGAGTCATATCCAGGTTGTCTTCCGTAGGGACCACTATTCGACCTTTAAAGAATAAGGTGTCATCATCTTCAAGGGTGAAGCACGAGGGCCTTCCTGCCGCGAGGTAGCGCTTAATCTTGTGGGCTTGAGAGTCATACTTCTGCAGTGTCTTGATGCTGCCCAAGAGATCTGGTTCGACAGCCAGGGTATTAAGGGAACCCTGGGGAACAACACGGAGGTTCATCTTGCGGAACTCTGGAGGAGGGGGAGCGAGTGCTCCAGGAGGAACAATATGGAGGTTCAGCTTTCTAAATTCCTCAACAAGCGAGGTTTAAACTTTGTGAACCTGGAGGTGGTTGCAATATGACTTACGGCTCAAGGCATCAGCCATTACATTAGCCTTGCCTGGTGTATAGGAAATACCCAAGTCAAAATCTGCAACAGTCTCCATCCATCTCTGCTGACGGAGGTTCAGGTCTGGCTGAGTAAACAAAGACTTTAGACTTTGGTGGTCGGTGAAAATCTCGCAACGATTACCGAGAAGGTAATGTCACCACTGTTTCAGTGCATGTATGACAGCAGCAAGCTCGAGGTCGTGAACTGGGTAGTTCTCTTCATGAGGGCGCAATTGACGGGATGCATAGGCAATCACTTTGCGCTCTTGCATTAGGACACAGCCTAATCCTTGACGGGAAGCGTCGCAGTAAATGACGAAGTCCATCTTAGTATCAGGTGGAGCAAGCACTGGGGCAGAAGTCAACTTGTCCTTGAGTGCCTGGAAACTTTCCTGACATTTGTCTGTCCATTGATACTTGACGCCCTTATGCAATAGGTTAGTCAGAGGCCTGGCGATCTTGGAGAAATTCTCGACGAATCGACGGCAATAGCTGGCGAGACCGAGAAAACTCCTGACTTGCTTGACGTTCTTCGGAGGAGTCCAATCGAGAATAGCCTGAACTCTCTCGGGGTTGACGGCAATACCATCCTTGGAGATGACATGCCCAAGATAAGTTACTTCGGGAAGCCAGAATTCACACTTGGAATACTTAGCATAGAGTTGATGCTCTCGAAGCTTCTCCAGGACAAGACGAAGATGTTCAGCATGCTCTTCTTTATTCTTGGAGTATACAAGGATATCATCCAGATAAACCACGACGAACTTGTCGAGGTATTCCATGAAGATATAGTTCATCAAACGAGAAAAAGTGGCTGGAGCATTGGTTAAGCCGAATGACATGACAGTGTACTCATATGAACCATATCGAGTCACGAATGCGGTCTTTGGGATATCCTCTTCACGAACACGGATCTGGTGGTATCCCAACCTTAAGTCCAGTTTGGAGAACATTGATGAGCCAGCTAGTTGATCATACAGATCATTGATCCTAGGAAGAGGATATTTGTTCTGAATGGTAGCTTGGTTAATAGGACGGTAGTCTTGAACCAATCGGTTTGTCCCATCCTTCTTCTTGACAAAGAGGGAAGGTGCTCCCCAAGGAGAGCAACTTGGGCGAATGAAACCACTGCGAAGAGATGTGTCGATCTCCTCCTTAAGCGCAATGAGTTCATGCGGCGGCATCTTGTAGGGTCGTTTGGCTATAGGAGTGGTGCCTGGTTTCAAGTCGATGATGAATTCGACAGCTCTAGCAGGGGGAATCCCTGGAAGTTCTTCAGGAAAGACGTCTTGGAATTCACGAACAACGGAAATGTTTTCAATGCCCTCGAGTGGTGCAGCGTTCAATGCGTTCAACGCATAAAGCCTTGCCTCGGCATTCTGAACCAGACGAGCGTTGTAGCTTATTATTTCATCGGAAGGGTGTAGCAGATGGACGGTCTTAGTGGCGCAAACTATAGAAGTAGTATGCGCTTTCAACCATTCCATTCCCAGAATGAGATCAATGCTACAGGACTTCAGTGCGATGGGAGAGACAAGGAATTCCAGTCCTTCGATTTCAACGGGGACGTCCTTGCAAAACATGGAGGTTCGACATTGGCCCGCAGGGGTGTGTACTAATAGCGAAGCGTTCATGTCCTCACATTTAATGTCGTGCAAGCATGCAAAATCTTCCGACATGAATGAATGCGATGCACCTGTATCAAATAAAACAGATGCTGGTACTGAATTTACGAGGAGTGTACCCATCACAGTAGCAGGCTGGTCTCGAGCTTCATTGAGATCAACGTGGTTGGCATGAACACGACCATAAGACTTGGCATTATTGTTGCGGGACTGGTTGCTTCCACGGCCAGCTGCAGGAAGGGCCAGTTGATACTGGTTCTGATAGCAGTTCCTGGCAAGGTGACCTGGTTGACCACACTTGTAGCACAGGCCATTATTGGGGGTGGGAGCAGGAGCTTGGGGTGGTGCAGCTGGAAGTCTTGGCTGCCTGGGCGGTGGAGGAGGCAGACGCGGTGCAGCATAAGACTGCCTTGGAGCAGGTGCATTTGGACGGTACATGCTGTTCGGGATCCAGATTTTACGCTTCTGTGAGGGCGGGCCCGAAGATGAGCCCGTGTCACGGTTGCGTCTATGAGAGCTCTGGTGTTCCTGCAGACCAGTTTCAACATTGATGGCCTTGTTCACCAAGGTGGCGAAATCGGGAAAGTCATGCACTAGCAGTGCGAGCTTGATGTCAGCTTGAAGGCCATCACGGAACTTCTCCTGTCTGTGTGCATCAGTTGCTATGTCTTCTTCAGCATAGCGGGATAAGTCCAGAAACTCCCGCTGATAAGCTTCCACAGTTTTGTTGCCTTGGGTGAGGTTGCGGAATTCGCGCTTCTTCCGGTCCATGATTCCCTGTGGGATGAAGTGGGCACCGAAAGCAGCTTGAAAGTCTGGCCAGGTGATGATCGCTCCAACCGGCAGAGTACGCCTGTGGCTGTCCCACCATTGAGCAGCAGGTCCCTTCAGAAAGAAGGAAGCAAAGGTGACATAGCTGGCAGGGGCTACATCAGCAGACTCCATCTCATAGGTGATGTCACGGAGCCAGTCATCAGCATCCAGAGGCTGAGTTGAGCTGCGGTACATGGTTGGGTTGAGGCGTATGAAATCTTGCAGAGTTATTGGGGCTGGCTGCTGGTTCATATTGGGGCGCGGGAACTGAGCCATCATATTCTCCATGAACTGGCGGTTCAGCTCGAACTGTTGGATCATACCAGCCATATACTCAGGCGGTGGTGGGGCGTTGCCACCACGACCACAACCACCTGGTCTAACCATCCTGCTAATATATAACAGGGGTAGTTCAGCATTGAGAAATTTGCAAAGACAAGAATCATTCTTGGTGAAACATGCGTTATGAAAGGAGCACGATAGATACTACATAGTAGTTGGCATATCTTACAAAAGGGATCATGCATAGAGTTCAGTATATAAGACTAAAGACATCATAGGCGGCACGCAGGCTCGCGGCGAATGCATCTAATGCTAATAAGCAAGTCTACATCAGTCCCAGGAGGAACTGTGGAGGTAGGTGTAGCCTGACAGCTGGTAGTGACGCGACGGGAAGTCCTCCGCGTCAGTAGCCTGCGGTCCGTGAACACTCTGGTGTAGAACCCGACGTCCAGGTGGCAAAAGAGGACCAAGTGCGGGAGTGTAGCCTCCCACATCTGGCCAACCGACACCCTGGGGCATCACGGTCCTGACTGGGTAGATCGCTGATCGCGGCAGCTCACCAGATCGGACAAAGGGGTGCAACAGCGTCAATGCACTGTAAAGGTGCTGACGGGTGGTGTACAACTCGTGGCGAAGAGCTCGGTTAGCTCGATCCAGCCC
This sequence comes from Thinopyrum elongatum, assembly GCA_011799875.1. Taxonomy (NCBI): domain Eukaryota; kingdom Viridiplantae; phylum Streptophyta; class Magnoliopsida; order Poales; family Poaceae; genus Thinopyrum; species Thinopyrum elongatum. The sequence continues at coordinate 509,411,098 of CM022300.1, forward strand.
ATCAGCATGCAGAACCAGGTTCTGATGGTGGAAGGGCTCTCGGGTGATGGTGGAGTAGGCAGCAGTGTAATATCCCTCCTCACCAACGTCGGATGCGATAGCAACATGCCTGAAAGGGGAAGTGTCCAACGCCCGATACTCTCCACGAAGACGTGTCAGAGCAGCATAAGCAGCATCGTGGACTGCCATATCGATGGTCACTCCAACTCCATGAGCGGTGTGCAGCACAGTAGTGGAGTCATACTCCCGAGAGTAGAGGTGGACGATGGCACGGTACTGCTCCTGGTTAAAGTCCTGGTACTACTCGTACACGGTGTACTCAGGGTGCCAGCGATAACCCAGATAGGTCATCATCTCAGCTAACACAGTAGGTGAACCCTGGACACCAATGGCCGCCATGTGGCGCACGACCTGCCTCGTGGGTTCCATCTGAAAACAAAGATGTTTCAAAGGAGTCATATGACAGTGTGGATATTGTCCAAAATACTATTCTAAGGGTTAACTATGGCTTATCCAACTTTGGGGTGAATGTGGTCACGGGATCCTATTATTAGTATTAGTAAATTCGTTAAACCCGAGTAGAAGAGAGTTCAGAGTCCCAGAGTAAAGAACGAGGAGTAAAAGATCCTAATACCACCCAATTGGCGATGTGGGCCCGTAAGACACACAGCCATGTTAGTAAAACAGTTTTCTTTGTCTAGACTCAACTTCGGCCAAGGAGTGTGGAAGGGGGTTCCTACAGGCAGTCGGCTCTGATACCAACTTGTGACGCCCCCGATTCAATCGTACACTAATCATACACGCAAACGTGTACGATCAAGATCAGGGACTCACGGGAAGATATCACAACACAACTCTAAAAGTAAAATAAGTCATACAAGCATCATAATACAAGCCAGGGGCCTCGAGGGCTCGAATACAAGTGCTCGATCATAGACGAGTCAGCGGAAGCAACAATATCTGAGTACAGACATAAGTTAAACAAGGTGCCATAAGATGGCTAGCACAAACTGGGATACATGTCGAAAGAGGCGCAGGCCTCCTGCCTGGGATCCTCCTAAACTACTCCTGGTCGTCGTCGGCAGCCTGCACGTAGTAGTAGGCACCTCCAGAGTAGGGGTCGTCGTCGACGGTGGCGTCTGGCTCCTGAACTCCAGCATATGGTTGTGACAACCAGAAAGAAAAGAAAGGGGGGAAAAGGGGGAAGCAAAGAAACCGTGAGTACTCATCCAAAGTACTCGCAAGCAAGGAGCTACACTACATATGCATGGGTATATGTGTAAAGGGCCATATCAGTGGACTGAACTGCAGAAAGCCGGAATAAGAGGGGGGATATCTAATCCTGTCGAAGACTACGCTTCTGGCAGCCTCCATCTTGCAGCATGTAGAAGAGAGTAGATGGTAAGTTCACCAAGTATCATCGCATAGCATAATCCTACCCGACGATCCTCTCCTCGTCGCCCTGTGAGAGAGCGATCACCGGGTTGTATCTGGCACTTGAAAGGGTGTGTTTTATTAAGTATCCGGTTCTAGTTGTCATAAGGTCGAGGTACAACTCCGAGTCGTCCTTTTACCGAGGGACATGGCTATTCGAATAGATAAACTTCCCTGCAGGGGTGCACCACATTACCCAACACGCTCGATCCCTCTGGCCGGGCACACTTTCCTGGGTCATACCCGGCCTCGGAAGATCAACACGTCGCAGCCCTACCTAGGCTCAACAGAGAGGTCAGCACGCCGGACTAATCCTATGCACGCTGGGGTCTGGGCCCATCGCCCAGTGCGCTCCTGCACGTTGCGTGGGCGGCCGAGAGCAGACCTAGCAACCCACACGATCACGGCAGTTGCGTCATCGCGGTCCAACTCGGCGCGCGCTGCTCAGTCGCTGACGTCTAGGAGGCTTCGGCTGATACCACGACGTCGAGTGCCCATATCTGTTCCCGCGTAGTTGGTTAGTGCGTATAGGCTAGTGGCCAGACTCAGATCAAATACCAAGATCTCGTTAAGCGTGTTATTATGAAGTAAACGCGAACGCCGACCAGGGCCAGGCCCACCTGTCTCCTAGGTGGTCTCAACCTGCCCTGTCGCTCCGCCACAAAGATCCACACAGAGGGCCGTCAGGACAAAGGTCCTTTCAGCCCCCAATCCGTGAATCACTCGCGGGTACTCTTCGAGCCGACCCGACTTTAGTCACCATATGTATAGTATGTATATATGTATAGTATATACCCGTGATCACCTCCCGAGTGATCACGGCCCGATAGTATAGCAAGGCAGACTGACAAGAATGTAGGGCCAATGATGATAAACTAGCATCCTATACTAAGTATTTAGGATTGCAGGTAAGGTATCAACAGATGTAGCAACAATGTCAGGCTATGCATCAGAATAGGATTAACGGAAAGCAGTAACATGCTACACTACTCTAATGCAAGCAGTATAGAGGAGAATAGGCGATATCTGGTGATCAAGGGGGGGGCTTGCCTGGTTGCTCTGGCAAGAAGGAGGGGTCGTCAACTCCGTAGTCGAACGGGGCAGCAGCAGCGTCGGTCTCGTAGTCTACCGGAGAGAAGAGGGGGAAGAAACAATAAATACAAAGCAAACAATGCTACACAAAGTATGACATGACAATGTGCAGTGCCGGGGTGTTCTAATGCCTAACTAAATGATTCAGTTAATTTAGGAATTTATTCGGATTTATTTAATTAAAGTTGGGCACTATTCATTTACTGAAACTGGTCTAAAAGTTCAATGTTCTTATAGCTACGGGCGTCTGACGGGAATACGGAGGGCGTATCCGGGTCCGTCTCGTCGTTCTGAGCAACTTTCATGTACAAAGTATTTTCATCGGAGTTACGGATTATTTAATAAGATTTTCTAAAGTTTTTATTAATATCTGGAATTTAATTAATTATCTAAATTAACATTATCCGAAACAGTGCACGCTGACGTCAGCATGACGTCAGCAGTCAACAGAGGCGTTGACTGGTCAACTGACGTGTGGGTCCCGTTTGTCACTGACTGAGATTAACTAAAACAGATTAATTAGTTTAATTAGTAATTAGGTTAATCTAATCAGGATTAATTGAGTTAATTAATTTAGTTAACTAATTAATTAATTAATTTAATTAACATTTTTATTATTTTCTTTTAATCCTTTTTTTTAAAACGTTCCAGGGGCTAGGCCCCACATGTCATTGGGTCAGCGGGGGCCATAGCGGGTTCAGGCGTTGCGGGTGCATCTCGGCGGGCGTATCCGCCCGAACGAGGGGACGCGGGTGCGGGCGGCCAGCGCGGTGAGGCCACCGCAACTGGCGGGGCAAGGGGCCGGAGCGGGGGCGAACCCGGGCGGGGCCGCGAGGCCGCAGCGTGCGACGCCGGCAGCGGGCGCCACGACGCAGGCCGGTGCACGGCGCAGCGAGGCCGCGACGGAGTGGGGAGGCGCGGTCGGCGACCGTTGTCGCCGGCCACGGTGGCAGCGGCTAGGTGCGCGCGGCGAGGGCGGTGCCAGCAGCAGCAGAACGGCAGTGAGCAGCGAGCGGGGCCTGCAGTCGCGCGTAGCCAGGGCACGGCGAGGCTCAGGCGAGGTCGGTGTGGCACCCCGGCTCAGAGGAAACCGGGACGCCCCGTATTCCAGTCCCAGGGACAAGTCCACTGGAATACGGCACTGTTGGCATAGAACAAATCAGCTCTTTATTGCTATAAATACGGTTACAAAGATTACATCAACACGGCGACACTACGCCTGCTCAAAATAGCTCTATGCTAACAGCGGATCGACCTGGGGGAAGCGGAGTATCCCTCAGCAGCGGAACAGCGTCGGCGTTGATGGACTCCACTCCGCAGGGACTCTGGCTAGAACACGTATCCTAGCTCGCGCAATCAACATCTTCGACAAACAAGCAGTCATGGCATGACCTGCAAACTGGCATGACACGCCAGGTGAGTACTTTGAATGTACTCGCAAGCTCACAACAAACATCAGCATTAAGGCAAGACAATATCATAGTAATCAAGATTAGGTTGAGATTTATTGTTACCGAAGGAATGGTTGAAATGAGTAATAACAGGCTACTCTTCCTGCATTCTGGTGACAAACTCATGATCACTCCAAGAACATCCAACGATCATCCTCGAGATCGTTACTAATACTTGCCCATGGCATACTGTCCAACTGTTACCAAACTCAGATGAGTTCTCCCATCATTACTGTCATTATAACGGTTGATCTCCTATAGAGGTCTGGACGGGCTGTCCAATACCGTGGACCCGGCTATTCGAATAGATTTTACACTCTGCAGAGGTTGTACACTTTACCCACACCACGGAACTCATGGCCTCGTGCTCCCATTCGGGTGGACCAACGACGTTCCGACGAAACCCGCCAGACCCATGACTCTTCCATCGTACGACCGGCAATCATACTCCCTCTTGGAGTCAAGCCCTGGGTGGCCCCGTGTCCTCAAGACACCTGCCAGCGTCCTGGCCAAACAAACTGTCCCAAACGGGGACCTGGATCCAATAACTCAACTGGGCTCACAGGGTTATTGCCGCCTACCGGGCCAGGGTAGCGCGCGCGCATAACCCTCCCTCTTTGGAGGTACCGGTGGAAGAGCACGCGATCAGACCAAGTCAAGGCCGTCCCATACCGGCAAATGTGGCTGCACGAATAAGCCCGGACAGGTGACTCTCGATCAACCAACTAAGTTCACTTATTACCAGGTTGTTTCATCAAGTTAACTTAGTTGGTCAAATTAGGCATCTTATCCTCGAACAATCTTTCTGTCATAGCTGACACTCCGGTATCATAGTAATCCAATAACCGGCATGCTTAGGCTACTGCTATTAGTTCATATTCACAAATGCCGGATGAAATCATAGACGGTAATCTCATCATCATAACCTCAACGAGTGGGTAAACTACTAGTCATTAACAATCCGGTATTCAACATCTACTCATGCATGTCATAATCCAATCCATGATACCGATAACATTCTTGCTATTAAAGTAATTAATTAAACTATGATATTGCATTGCAATTATGCAGATGAGGGTGGTGGCTTGCCTGGAGATGAAGGAGTCATCGGAATGAAGTGCGGAAATGTCGCGGGGACGAATGCCGGAAACAGTACTCTCTCGGAGGGCTGTTTACGGACAGGCCAAAAGGTCATTTCTGCTGTGTCAACACTGCATGAGAATGACACCATCGGAACGGGCTCGATGAGACGAAGAGTGGGCGTTGGATTCACCTCGCGATCGGATTTACGAGCAAAAAGTTATGATAGTTTGACTGCAGAAGGACCTTTCTGTAAAATAATATTTTTACTTCTGGGTCCTCAGCAGTCTTCTGAAAAAAAACAGCGCGCCCGGGCCGCCCTGGGCCGAAAGCGGCTGAGGCCTGGGGCGCCTGCTGGCTGCACAGCAGCCGCACGCAGCTGGGCGGCCCACTCGCAGCCTCCTCTTTTTAAAAAAAACCCGCCCAGCTGGCCATCTCCTTCCCCCTCCCGGTCGTCTGTTTCCACAGAAACAGATGCAGGGGCGGCCGGTCGCCGGTGTGGCCGCAGCTCCGGTGGAAGCGGGCCCGTGGCGAGGGGCGGGACGGACGCGGCGTTCGCCGGCGGCCTGCATGTACTCGCGGCGAGGGCAGCGGTGCACCAGGGCGGCCGGACCATCGATGGGGGCGGAGGCGGTTCTGGCCGAAGGCGGGCACGGGGCTGCGGGCATCCGGCGGTCGGAGAGAGGAGCAGGGGAACTCCGCCGGAGCTCGGGGGGGGGGGGGGGGGGGGGGGGTGGTGGGGGGGGGGGGGGGGGGGTGGGGGGGGGGGTTTTTGTTTTTTTTTTGTTTTGTTTTTTTTTTTTTTTTTTTTTTTCTTTGGATTTGTGGGGGGGGTGGGTGGGTTCTTTTGCTTTTCGTGCTTTACAGGGAGGTTTTGAGGATCTCCCAATTCGAGCCGACTCCGCGCGGCCCTTGGCGCCAAAGGAGAGGGGAGGGCTCTGGAGCTCAGATGGGAGCCGATGGGAAGTAGTGGAGCTCGGAGATGGCTTTGGTGAGCTCGGGGAAGGTCCGGGGGCCCTATATATATAGCCGGTGACGGAGGAGGCCGAGCCTTGGCCGCGGCGACGCGTGCCCCGGGGTCTCGGCTCTTCCAGAGCTCGCCAGGAGGAGGGAGAGGATTCCAAGAGGGTTGAGGGGCGTCGGAGAGTGCTCAGGAGGGGTAGGGAAGGCTCGGGAGAGCTCGGGGCGACGGGACTTGTCGACGGCAGAAGCGGACAGGGAGCGGCGCGGCCGTTATCGGGCAAGGGAGAGGACGTGAGAGGAGGTGACAGGGCGGGGGAGAAAGAGGACGACGAGAGGATACTGTTGGACAAGATCATACGCGCGGATACGACGATCAGAGGAGGGGCCCGAGCAAGAAGTCACGCAGCTCGCGTCCACGGCGCGCCAGGGTGACGGTCACCGCGTGAACTTGGCCTTGCCACGCGTCCAAGTCAACTCCAACATGTCAACTAGATCAGTCACTCGTAGGAAGAGGTCAAGGAGGAAAGATACAGGCACAGAGAGACTTGAGGTGACCGCAGCTAGCAGTTCTATCCAGAACAGCAAGGTGTTTGGAGTGGGCTGGGGGAGATCGAGCATGATCTAGACTCTGATATTTGGCATGGGATGATCAAATGCTAAGGTGATCATGTCTGCAAATTTGCAGCTCATTTGGATGAAGATAAATAGCACTTTCTGTTCAAAGGGCCTCACTGACCAGATTTGCAAAGTATGAAGTAGCACTCACATACTTCATTGGATTGAGCTGAAATTTGGCAAGGCAGGTTTATTTGGACATATTAAGATTCTGTAAAAATTTAATACCAAATGGACATGCCAAAATGGTACTTGCTTCACAAGCATCCTCTCTGTCCAGAAACTTGCAAAATTTGCACAGGGAAATTGGATTACTGAATTGGGCCAAAACTTGGTGGAAGGAGTTGAAATGGATTTAAGAATGTCCTGGTAAATTTTCAGCTTAAATGAAGCAAAATAATATATAGTTTCTTCACAACTGAAAAATATGGCCAGAATCTAAGAATCGATGCTCTGCTCACTAAGATGATTGGATAGGGTTGAAACTTGTTTAAGAGTCATTATTTGGGCAATTGGAGGTGCTTGAAAAATTTCAACTCATTTGGATACTCTTAGCTAGCACTTGCTTCACAAAGATTCTAGTTGCTCAGAAACTTTGGAAATTAGCCAAGAGAGATTTAATATCCAAATAAAGTTGAATTTTGGCATGTGGCAATTATATGGATAGGAAAGAATGCCTAAAAAGTTTGAGAGCAAGTAGGCCAATATAAAGGGTACTTGCTTCACAAACTGACAACTAGGGCAGAATCAGAAAAGGAATTTTGGTGGATTATTTTTGGACATGGCAAGGAATATTTTGATATATCTGGATAATATATGTCCCAAAGGATTTATGAGAATTATTTGGGAATTTTGGGAATGATAGAAATATGAGTTGCTTCACAACTCAGAGCTGACAGGGTTATTCCTTTAATAGAAAAAGGAATATTCCCAAGAAAAGAATATTGGGATTGGTCCAAGATGGAAATGACAAGGTCTTGGGATGATTTTGAGGTTGGCAAGCCACTTGGGAGAGGAATCAAGGGTGATCTCTCCAGGTTTCAGGACTACTAAGTCACAGAAAAGCAAATCCAGACCAAAATAAAAAGGAAAAAAAATGGGCAAAATCCAGGGTGTCACAAACCTACCCCCCTAAAGAAATCTCAGCCTCGAGATTTGGTTGCTCAGGGGTTAAACCTGAATATTCCCCTTTGAGGAAACCGTTTCCCACTCGGGTTTCCTTTATACCTTTGTATTCTGCTCCCGCTGGTTACTCGGACTGACTGCCTGGCCCTGATGTGATTCGTTTCACTGGATCCTTATTCTGACAGGTCTTTCCTCATATATTATTCTGACTTTAATCCTTTTATGTCCAATGGCCTGCCTAGGTGCAATGAATTATCCTGACTACAATACCCGTCCTTCTCGCAAGCCCGAGAGTTGTTCCTTATGGACGTGTTGTGATGAAGTCCAATACGGATGATCGTCCACTGACTCGTGAACAGATCCTCTCGAGGGACATGAAATCTTTTACTCATCGTGCTTGGGTGTCCTCAAAGGGATGTATGTCCTCCAAGTTTGAAACAGTACTGTGATTCATATCGTTCTCCTTCTCGCATGGTTTACTGAATCATCTTTGGTATGTGTACTATCTCAGGTATCACATTCGTACCAAAGATTTAATTGTCACCTGTCGTGACCAGCATAAAGGTGTACGGTGATATTATCCATAGACTGGACTGACAGTGGTCCTGGCGGCAGAATCTTGTTCACGGCAGGTTATTCTTTATCTGCTTCCCATATGTGAGGACATGTGCTGCGAGACTGTTGCTCATCCTTCTGAGTGTTCAGTCTGACAGGCTTGACTATTCTCTTCTGATGATTCTGGGAATATTTAGTTGGCTGAGCGGGTTGACTCGATATGGGGTCCTTGCAAATAGATTAGACCCCGTGGTGTGTATCCCCATGGTGACAGGTATCGAACCAGTCTATTCTGGCATTTGTACCAAGTTGATCATGTAACCATTATCATATCTGTATGGCCAATCTTGCTCCTTCATTATGGTTTTCTTTACCTGGATCCTTAGCTGAAAGAGCTTGGCCTTATGTATTCTCGATTCTTCGGGTGACCATGGGTACTGCCAGATGCAACGTTCCGGCAGGCATATTACTTTACAAGTTGTAGCTGTAGGGTAACGACTGTCTGAACCCTTGGATGAAATCGGCAAATAAACCAGTAGCCACCAGAACGGTCTTTACAACTCAGATCTGGGACATAACTCAACCCCGACTCAAGACGGCTGAAAAGCAGCTCAAAGCATGAGACGGTGTCGATAAGAAGAAAGTAGCAGCTCCCTAAGACGGCCGAGAAACAGCTCAGAGCATAGGGTCACCGCTACGGAAAGAAATTCAACAACTGTCCGAGACGGCCGAAAAGCAGCTCAGAACACGGGCCAGTTGTTGACAAAAGAAAAAAATCAGCATCCACCCCGGACGGCCGTAAAACAGTTCGGAACACAGGCGTGGTGCCGTTACTAAAGAAAGGCAGGCAGGGGTTCAGTAGCGTCCCATACAGCTTGCTACTACGCAGACAAGCACAGGTATGTTAATTGAAACCGGGCTGACATCCTGGTCTGAGTAACTCATGTAACCTTGGCAGCATGTTCATCATTTCCATAAAAACATGTGTAGCTGGCACTTGATTTCTGAGGCAGGCTTGTGTCCTGACTGGTTCTTGCATTCCGACCAACGGTTGCGGACCTGACTCTTGGGATGCATTGTCATATGCTGCCAACTGTCTGGGGAGTATCTTGTACTCTGAGGCTTCCTTTTTGCCACATATGGACTGAGTGCATATATCTATTCCTTAATGTTTCTGCTGTCAGTTACTTGTTGTAAGCCACATGGTATTCAGCTATCCTTCTTGCTGAACACCGCACTCATAACATATTCTGGCTTACTTCCGGGATATATCAGGGTTCAACCTGTACTCATAGCAGACTCAAACCGTATATGGTAACCATACCTTTGACATGAACTGTACTGTGGATCAGCACACAATCTGTCGTCTTGCTGATCCGATGATTTCTGCTGTGAAGGTTGCAATGATGCATACTGGATGCTAATAATCAATCCAAAATACCATTGGTAGTCAGGCTAGGTATTTCCCGATATCAGGCAGTCAGCGGAAAATTCCATATTGTTGAGCTGAGCCTCCAACTAACTGTCTCTTCACTGATTTCTTTGAGTCCGGTGTCGGGGAGCAACTTCCATAAGGGGAAATAAGGTAACACCAAGGACCCGACGAAAGAAGCAAAAGAAACGACTAAACAAAAGCACACAAAGCACTAAGATCACACACAAGCAATATATTACAGCTACTCACAGCAATAATATGCATGCCTACCTAAGCACACAAATCTCGCGGAGACTCCGGTATTACGGTCTAACATGCTGTGGCGATGTGCACGAAAGGAAGTCAAGGTGTGGAAGGAGTTGGTGTAAACAAAGGTACACCAAACACGGCTTAACACTGGTTGCAGCTGGAAGGATACTAAGGCGAGGACGGACTTGGTGATCGTGGACCGGAACACGGAGGTCACGACCACATCATCATCAAGCGTACGGAAGAAACCGTACTTGTCCTGGGAACGGATAGCGATGAAAAGAAAGGCTTGCTGGCATTGCCCTTTTCTGATAACCAAGATCAGTAAGGGTTGCCAAGGCGGCTAGAGGGATGGCACGATCCGGGATAGAGACATGTCTATCACCGAATCATAGGGGTGGCTAAAGAGGATATATTGGTGTGGTACCTGTGCATCAATCCTGCAAATGATCGATACACCAAGCACCTAGGCATTACTCCGCTGGGACGAAGATGACACCAACCACCAAGAAAAGATATGCAACTAGAGGGTACAGGTAGTGGATTGCCGCCTATACTCACCAGATCAATCGTTAGTGATAACTAGTCTATATGCATGCTATGCAGCAAACAAATGCAACAAACAAGTGCAGCAAACCAACTAGACTCTATACTACCGGTTCTAACGCTCGCACCTAGACTGCGCATCCTATAGCCAAACCTGGCTCTGATACCAACTCCTGTGGCACCCCGGCTCAGAGGAAACCGGGACGCCCCGTATTCCAGTCCCAGGGACAAGTCCACTGGAATACGGCACTGTTGGCATAGAACAAATCAGCTCTGTATTGCTATAAATACGGTTACAAAGATTACATCAACACGGCGACACTACGCCTGCTCAAAATAGCTCTATGCTAACAGCGGATCGACCTGGGGGAAGCGGAGTATCTCTCAGCAGCGGAACAGCGTCGGCGGTGATGGACTCCACTCCGCAGGGACTCTGGCTAGAACGTGTATCCTAGCTCGCGCAATCAACATCTTCGACAAACAAGCAGTCATGGCATGACCTGCAAACTGGCATGACACGCCAGGTGAGTACTTTGAATGTACTCGCAAGCTCACAACAAACATCAGCATTAAGGCAAGACAACATCATAGTAATCAAGATTAGGTTGAGATTTATTGTTACCGAAGGAATGGTTGAAATGAGCAATAACAGGCTACTCTTCCTGCATTCTGGTGACCAACTCATGATCACTCCAAGAACATCCAACGATCATCCTCGAGATCGTTACTAATACTTGCCCATGGCATACTGTCCAACTGTTACCAAACTCAGATGAGTTCTCCCATCATTACTGTCATTATAACGGTTGATCTCCTATAGAGGTCTGGACGGGCTGTCCAATACCGTGGACCCGGCTATTCGAATAGATTTTACACTCTGCAGAGGTTGTACACTTTACCCACACCACGGAACTCATGGCCTCGTGCTCCCATTCGGGTGGACCAACGATGTTCCGACGAAACCCGCCAGACCCGTGACTCTTCCATCGTACGACCGGCAATCATACTCCCTCTTGGAGTCAAGCCCTGGGTGGCCCCGTGTCCTCAAGACACCTGCCAGCGTCCTGGCCAAACAAACTGTCCCAAACGGGGACCTGGATCCAATAACTCAACTGGGCTCACAGGGTTATTGCTGCCTACCGGGCCAGGGTAGCGCGCGCGCATAACCCTCCCTCTTTGGAGGTACCGGTGGAAGAGCACGCGATCAGACCAAGTCAAGGCCGTCCCATACCGGCAAATGTGGCTGCACGAATAAGCCCGGACAGGTGACTCTCGATCAACCAACTAAGTTCACTTATTACCAGGTTGTTTCATCAAGTTAACTTAGTTGGTCAAATTAGGCATCTTATCCTCGAACAATCTTTCTGTCATAGCTGACACTCCGGTATCATAGTAATCCAATAACCGGCATGCTTAGGCTACTGCTATTAGTTCATATTCACAAATGCCGGATGAAATCATAGACGGTAATCTCATCATCATAACCTCAACGAGTGGGTAAACTACTAGTCATTAACAATCCGGTATTCAACATCTACTCATGCATGTCATAATCCAATCCATGATACCGATAACATTCTTGCTATTAAAGTAATTAATTAAACTATGATATTGCATTGCAATTATGCAGATGAGGGTGGTGGCTTGCCTGGAGATGAAGGAGTCATCGGAATGAAGTGCGGAAATGTCGCGGGGACGAATGCCGGAAACAGTACTCTCTCGGAGGGCTGTTTACGGACAAGGCCAAAAGGGTCATTTCTGCTGTGTCAACACTGCATGAGAATGACACCATCGGAACGGGCTCGATGAGACAAAGACGTGGGCGTTGGATTCACCTCGATCGGAGTTACGAGCAAAAAGTTATGATAGTTTGACTGCAGAAGGACCTTTCTGTAAAATAAATATTTACTTCTGGGTCCTCAGCAGTCTTCTGAAAAAAAACAGCGCGCCCGGGCCGGCCTGGGCCGAAAGCGGCTGAGGCCTTGGGCGCCTGCTGGGCTGCACAGCAGCCGCAGCAGCTTGGCCGGCCCACTCGCAGCCTCCTCTTTTTTAAAAAAAAACCCGGCCCAGCTGGCCATCTCCTTCCCCCTCCCGGTCGTCTGTTTCCACAGAAACAGATGCAGGGGCGGCCGGTCGCCGGTGTGGCCGCAGCTCCGGTGGAAGCGGGCCCGTGGCGAGGGGCGGGACGGACGCGGCGTTCGCCGGCGAGCCTGCATGTACTCGCGGCGAGGGCAGCGGTGCACCAGGGCGGCCGGACCATCGATGGGGGCGGAGGCGGTTCTGGCCGAAGGCGGGCACGGGGCTGCGGGCATCCGGCGGTCGGAGAGAGGAGCAGGGGAACTCCGCCGGAGCTCGGGGGGCTGGTGGAGGTCTAGGCAGGGAGGGAGGGGGGTTGAGGAGCTCCAATTCGAGCCGGACTCCGCGGCGGCCACGGCGGCCAAAGGAGAGGGGGAGGGGCTCTGGAGCTCAGATGGGAAGCCTATGAAGTTAGTGGAGCTCGGAGATGGCTTTGGTGAGCTCGGGGAAGGTCCGGGGGCCCTATATATATAGCCGGTGACGGAGGAGGCCGAGCCTTGGCCGCGGCGACGCGTGCCCCGGGGTCTCGGCTCTTCCAGAGCTCGCCAGGAGGAGGGAGAGGATTCCAGGAGGGTTGAGGGGCGTCGGAGAGTGCTCAGGAGGGGTAGGGAAGGCTCGGGAGAGCTCGGGGCGACGGGACTTGTCGACGGCAGAAGCGGACAGGGAGCGGCGCGGCCGTTATCGGGCAAGGGAGAGGACGTGAGAGGAGGTGACAGGGCGGGGGAGAAAGAGGACGACGAGAGGATGCTGTTGGACAAGATCATACGCGCGGATACGACGATCAGAGGAGGGGCCCGAGCAAGAAGTCACGCAGCTCGCGTCCACGGCGCGCCAGGGTGACGGTCACCGCGTGAACTTGGCCTTGCCACGCGTCCAAGTCAACTCCAACATGTCAACTCGATCAGTCACTCGTAGGAAGAGGTCAAGGAGGAAAGATACAGGCACAGAGAGACTTGAGGTGACCGCAGCTAGCAGTTCTATCCAGAACAGCAAGGTGTTTGGAGTGGTCTGGGGGAGATCGAGCAGGATCTAGACTCTGATATTTGGCATGGGATGATCAAATGCTAAGGTGATCATGTCTACAAATTTTCAGCTCATTTGGATGAAGATAAATAGCACTTTCTGTTCAAAGGGCCTCACTGACCAGATTTGCAAAGTATGAAGTAGCACTCACATACTTCATTGGATTGAGCTGAAATTTGGCAAGGCAGGTTTATTTGGACATATTAAGATTCTGTAAAAATTTAATACCAAATGGACATGCCAAAATGGTACTTGCTTCACAAGCATCCTCTCTGTACAGAAACTTGCAAAATTTGCACAGGGCAATTGGATTACTGAATTGGGCCAAAACTTGGTGGAAGGAGTTGAAATGGATTTAAGAATGTCCTGGTAAATTTTCAGCTTAAATGAAGCAATATAAAATATAGTTTCTTCACAACTGAAAAATATGGCCAGAATCTAAGAATCGATGCTCTGCTCACTAAGATGATTGGATAGGGTTGAAACTTGTTTAAGAGTCATTATTTGGGCAATTGGAGGTGATTGAAAAATTTCAACTCATTTGGATACTCTTAGCTAGCACTTGCTTCACAAAGATTCTAGTTGCCCAGAAACTTTGGAAATTAGCCAAGAGAGATTTAATATCCAAATAAAGTTGAATTTTGGCATGTGGCAATGATATGGATAGGAAAGAATGCCGAAAAAGTTTGAGAGCAAGTAGGCCAATATAAAGGGTACTTGCTTCACAAACTGACAACTAGGGCAGAATCAGAAAAGGAATTTTGGTGGATTATTTTTGGACATGGCAAGGAATATTTTGATATATCTGGATAAGATATGTCCCAAAGGATTTATGAGAATTATTTGGGAATTTTGGGAATGATAGAAATATGAGTTGCTTCACAACTCAGAGCTGACAGGGTTATTCCTTTAATAGAAAAAGGAATATTCCCAAGAAAAGAATATTGGGATTGGTCCAAGATGGAAATGACAAGGTCTTGGGATGATTTTGAGGTTGGCAAGCCACTTGGGAGAGGAATCAAGGGTGATCTCTCCAGGTTTCAGGACTACTAAGCCACAGAAAAGCAAATCCAGACCAAAATAAAAAGGAAAAAGAAATGGGCAAAATCCAGGGTGTCACAGTCGGGCAGTGGCCGAGCGAGCCACGGCGGAAGCGAGCGTCATGCGGGCGCGAGGGAGAGAGGAGCAGAAGGGGCGCTCACGGTGGCCGTAGGGGAAAGGGCAGTGGGGCGCGGGGAGGAGGTCGGAGACGACGCGTTGGAGGCGGGGAGGCAGTCCGACGATGGCGTCCGGCGAGGTGGCGATCCGATCGGCGGCGGCGGTGGCGCGGTTCGGTCCCCCCGATCCCGATCCAGAATCAGGAGGGGGATGGAGAGAGACGTGGGGAGTTGGGGGGGGGGGGGGAAGTGTGCGGTCGGGGTTAGTGTTTGGTCGCCCGAGGGATAAGGGGGGATGGGGTTGGGCCGGCCGGTTGGGCCAGGTGGGTCGCCAGCTGGGCGCCTGGCCCAGTTGGCCAGGGGGGCCTTTTCTTTTCTGTTGTTTTCCTGTTTTTAGTTCTTTCTCCTTTTATCTATTCCTATTTCCCTGTTTAGTAAAAGTTAGGCCTCAAAATGATTTTTATAGAACATGGCAATTGTTCCAGTAATTACTAGGCATTCCCTAACACTACCAAAAATTAGTTTGGAGACAAATGGAGCTCCCACATTTTTTTTACAATAATTAATATGCATTAATCCTAGCTGTTTTAATCATGTTAGTGCCACCTAAACATTTTATTATTTGTTGGTTTCAATTTTAGACTAGCCTCTGCAATATTTGTTATTTACTGAGCATTTTAGTTTTTAGGTTGGACAACTTTTATATTTCACTTTCATTTAAATTTGAATTTGAGTTAGGAGTTGAAATGCAATTTGATGCTAATGATGATTATGCACTATTAAGCTTGCTGACATGGCATTAACATAGGGTGATCACTGTAGTTAATGACAGGGGGTGTTACAACAATGATATTGTGAAGTTGAAATTATTTCCGTTTTCTTTGCGAGATCGTGCAAAAATTTGGTTTTCTTCCTTGCCTCGCAATAGTATCGATTCTTGGGATAAATGCAAAGATGCTTTCATTACTAAGTACTTTTCGCCCGCGAAAATTATTTCCCTTAGAACTCAAATCATGATTTTTAAGCAACTTGAGCATGAACATGTTGCACAATCTTGGGAAAGAATGAAATTGATGCTAAGAAATTGTCCTACACATGGTTTAAATCTTTGGATGATCATACAAATTTTTTATGCGGGATTGAATTTTGTCTCTAGAAATCTTTTAGATTCCGCCGCGGGTGGTACTTTTATGGAAATTACTTTGGGTGAGGCTACTAAATTGCTTCATAATATTATGGCAAATTATTCACAATGGCATACCGAAAGAGCACCTACTAGTAAAAAAGTTAATTCGGTTGAAGAAATAAATTCTTTGAGTGAAAAAGTTGATGCTATTATGAAATTGGTTGCTAATAAAAGTGCTCCTATTGATCTTAATGATGTGCCTTTTTCTACTTTGATCGAGCAAAATAGTGATTCCATAGATGTGAATTTCGTTTCGAGAAACAATTTTAATAACAATGCTTATAGAGGTAATTTTAATCCTAGGCCTTTTCCTGGAAATTCCTCAAATAATTATGGTAATTCCTATGGTAATCCTTCTTATAATAATAATAGGAACATCTCTGATCTTGAGAATAATATTAAAGAATTTATCAATGCTCAAAAGGTTTTCCATAATACGATAGAAGAAAAGTTGAATAAGATTGATGATATGTCTAGAAGCATTGATAGAATTTCTCATGATGTAGAAAATATCAAGTTGAAAATTTTTGTGCCTAAGGTTGAAGAATCAATTAAAGCTTTATATGTTTCTATGGATGAAAGTAAGAAAAGAACCGCTATGCTTAGAGCTAAAAAGGAATTTTTATAAAGAGTGTTTTCTAGTGATTGCTTTCATAAAAATGATGAAGATCTTAAAGTGATTGGTGTTTCTTCTATTGATTCCTTGTTTAGTAAAATTAAAATTGATGATAAAGGGACTGAAGAAGAGTCAACTTTAGTTAGAAGGCGTCCCGATAATTCGGAGGGTGAAATTCTTGATGAAAAAATTGATAAAAGTGGGTTTGGAGAGGTCAAAACTTTAACTAGTGATGTGCCCACTCTTTTGGATTACAAAGACTTTAACTATGACAATTGGTCTTTGATTGATTGTATTTCTTTGTTGCAATCCATGATTAATTCACCCCATGCTTATGAACAAAATAAAGCTTTTACTAAACATATTGTAGATGCTATGATGAAAGCTTTGGAAGAAAAGTTGGAATTAGAGATCTTAATTCCTAGAAAATTACATGATGAATGGGAACCCACCATCAAAGTCAAGATAAAAAATTATGAGTGTTTTGCTTTATGTGATTTGGGTGCTAGTGTTTCCACAATTCCGAAATCTTTATGTGATGTGCTTAGTCTTACCAATATTGAAGAGTGCTCTTTAAATTTGCACTTGGCGGATTCTATTATTAAAAAGCCTATGGGAAGAATTAATGATGTTCTTATTCTTGAAAATAGGAATTATGCGCCCATAGATTTTATTGTTCTTGATATTGATTGCAACCCGTCTTGTCCTATTATACTTGGTAGACCGTTTTTACGTACTATTGGTGCCGTGATTGATATGAAAGAAGGCAATATTAAATTTCAATTTCCACTAAGAAAGGGAATGGAGCACTTCCCTGGAACAAGAATCAAGCCACCATATGAATCAATCGTGAGGGCGTCGTATGGATCTAGAACTAAAGATGATAACACTTGAATCTATGCTTCATGCCTAACTAGGGGCGTAAAATGATAGCGCTTGTTGGGAGGCAACCCAATGAATAAAATTTCTTTTTGATTTTTTCTCTTTATGTTATTGAGTGTTTGCACAATTATGCCTCTGTTATGATTGTGTTTTTTATGTTTTAATTAGTGTTTGTGCCAAGTAAAGCCTTTGGGATAGCTTTGGTGATAGTTGATTTGATCTTGTTGGAAAATAGAAACTTTTGCGTCCAGTAATATAATTGTCTAGATTTACAGAAGGGATGAAAAATTCTGAATTTTTTTACACAAGATTTATATAAAAATTTACTATGCTTTCCTAATGGTTCAGAATTTTAGGAGTTACATAAGTATGAGAACAATTCGCATATTTACAGACTGTTCTGTTTTTGACAGATTCTATTTTCTTTGCATTGTGTGCTTATTTTGATGATTCTATGGATTCTTTCGGGGGGTATAAGCCATGGTAAAGTTAGAATACAGTAGATATAATGCAATAACAAAATTTGAATGGGTTTTCTACAGTACTTAAAGTAAAGATTGGTTTTCTTATACTAACGAATCTCACGAAGGTTTTGTTAATATTTGTGTGCTTAAAGTTTTCAAGTTTTGGGTGAGATCACGTTGGATGAAGGAATAAGGAGTAAGAAGAGCCCAAGCTTGGGGATAACCACGGCACCCCAAGGCAATATTCAAGGATAAACAAGAAGCTAAGCTTGGGGATGCCCCGAGTGGCATCCCCTCTTTCTTCTAACGACCATCGGTATTTTACTTGGAGCTATATTTTTATTCGTCACATATCATGAGTTTTGCTTGGAGCGTCTTGTACTATATGAGTCTTTGCTTGTTTTGCTTTTTGTTTTGTGTCAAGTATCCTTGCTGAACACACCTATTTGAGAGATCCAAAATTATGCTATGATTTGTTAGATTTGCTCTATGTGCTTCACTTAAATTCATTGAGCTATGGAATTGCTCTAGTGCTTCACTTATATCTTTTTGAGCATGGTGTGCTTTAATGTTTTTGAAAAAATGCTCTCATGCTTAACTTAGATTTATTTGATAAGTTAGTAATTTTTGAAGAAATTCTCTCATGCTTCACTTATATTATTTTGAGAGACGAAAGAATTTTATGCTCATGTTCTTCACTTAGATTTATTTGAGCTATCAAAAGCAACATATGAAACTAGTCCCAAAGTGATAGATATTCAAGAGGGATATAATAAAAACTTTCATGAAGATCATTGGACAAAATAAACTTGATTCTTTGTAATATTTTTGCAATATGATGATAGAGATATGTGAGTCATGTTGATGAGTAATTATGCTTTAGTAAGAATATTGGTGTTAAGGTTTGTGATTCCCTATGCAAGCACGAAAGTCAATAGTTATGCAATGAAATTACATCCTACTTGTGGTGTTCGGTGTTAGTTATGCTTAATGGTCATTTATGAGATTTTTGTTTCTTGGTTGGATGCTTCTCAATCTTTTTGCTAGCCTTCACTTGCACTAAGTAGGAATACTACTTGTGCATCCATAATCCTTTAACCCAGTTTTGCCATATGAGTCCACTATACCTACCTATATGCGGTATTTCCATGCCGTTCTAAGCAAATTTGTATGTGCCATCTCTAATTTTCAAAATAAATTTCCTTTTTGTGTGCTCGTACCGCTCATGAAACAGTAGGGGGTGGCTGATATTTTCCATGCTAGATGTGTTATTCTCAAGATGAGTGTTTATTCACTTATCATTGCACGAGAGTACGGCAAAGGTATTAGGGATGCCCAGTGCCAGTTGCTATTTTTTGCTTGTTTTTTACTTCGCAGAAAATCAATACCAAACGGAGTCCAAATGCAGGGAAACTTTTTGTAGATTTTTTTTGGGCTAGAAGTCATCCAGTGGGCCAAAGAAGTACCAGAGGGGGGCTCCGAGGGGAGCACAACCCACCTGCGCGCGCCTAGGGGCCCTGGCGCGCCCTGGTGGGTTGTGCCCACCTCGGCCGCCTCCCGCACCACCTCTTTGCTCTATAAATACCCCAAAAATCCAAAAACCCTAGGGGAGTCGATGAAACACAATTCCAGCCGCCGCATGTTCCAGAAACACTAGATCCAATCTAGACACCATCACAGAGGGGTTCATCATCCTCATTGGTGCCTCTCCGATGATGCGTGAGTAGTTCATTGTAGACCTACGGGTCCGTAGTTAGTAGCTAGATGGCTTCCTCTCTCTCTTTTGATTCTCAATAAAATGGTCTCTTGGAGATCTATTTGATGTAACTCTTTTTGTGGTGTGTTTGTTGGGATCCGATGAACTTTGAGTTTATGATCAGATCTATTTTATCCATGAAAGTTATTTGAGTCTTCTTTTGATCTCTTATATGCATGATTACTTATAGCCTCATATTTCTTATTCGAATCTTTGGTTTAGTTAGGCCAACTAGATCGATTTTTCTTGCCATGGGAACAGGTGCTTTGTGATGGGTTCGATCTTACAGTGCTCAATCCCAGTGAGAAGGGGACATGACACGTATGTATCGTTGCTATTAAGGATAACAAGATGGGGTCTATTCCTACATGAATAGATCTTGTCTACATCATGTCATCGTTCTTGTTGCATTACTCCATTACTCCATTTCTCCATGAACTTAATACACTAGATGCATGCTGGATAGCGGTCGATGTGTGGAGTAATACTAGTAGATGCAGGCAGGAGTCAGTCTACTAATCTTGGACGTGATGCCTATATAATGATCATTGCTTGGATATCATCATAATTATTTGATGTTCTATCAATTGCTCAACAGTAATTTGTTTACCCGTCGTATGCTATTTTTCTCGAGAGAAGCCACTAGTGAAATCTACGGCCCCCGGGTCTATTCTTCTTCATATTAGCTTTCCGATCTATTATTTGCCACTTTTATTTTTAGATCTATTATTCCTAAAACCCAAAAATACCTTGCTGCACTTTTTCTTTATTTATTTTATTTTGTTTTATTGCGAGATCTATTTATCCAATCTACCAAAAATTTATCTATCTTTTTCCCCGGGAGGGATTGACAACCCCTCTTACGCGTCGGCTTGCAAGTATTTGTTCTTTGTGTGCAGGTACCGTTTACATAGTGTTGCGTGGTTCTCCTACTGGGTCGATAACCTTGGTCTCATCACTGAGGGAAATACCTACCGTAGCTGTGCTGCATCATCCCTTCCTCTTTTGGTAAATACCGACGTAGTTCAAGCGAAATCAATGCCCTTGGAAATAATGTTTAAGCTTGCGACTGGCCATGAACACCCCAAACACTAATTTCTGCCAATGTGGGTATCTTTGCTTGGACTCCATGAGCACTTCACTGACATAATAAACTGGCTGCTGGACTGGATACTCTTTACTCGCCTCCTTGCGCTCCACAATAACTGCCACGCTGACTGCTTTATTATTAGCCTCCACGTACAGGACCAAAGGCTCTTTGTCTATGGGAGTAGCCAAAACGGGCGGCTCAGCCAACTACTTCTTGAGCACCTCAAATGCCTCATTAGCAGCATCGCTCCAGACGAAGTGAGCAGTCTTCTTCATCATCTGATACAGGGGAATTGCCTTCTCCCCAAGGCGGCTTATAAACCGTCTCAGAGCTGCAATACAACCCGCCAAACATTGAACATCATTAATGCATGCCGGCTTAGAGAGAGAAGTAATTGCCTCAATCTTCTCCGGGTTAGCTTCAATGCCCCGCTCTGAGACCAGGAAACCTAACAACTTGCCTGCTGGCACTCCAAAAACACACTTGGCCGGGTTAAGCATCATCTTGTACACCCTGAGATTATCAAAGGTCCCCTTAAGGTCATCAAGTAAGGTTTCCTTCTTCCTTGACTTAACCACAATATCATCCACATAGGCATGAACGTTTCGTCCAATCTGCTTGTGAAAACAATTTTGAACACAACGCTGGTAAGTCGCCTGGGCACTCTTGAGCCCAAAAGGCATAGACACATAATAGAAAGCTCCAAAGGGGGTAATAAAAGTTGTCTTTTCCTGGTCCTCCGCTGCCATCTTAATCTGATGATAACTAGAATACGCATCCAGGAAGCACAAACTCTCGCAACCCACCGTGGCATCAATGATTTGGTCAATGCGAGGGAGAGCAAATGGGTCAGCTGGACATGCTTTGTTAAGATCTGTGTAATCAACACACATACACCACGTGTCGTTCTTCTTAAGCACTAGCACTGGGTTAGACAACCATTGAGGGTGAAACACCTCAACTATGAACCCGGCAGCTAGGAGCCGGGCCACTTCTTCTCCAATAGCCTTACGCCTCTCTTCGTTGAAACGACGAAGGAATTGGCGAACAGGTTTCATATTAGGATCAATATTAAGTCGATGCTCAGCGAATTCTCTCGGTACACCTGGCACGTCAAAAGGCTTTCATGCAAAAATGTCCTGATTCTCACGGATGAACTCGATGAGCGCGCTTTCCTATTTAGGATCCATCCCTGTCCCAATGGTGAACTACTGAGAAGAGTCGCCAGGAAAAAAAATTCAACTTGTTGTGTATCCTTCGGTGACTTAAATTTGAGGGGCGGGTCAGACTCTGTGGTGGGTTTCTTCAGAGGGGTCATATCAGCCGGGTCAACATTGTATTTATAGAACTTTAGCTCCTTAGTGGCACAAGCCACTTCTGCATAAGCAGCATCACCTTCCTCGCACTCCAGGGTGACTTTCCGATCACCAATGTACCATAATTGTCCCTTTTGGTCCTGGCATCTTAAGCTACAGGTAAATATAACAAGGGTGGGCCATAAACCGAGCATAAGCCGGCCGTCCAAGCAAGGCATGATATGGACTCTTGTTTTTTACCACCTCAAACCACAACGTCTCCGGTCTATAATTGTACTCATCACCAAAAGCCACTTCTAGTGATATCTTTCCAAGAGGGTAAGCCGACTTGCCAGGCACCACGCCATGGAATACTGTGGAGGACGGCTTGAGATCCTTGTCAGTCAGATTCATCCGGTGAAAAGTATCATAGTACAATATGTTGATGCTGCTACCACCGTCCATAAGCACCTTGGTGAATTTATAACCACCCACCTGGGGGGCACCACAAGGGCTAGGTGACCCAGGTTATCAACCTGAGGCAGGTGATCTGCCCTGCTCCACATTATCGTGTGCTCAGACCATCTGAAATACTGCGGAACAGCCGGTTCTATTGCATGAACCGCCCGCTTATGAACCTTCTGGTCCCGTTTGCAAAACTTGTAGTGAAGACGTGGTATTGACCACCATTGAGTTGCTTAGGGTTACTCTGATACCTAGACTGGTTATCCTGCTGATGATTCCCATGACTAGACTGTTGATTTCCTTGGCTTTGATAATTGGAGCTTGAGCCGCCACCACCAAAGCCGGCTCCTTGCGACCCGGGGCCTGACCCGCCGGGTGGCCCATTACCGTTACCGTGATGCCGTGAAAACCCTTGATTCCTGAACTCCTTCATAACATAACAATCCTTCCAAGCATGTTTGGATGGCTTATTTTGATAACTATGCTTGGGACAAGGGCCATTGAGCATCTCCTCAATACTCTGTGACCTTCCGCCGGCATCAAAGTTGCCATCGTCTCGGCCCTCCCCGCCGACCGTGAGCCTGCTCTCTGGAGGCGTCGCATCGCGGGTAGCATTTTGGTAGCCGGACCTCCGCCGGAGGTGGTCCGTGCCGTCGGGAACCGTCACTGGCGCGCGCCGTCCCCTCTCTGCATCAGGCGAACCAGAGGTTGAAGAAGAGGACCAGGCCAGGCGGGCCCCACCAACCGTGGTCCCACCCGTCAGCCGCACGAGGCGCTCGTTGACATGGATAAGTGAAGACGGGTTTGCAAGAATACACTTTTAGTTAATGAAAACATACTCTGCTTCTTCTTCGGCCCAAAATACACTTTCCACATTAGAAAGCGTATTCTCCCCAATGCGTCTTCTATTTCCAGCCGCCGGCCGAAACCCTCATATTGTGAACGTTCACCCGTTAGCCACAGAAAAGAATACTTTTTATTTCTTTTGTGCCTAACGAACGAATGACCGTAGTTTCTCAACCGTAACTCCGATTTAGGTGATTCAAAAGCCCACGTTCTCTATTCATCGAGCCCATTCTGTTGATGCCATTTTCATGATGTTCTACCATTCAAAAAATGACCATTTTGCCCTTTTATACCTCTCCATCGTATCTACTTTTCCAAACTCTTTTGCCCTTGTTTTCGACTCTAATTTGGATGATTTGAATGGAAATAACCCGGATTGATGCTATTTTCAGCAGAATTGCCATGGTGTTATTTTTGTGCAGAAATCAAAGATCTCGGATTGACCTAAAAATTTATGGAGAATATTTTTGGAATATATAAAAAATACTGGTGGAAAAATATACCAGAGGGGGGCCACCCAGGGGCCACAAGCCCTGAGGGCGCGCCTACCCCCCCCCCCAGGGCGCGCCCTGCAGGCTTGTGGGCCCCCTGGACCATCTACAACCCTAACACCAACTCCATATATACCTATTCATGGAGAAAAAAATCAGAGAGAAGGATTCATCGCGTTTTATGATACGGAGCCAGCGCCACCTCCTGTTCTTCATCGGGAGGGCTGATCTGGAGTCCGTTCGGGGCTCCGGAGGGTGGAATCCGTCGTCATCATCATCAACAACCTTCCTCCATCACCAATTTCATGATGCTCACCGCCGGGAGTGAGTAATTCCATCGTAGGCTTGCTGGACGGTGATGTGTTGGATGAGATTTATCATATAATCGAGTTAGTTTTGTTAGGGTTTGATCCCTAGTATCCACTATGTTCTGAGATTGATGTCGCTATGACTTTGCTATGCTTAATGCTTGTCACTAGGGACCGAGTGCCATGATTTCAGATCTGAACCTATTATGTTTTCATGAATATATTTGTGTTCTTGATCCTATCTTGCAAGTTGTAGACACCTATTACGTGTTATGATCCGCATACCCCAAGGTGACAATAATTGGGATTCTTTCCGGTGATTACCGTAGTTTGAGGAGTTCATGTATTCACTAAGTGCTAATGCTTTGTTCCGGTTCTCTATTAAAAGGAGGCCTTAATATCCCTTAGTTTCCTTATGGACCCTGCTGCCATGGGAGGGTAGGACAAAAGATGTCATGCAAGTTCTTTTCCATAAGCACGTATGACTATATACATAATACATGCCTACATTATATTGATGAATTGGAGCTAGTTCTGTGTCACCCTAGGTGTTAGGGCATGTCTCTCTCTAAGTGGTTTTGGTGATTGATGACAATGCCTTTGTGGACTAATCGTATGCATTGAGCGTTTCAGATATTCATTCATTGGCACAAGATGATTCTTTCCCCTCGGAGCTCAAGGTGAAGACGGTGTAGTCTCTTTTGTCTCGGTTTTGGTGGACTTGAGTCATAGGAGATGCCGTACTATCAAGAGGGGGTCCGTATCGGAAAGGCTTGGGTGGAATCAACATGTACACATCTTTCTCGCACCCCCTGCTCCTTCCCTCTTCCTTGGAGTATACCGTTATCATGGAAGTGGAACATGGGAGGAGCCAGCGGTACTACCGCTGGGCCGAAGCGGCAGTACCACTGATAGCCTCAAGCGGTAGTACCGCTGTCTCACAGCGGTAGTACCGCTCGTGGCCATCAGTGACAGTACAACTCCAGTTCCGCGCTGGTACCACCTCGATTCAATACCGTCGCTTCTCATGTCGGGTTGGGCGGCAGTAGGAGCAGCAATAGGTGCGGTAGTACCGCCTACAAGCGGTACTAACATCCTACCACCTCTACTAGTGCCGCTCGAGGGCTCTCTCTCTCCTGCCCCTTCTCTATACTCTCTGTGCGCAGCCCCAGCGGTACTACCACTGGGCCAAGCGGCAGTACCACTGCCTGGTGCAGTAGTACCGCTCCCAAGGGCGGTAGTACCGCTCTCTGCGGGCTGAGTTGTGGGATAACGGTTGGATTTGATTCCCCACTATATAAGGAGGTCTTATTCCTCAAGAAGACCTACCTCTTCCTCCCCCAAACTCCATTGTTGCTCCAAAGCTCATTTTCGCCCGATCTCTCTCCCTAGCCAATCAAACTTGTTGATTTTCTAGGGATTGGTTGAGAAGGCCCGGATCTACACTTCCACCAAGAGATATTTGATTCCCCCCACTAATCCCTCGCGGATCTTGTTACTCTTGGGTGTTTGAGCACCCTAGACGGTTGAGGTCACCTCGGAGCCACATTCCATTGTGGTGAAGCTCCGTGGTATTGTTGGGAGCCTCCAATCAAGTTGTGGAGATTGCCCCAACCTTGTTTGTAAAGGTTCGGTCGGCGCCTTCAAGGGCACCACTAGTGGAATCACGGCATCTCGCATTGTGTGAGGGTGTGAGGAGAATATGGTGGCCCTAGTGGCTTCTTGGGGAGCATTGTGCCTCCACACCGCTCCAACGGAGACGTACTTCCCCCAAAGGGAAGGAACTTCGGTAACACATCCTCGTCTCCACCGGCTCCACTTGTGGTTATCTCTTTCCTTTACTTTGTGCAAGCTAGTGTTGTGTTGTATCTTTTACTTGCACTTGTTGTTGTTGTTAGCATCATATAGGTTGCTCACTTAGTTGCATATCTAGACAACCTATTTGTTGCTAAACCTAATTTGTGAAGAAAAGCTAAAAATTGTTAGTTGCCTATTCACCCCCCCTCTAGTCAACCATATCGATCCTTTCAATTGGTATCAGAGCCTCCTCTCTTTATTAAGGGTTTCACCACCCGAAGAGTATGGTTGACACCGAGGAGGAAGTGCCCGAGGCCGTGGAGTTGACTTTGATCACTCGAGATGACTTAAATGAAGCTATGGCTTCACTTAAGATGTCTATGATGATCGAAGTCAAGTCCATGCTTAAAGAATTACTTGAGGGGATGAAATCCACTCCCGATCCCTTGCTTGTGGTTAATCCCACGGCATCAGAGTCGAAGGCCAATTTCGCCAAGGAAGCAGCTAAAGGTACTCATGTTCCTTCCCCTCATGACAAGAATGGGATGGGAACCTTTGCCTCGGTTCCCCCTGCCCCGGTCTATGGAGGACCGGTCCCTACACCTCGCATTAATAATTATGGTCCTCCTCCCAAGCTTGTTAAGGGTGATTTTGCTAATTGGGTCTTTCGCATTAAGTCTCATTTGAGTCATTGCTCAACTCACCTTTGGAGAATCATTGAGCAAGGCTTCTACCCGCATGATCCAAACAACTTCACACCAAGAGAAAAAGTGGACAATCACTACAATCACTCCGCTTTGTTCATCCTTCAAGATGCGGTCCCACCCGAAGATCTATCACACTTGCGACCCTTCACTCGTGCAAAGGATTGTTGGGAGCACATTGTGTCTATGTACAAGGGAAGCTCAAGCATCCAACGGTCCAACTTTGAAGTGGTCCTTGATGAGGCCGATGAATTCATGATGCTAGAAGATGAGGATCCGTGTGATCTCTATCGGAGGGTGACAACTCTTGCGGTTTCTCTCCAAGATCATGGTAGCAAGGATACAGATGACACATGGATCAAGCACAAGTTCCTCAAGGCCATCATGCCATTCAACAAGGCCATGTCTTCCGTGATTCATAAAAGGCCGGATTTTCACTCCTTAACCTCAAGTGAAGTGTTGGATGAGTTTATTGCCATGAACATCATGAACAAGACCGCCGACAATGCTCTTGTTTGTGTCCGGTCAAACAAAATCACTCCCACCCTTGCCTTGAAGGCCAA
This sequence comes from Thinopyrum elongatum, assembly GCA_011799875.1. NCBI lineage: Eukaryota > Viridiplantae > Streptophyta > Magnoliopsida > Poales > Poaceae > Thinopyrum > Thinopyrum elongatum. The sequence goes on from CM022300.1 coordinate 509,438,362, forward strand.
GTCCATTCCGGAAGAAGAAGAGGAAGAAGAAGAGGAGTGTGGCCCCGAGGACACCAAATATGCCTACCATGAGCACATGGCTCTTGCGTCAAGGCAATTTTGGAGCACCAAGAGGAACTCAAGGCCCAACTCCACCAAGAACAACTCAAGTGGGTCAAAGAACAAGCAATGAGTAAGGACTTGCTACAATTGTGGCAATGTGAGTCACTTTGTGGTGGATTGCCCGTACGAGAAGAGGGAAGAGAATGGTGGCAAACTCATTCGCAAAGACATAGCCAAGTCTTTCCCTAGCAAGAACAACTTCACCAAGAAGTCTCCTCCAAAGGGCTTGGTGGCACATGAAGAGTACCCCTCCGATGATGATGAGGAAGATACAAGTGGAGAAGGAATGGCAATGGCAACCATTGCCATTGCTACATCTTCCCCCTCTAAGGTGTCTTTCTTCGGCGCCCCTAATGAAAACACCATTGCCAAGTGTCTCATGGCCAAAGGTATCAACAAGGTAACTCCTAACCTCAAAACCACCATCATTACTACTCCTTCATTGTTAGATTGTGTTGATGAGAGTGAGGTGGAGAAAGTTGATGAGAATGAGTTCACCAAGTTTGTGAGCAAGCTCATGGGTGAGTCCAAGAAGCACTTTTTTGCTCTCTTGGAACAACTTGGTGAGGCCAATGATATCATTGAGTCGCATGAGGATACTATCTCAAAGATGGAGGGACATAGTCGTGATTATGCCGATGAGATTGCGGATCTTTCCAATGCTCTTGAGGAAGAGCAAGGTCTTCGTTTGGCTCTTGAGGAGTCACACAACGTTGATTATGCTAAATTACAAAAAGATCTTGATCATGCTATTGTTCTTTCCCGTGTGCTTAAATCTGAGAAAGTTGCCCTTGGGGTTAACCATGATAGAATCAAGGAAGATTTTGACACTCTTGACAAGGCTCACAAGGTCTTGAAAGGTGTTCATGCATCTCTCAAAGAGTCTCATGATCAACTCCAAGGGAAACTAACTAAGGAGATTTCCACGTGTCCTCCTTTCATTCTAATTGATAATGCCCATGCTTCTAACCCTTGTTGTGAGCATGTGCATCTTGTGGAGGAAAATGCCAAGTTAAAGGAGCAACTTGAGAAGGGCCTTGTGACATGCATACAAGGTGAAAAGAACCTGAATGACCTTTTGATGAATCAAAAGGAAGTTGTAGGAAAGGAGGGACTTGGGTTTGCACCCAAGTCAAAGAAGAAGAAGAAGAACAAGACCAAGCAACCTCTTCCATTCAAGGAAACTTTTATCAAGGCGGGTGAGGGTACTCATGAGAAGAAGAAGAACAAGGAAGTGGGTGGTAATGCCAAGAAGGGCAAAACTGCCCCTATCAACAAAGCCGGCGACTTTAACCCTTCTTATGTTTTGTGCCGTGCTAGTGATGGGCATGTTTATGCTAAATTTGTTGGCTCTTACTATGAGTACATTGAATGGTCTATTTGGGTTCCTAAGACCCTTGTTACTAACCTCAAAGGACCCATTCAAGAATGGGTACCTAAATCCAAGCATTGATCTCTTGTAGGAGTTTGCTTCCGGTGGGGTGTCATGGTTGCTCGATAGTGGAGCAACAAATCATATGACCGGGAGCAAGGACTTGGTGGTGGATATGCATCCGATTCCATCTATGCCCACCATGTCCAATTCGGTGATGCTTCAACCTCTAAGGTATTTGGGCTTGGCAAGGTGGTCATCTCTCAAGATTTATCTATTGAGAAGGTCATGCTTGTTGAGTCCCTTGCATACAATTTACTTTCCGTTCGTCAACTTGCACTTATGGGCTTTGCAACATTCTTTGATCTTGATACCGTGGCCCTTTTGTGGAGCAAGACTCTTAAAGTAGCCTTTGTTGGGCATGTCGAGAACGGTCTCTATGTGGTGAACTTTTCGGAGCGACCCACTAAGACCGCGACTTGCCTAATGGCTAAAGTTGATGTGGGTTGGCTTTGGCATCGCCGACTAGCCCATGTCAATATGAGATCTTTGCAAAGTCTCCTCAAAGGGGACCATGTCCGTGGACTAACAAACGTGAGTTTTGCCAAAGACCGTGCTTGCAGTGCTTGTATCGAAGGAAAGCTTCATGAAACGGCTCACCGACCCTCGACTATCATCTACTCGAAGAGGCCCTTGGAGCTCCTTCACATGGATCTCTTTGGACCTCCATCCTTTGATAGTCTTGTTGGAAGAAAGTATTGCTTGGTGATAGTGGATGACTACTCAAGATATACATGGGTATATTTTTTCAAGAGGAAGAGTGAGACTCAACAAACCATCATCAACTTTGCAAATGAAGCTCAACGTTAACATGAAGCAAAGATCTTGATGATAAGTGACAATGGCACCGAGTTCAAGAACTACACCTTGGATGAGTTTCTTAGTGATGAGGGGATCAAGCACCAATATGCCGCACCCTATACCCCTCAACAAAACGGTGTGGCGGAGAGAAAGAACCGGACATTGATGGACGCGGCAAGGACCATGATGGCGGAATTCAAATCTCCGTACAACTTTTGGGCCGAAGCCATCAACACCGCATGTCATGCATCCAATAGGCTCTACCTTCGCAAAGGCTTGAACAAGACTCCATATGAGATACTTACCGGCAACAAGCCCAACCTCAAGTACTTCCGGGTGTTCGGCTGTAAGTGTTTCATTCTCAAGAAAGGTGTTCGTCTATCTAAGTTTGAACCTAGAGCTCAAGAGGGCATATTTGTTGGTTATGCTACAAACTCTCATGCTTACTGTGTCCTCAACAAGTCCACCAAACTCACTGAGGAGACGTGTAATGTGGAGTTTGATGAAAATAACGGCTCCCAAGTGGAGCAAAGTGGTCTTTGTGATGCAGGTGATGAAATTCCTCCCCAAGCCATAAGAAGAATGGGGATTGGTCAAATACTCCCCATTGAGGAACCTCTTGTGGCCGAAGGAGAAGGACAATGCTCTACTCAAGTGGAGCCATCATCTACGCTAGACCCACATGCTTCCGAAGAACAAACTGAAGGCCCTCAACCCAATGAGCAAGATCAAGGGCAAGATCAACCCCATTAATATGGTGATGCACCAAATGATTCTTAAGATCAAGTTCATGACTCCGAGCTCGCTCAAGATCAAGAGCAAGCTCAAGATCAAGAGCAAGCTCAAGATGGTGCTCAAGATCCAGAGCAAGCTCAAGATCAAGAGCTAACTCAAGACAGTGCTCAAGACATGCAAGATGATCCTCAAATGCCCATTGAGGAACTTTTGGAGTGCCATGCCGCTAAGGTGGCTTCCAAGCTCGAGCGTCAACAACATGTCATGGAGAATGTGCTTGGAAGCTTGAGAAAAGGGGTAACTACTCGTAAACAATTGTCAAACTTTTGTGAGCATCACGCGTTTGTTTCGTGTGTTGAACCCCAAAAGGTACATGAGGCACTCGATGATGAGGATTGGCTTGAAGCTATGCACTATGAACTCAACAACTTCGAGAGCAATCAAGTTTGGGAATTAGTTCCAAGGCCAATGGAGGAACATAATGTCATTGGGACCAAATGGATCTTCAAGAACAAGCAAGATGCAAATGGTGTGGTAGTTCGAAACAAGGCAAGATTGGCGGCACAAGGCTACTCCCAAGTCGAGGGTATCGACTACGGTGAAACCTTTGCCCCCGTTGCTCGTCTTGAATCTATTCGCATGTTGATTGCATATGCATCTCATCATGACTTTAAATTGCAACAAATCGATGTGAAAAGTGCATTTCTTAATGGTCCTTTGAATGAGTTGGTGTATGTTAAACAACCTCTGGGATTCGAGGATCCCAAGCTCCCCACTCATGTATACAAACTCAAAAAGGTGCTCTATGGCCTTAAGCAAGACCCACATGCGTGGTATGAGCACCTTACCGAGTTGTTGCAAGATCGTGGGTTTGAAATTGGGAAAATCGATCCCACTCTTTTTACTAAGAGGGTCAAAGGGGATTTGTTCATATGCCAACTATATGTTGATGATATTATTTTTGGTTCTCCTAACAAATCTTTCAATGATGAGTTTGCCACACTAATGACCGAGAAGTTTGAGATGTCTATGATGGGAGAATTGAAGTTCTTTCTTGGGTTCGAAGTCAAACAAAGAAGAGAAGGAACGTTCATCAACCAAGTCAAGTATACCCAAGACATGCTCAAGAGATTCAAGCTAGATGATGTCAAGCCGGTCAAGTTTCCCATGCCCACCAAATGCAAGCTTGACAGTGATCCCAATGGTAAAGCGGTGGATCAAAAGGTATATCATTCCATGATTGGATCCTTGCTTTACCTTTGTGCATCTAGACCGGATATCATGTTGAGTGTGGGAATTTGTGCATGGTTTCAATCCGCACCTAAGGAAAGCCACTATGTGGCGGTCAAGTGAATCTTTCGATATTTGGCTCATGCCCCAAACTTTGGCTTATGGTACCCCAAAGGAGCAAGCTTCGATCTCATGGGTTACTCGGACTTGGATTGGGCAGGAGATTGTGTGGAGAGGAAGCCAACTTCTGGAGGGTGCCAATTCCTTGGTCGCTCTTTGGTAAGTTCGTCTTCAAAGAAGCAAAATTGTGTGTCTCTCTCATCCATCGAGGCCGAATATGTAGCCGCCGCAAGTTGCTGTGCTCAATTGCTATGGATGAGGCAAACTTTAAAGGATTACGGTGTCACTTGTGACAAAGTGCCTCTTCTATGTGACAATGAAAGTGCTATCAAGATCTCTCACAATCCGGTGCAACATAGCAAGATGAAGCATATTGAGATTCGTCATCATTTCATTAGGGATCACATCAAGCGGGGAGATATTGATATCATCTACATCAACACTCAAGAGCAGCTAGCGGATATCTTCACCAAGCCTCTAGATGAAGCAAGATTTCACGAGTTAAGGCATGAGCTAAATATCATTGATTTGAGCAATGTGGCTTGAATCTAGGCACACCCCACCACACTCATCATTATATCTTGTTCTAGATGTAGGCATGGACATAGGGGGAGTGTTTTTCTCTAAATGAACTCTCCCTGCCCTCATTATGCATAAATCGATCACTCACATTAGCCATTATTGATGGTACTTGTGCTTCAAAGATGAGTTTCGGTCATGGGCCCAAGGTTAAAATCTTCGTGGTGCCATACCACTTGACTCAAACATAGGTGGTATTGGCCACCGCCCTCTCCTTGAGAGGTGTGTTTTTTCCCTTCTTTTCTCTAGTTGGTTTGGTTTGTGTTTTGCTTCTAGTCTATCCGTGGGTGCATCTCTCACTGCTAGGGAAAAGCCTAGCAGTAGCGCGGGTTTTAGGTATATCAGTAGCATGGGGTCCCGCGCTACTGATACGGTGCTACAGCTAACCTGTATCAGTAGCGCGTGATGGCCCGTGCTACAACTATACATGCGTAGCAGTAGCGTGCTCTGCAGCAACGCGCTACTGCTAATAGCTGCAGTGCTTTGTGTTGAGCCGCGCTACTGCTATACTTTGGTAGCAGCAGCGTGCTTTGCAGCAACGCGCTGCTGCTAATAGCTGCAGCGCTTTTGGTTAAGCTGCGCTGCTGCTAGTTTTATTAGTTTCTGATTTTTTTTCTGCATATTTGTTTTGTATTTGAACAGGCTTTATACAATAATCTTTAGCACATACAAATGTCATCATCATAAACATACAAATGTAATCATAGCATACACATACAAATAGTCTCATCGTTGATGGTGGTGGTTGTCCGTACGATGCAGCCTATTTGATTGCCGTAGCACGCTCGCGCTTCCGCAGACGCTTTTGGCTCAAAATTGCCGTCGTCCACCTCCGTGACCACCAGTCTAGTAGTGATGAGCTGGTTTGGGCGTCGACGTCTCCTCTTCGGTTTCGGTTCTATACCGGCTTCGCCAGTCTCGGTGCCGGTCTGGGTCTCAACGCCAGTCTCGGCGCCGGTCTCGGTGCCGGTCTGGGTCTCAACGCCAGTCACAACGCCGGTCTTGATGTCGGTCTCGGATGTGATAGGTGGGCCCTGCAACAACCGTTGCTCTTCGAGAAAGTTCAAATAAGTGTCTGCCGCCACGTAGACGTTGCAATCACCAGAACCCTGTCCTTCATCATTGCTAGCCATGTTTCCTACGATTAAATCTAGTCAATTAATTCTAGACCTAATAAAATGAATAATGACATAAAAAAAGGCCCATGTTTTGCAGGAACGTTGATTCCTTCCTGGTGCGGCAAATCCCGGGCACTCGATATGTCCTAGTTTGTAGCACAAGTCATGCCGAAATTCACGAAATTTTTTGGCATGACCTTTGCTAAAAAGTGGACAAATCGAGCACCTGAAATTTTCCGGAACGTAAATGAATCAACATTCCGGCAAAACATAGGCCACTCGGCTACATTCCCTGGAAACAACAAAAGGCCACTTGGGCACAATCGAACCACTTCAATGTTGCATATAACATGAGCAAACACTATTGAGGAATTTGCATATAACATGACCACTTCAATGAAAAGATATAATCAACAATAATGGAATATGCAAATGAACATCAATGACATATATCATATAACATCAATCTTGTTTTTCGTTTACATAGCAACAATTACTTTAACCAAGTTTTTGAAAAAAAAAACAATTCTGTTTTTTGTTTATAGCTAAATGCCATAGCTACTATTTTTTATTTATAGCTAAATACTTTTGTTTTTTGTCTAAAGCTAAAAGTCTAGGAAGGGATCATCTTTAAAATAAAACTTGCCTAAATTCTTTTCCTTGAAAAATTGTGGTCTTTTCAAAAACCAAAAACCTTTGCAAAATGACCTCATTAAACACTTCTCTGCCTAGGACAGAACCCAAATTCTGTTCTAGCTATTCCTCTCTCTCTCACACACACACACATTATTTTCTCTAACCCTTCTCTGCCTAGGACAGAACCCAATTAAATTGCAAAGGAACTCCATTTTCTCTAACCCTTTTGACCTCACCAAAATTTCCATAGTCCAAATAATTCAAATTTCATTTGAATGAAATTTGGACCAGATTTAGGTCCATAGTCCAAATAATTTTTGCTCTAAACCCTACTGCCCTAACTAAATTTTTGCTCTAAATTAAATTTTTGCTCTAACCTAGCCAACCTAGTTAACCTAGCTTGTTAACCTAATGAACCTAATTAACCTAGCAAGTTAACCTAGTTTACCTAGATAATTAACCTAATTAAACTAGTTAACCTAGCTAGTTCTCTGTCAAAGCCCTAACTAAATTTTTGCACTAACCTATATAATTAACCTAATTAAACTAGTTAACCTAGCTAGCTAGTTCTTTGTCCAATGTTTGTGCTATGCATGCGAGAGAGAGGAGGGGTGGGGGCTTACAGAGGATGGCTCCGGTGGTGGCGAGGGAGGCAGGGGCGTCTTCGGTGACGGCGAGGGAGGCAGGGGCGTCGAGGGTGGCTCCGGTGGCGGCGAGGGCGGCTCCGGTGGCGTTGATGAGGCCGCGCGGCTCCGGTGGCGTTGGGGGCGGCTCCGGTGGCGTCGACGGCGCGCGGCTCCGGTGGCTCCGGGGGCGTCGACGTCGGCAGGATACGGCAGTGAAGTGGGGAGACGACGAAGTGGGGAGACGGCAGCGAAGTGGGGCGAGGGATTTGGGGGAGAAGTGGTGGCCGGGGGGGGGGGGGAGAGAAACCGCGCGGGGGTTAAGTCAAACGTAGCGGTAGCGCTGGTAGCTAAAAAGAGCTATAGCTAAGTTAGCTATAGCGCTTGTTGCAAAACGCGCTACTGCTATAGCTATTTATTTTCCTTTTTCTTTTATTTTTTCCTTTTCCCTTTCTATAGCGGGGGTCTACAAAGCGCGCTGCTGCTATATTATCTATAGCGCCTGTTCTGAACAGACGCTACTGCTATGCCTTTCTCCTTTATTTTTCTTTTTCTTTTATTTTTCTTTACATTTTCTTTTTTCCTTTCTCCCTTTTCTATTTCTTTAATTTTCATTTACTTTTCTATTTGTTTTTCATTTTATTTTCTTTTCATTAGCAGTAGCGCTTTTCACAGAAAACGCGCTGCTACAATAATCTTAGCGGTAGCGCGGTTTGCCCAAGATCGCTACTACTATTCGTAGCCTACCGGCTTAGTAGTGGGAATTTTAGTAGTAGCGCTTTCCCTAGAAGAAGCGCTACTGCTACACCCGTATCTGTAGCGTGGTTCATGTGCACGCGCTACGGGTAAGTAGCAGTAGCGCTTCCTTTTAACAAGCGCTACTGGTAAGATTCTGTGTATAAGGTTTTCCCTAGTAGTGTCTGGTTTTTGGCTGTGTTTTGCTTGTTGAGTTGCTCCCTCGGCTCATCTCGGTGTTTCTTTTTTTGGAGCTAGGCCTGTTTCTTTGCTGTCTCGTCGAGTTTATGCTAGGCAGTACTACCACTGGGAACGGGCAGTACTACCGCCGAGTGGCATCAAGCGGTACTACCGCCCGCCCGAGCGGTACTACCACTGCGGGGCGAGACTGGGGGTTATGCATTAGGCAGGGGGAGTTTTTCTCCCCCATACCCAATCGTCTCGCCCCGTCCGTTCCTTTCTCGCTCCAGCGACGAACTCACCGCGGGAGGCCGCCGCCGGGCCGCCTTCTCCGGGCCATCCTTCGCATTTCCAACCGGTGGAATCGATCCCCACCCCTTCCTCTTGCCATGGATGCTGGTATTGCCCCCGTGCTTCTCCTCGTTGCTTCTAGTTTTCAGATCTAGGCTATTGGCGCAATAGTCTTAGCATTTATCGAATTTTGGCCAAATCAAGGCTTGAGTAGGATGTTGAAGGCCGCTAGACTAGTTGGATTGATGTTTGGTAGGAGTATTTTTTAATTTGGCACCCCCGGTAGTACCGGATCTTGCAGCGGATATGGCCTGACCGTTGTCCTCCGCCTCAGGCTGTACTACCGCTCCCCTAGAGCGGTACTACCGCTTCGGGCGGTACTACCACTTGCTGGGAATGGTACTACCGCTTGGGGTGCCGGACTCCATTTTTCTCATACCAAATGTTGATTCGTGTTGCTCTTCCGCTGGCTTATGCTCGTTTTGTTGGCTTTCTTTGCTGGTGTTTGTGTGGTTCTAGGTGATGGCACTTCGGAGCCCCCCGTCCGTCGTATCAATCCCGAGCGTCCTGGCGGATCAAAGCGCTATCGCACTTCTGAGGCAGCTGTTGGTTCGTCAAGTGTTCCTCCAACTCAGTCCAAGCCTCCTTCCAAGCAAGTTGCGAACAAGCCCAAGCTGAAGGCCAAGTCTGTGACAGAGATGACTTCTAAGGAGTTCTGTGTGGCACGTCGATGCAATCCGTTTGCTTAAGATCAAGATCCAACTCTTGTCAACCGTCCCTTCTGGAACCGGTTTCAGTGGTCTGTCTACTTTGATGTGCTCAAAGCAAACAAGAATCTCTATGTAGATGTCCGCTCCAGCGACATTGCTTTTTTGGAGAAGGATCGTGCCTATTTTGGTGAGGCACTTGAGATGTGTGCTCAGCTGAACATCCTCAAGCTCATGGAGTTCAACAAGGATTTTGATGCAGATTTGGTGGCTCGGTTTTATGCCATGGTTCACCTTGGCACTGATGAGGAAAGGACCTTGACTTGGATGACCAATGGCAGACTTCTCATAGTCAAATGGAAGGCATTCATGGAACTGTTGGGCGTTGAAGATCAGGGGCTTGACAACCCGGTTGGCTTTCGTCCTCACAAGAATGCTACTTCTACTCACAAGTCGGCTCTCTGGCCTTACAACACTGTGAAGATTCACCCCGTGACAGAGAAGAAGACCTATGAGCTATTTTCCTTTCTGGACATCCTTCATCGCATCTTCAGGAACATTCTTTTCCCTCGCATTGGGAACTTGGATATGGTGCATTCGTACCTCGTAGACATGTTACTGTTTTGCCAGCGTGAGAAGGACAACAACACAGGAGATACCTTGGATATTTCTCACATCATGTGGTCAGAGCTCCTCTCTGCCATCACTGAGCGTAAGTGCCCCATCTATGCCCCCTACCTGATGTTGCTCATTGAGAAGGCATGGCCGCACACTTATCCTGGTGTTTCGCTGGAGACCGGTGACTTGGTCTCTCACAAGATCAAGCGTTTGAGATCGAAGGAGAATTGGGGCACTCCTATTCCGGAGACTGAGATTCCTTCCGGAGCTGATGAGGCTGAGGCTGAGGATGATGAGGACTATGAGCCCTCTGGTGTGGAGCCCTCATGGGCAAAGAAGCTCAAGCACAAGATGAAGAAGCTATTCTGCATGGAGTCCCACGGGCAGTATATGTCTCATGTGTCTGAGAAGAAGTCACGCAGCCATCGCAAGGTTATTAAGCGCCAACTGGGTGCAGAGGTTGCTAGTGGGTCAGAGGGCAAGATCACTAACGAAGAGGAGTGGATTTTTTAGCACTATCCTTGGACGGATTCAGAGACTGAGCAGCCCACTGCCGATGACGGAGGCGCAGGCGACCACGCGGGGATGTCATGATGGAGATCTTCGGCTTTGCTATCACCTGTGACGTAGCAGCACTCTTTGCCCTTTTGGTGTCTCGATGCCAAAGGGGGAGAGAGTTTAGGGATTTGTCGAGTTGCGACTGTGTCTTATTTGCCTTGTCTTTCTCTCTTGCAAACTCTTTTATCAGTCGATTGCTTTGGTTTGGTTTGTGCTTGTGAGACCTGGTTACCCTGTCATATGGTGTAAGACATATGCTATCTTATCTTATTATTATCATATGCGTGTCTAGTTCTTTGGTAGTATGTGAGTTGCATGCTTATCTTATGATTCCATTTTGCTCACTTACTACACCCTTGCATCCTAGCTTATATCTCTCTTCTTATAGATGCAAGTGTTGTCAGGCTATAAAATATAGGGGGGGTGTTGATCCTAATGTGTGTACTTTGCATTCCAAAGGCACTCCTATTAAGTGCACACATCTAGGGGGAGCCCGTCTATATTTTGTAGACTCTGGGGTTTGCTTATTCTCTTGTTATATCTCTATGCAAATCCCGTGTTAACATCAATCCACCAAAAAGGGGGAGATTGTTAGGGCATGTCTCTCACTAAGTGATTTTGGTGATTGATGACAATGCTTTTGCGGACTAATCGTGTGCATTGAGCGTTTCAGATATTCATTCATTGGCACGAGACGATTCTTTCGCCTCGGAGCTCAAGGTGAAGACGGTGTAGTCTCTTTTGTTTCGGTTTTGTTGGACTTGAGTCGTAGGAGACGCCGTACTATCAAGAGGGGGTCCGTATCGGAAAGGCTTGGGTGGAATCAACATGTACACATCTTTCTCGCACCCCCTCCTCCTTCCCTCTTCCTTGGAGTATGCCATTATCACGGAAGTGGCACATGGGAGGAGCCAGCGGTAGTACCACCGGGCCGGAGCGGTAGTACCGCTGATAACCTCAAGTGGTAGTGCCGCTGTCTGACAGTGGTAGTACCGCTCATGGCCATCAGTGGCAGTACAGCTCCAGTTCCACGCTGGTACCGCCTCGATTCGAGACCATCGCTTCTCGTGTCGGGTTGGGTGGTAGTAGGAGCAGCAGTAGGCGCGGTAGTACCGCTTACAAACAGTAGTACCGTCCTACCACCGCTACTAGTGCCGCCTGAGGGCTCTCTCTCCTGCCCCTTCTCTCTACTCTCTGTGCGCAGGCCCAGCGGTACTACCGCTGGGCCAAGCGGCAGTACCGCTCCCAAGGGCGGTAGTACCACTCTCTGCGGGCTAAGTTGTGGGATAACTGTTGGATTTGATTCCCCACTATATATGGAGGTCTTCTTCCTCAAGAAAACCTACCTCTTTCTCCCCCAAACTCCATTGTTGCTCCAAAGCTCATTTTCGCCCGATCTCTCTCCCTAGCCAATCAAACTTGTTGATTTTCTAGGGATTGGTTGAGAAGGCCCGGATCTACACTTCCACCAAGAGATATTTGATTCCCTCCACTAATCCCTCGCGGATCTTGTTACTCTTGGGTGTTTGAGCACCCTAGACGGTTGAGGTCACCTCGGAGCCAGATTCCATTGTGGTGAAGCTCTGTGGTATTGTTGGGAGCCTCCAATCAAGTTGTGGAGATTGCCCCAACCTTGTTTGTAAAGGTTCAGTCGCCGCCTTCAAGGGCACCACTAGTGGAATCACGACATCTCGCATTGTGTGAGGGCGTGAGGAGAATACGGTGGCCCTAGTGGCTTCTTGGGGAGCATTGTGCCTCCACACCGCTCCAACGGAGACGTACTTCCCCCAAAGGGAAGGAACTTCGGTAACACATCCTCGTCTCCACCGGCTCTACTTGTGGTTAAATCTTTCCTTTACTTTGTGCAAGCTATTGTTGTGTTGTATCTTTTACTTGCACTTGTTGTTGTTGTTGTTGTTGTTGTTGTTGTTGTTAGCATCATATAGTTGCTCACTTAGTTGCATATCTAGACAACCTATTTGTTGCTAAACCTAATTTGTGAAGAAAAGCTAAAAAATGTTAGTTGCCTATTCACCCCCCCTCTAGTCAACCATATCGATCCTTTCACGAGGTTATGACTTCTACATGATGAATATTATCCAACACAATTATCCATCGCTGATCCAATGCCTACGAGCTTTTCACATATTGATCTTTGCTAGGATACTTTCGTTGCTGCTACTGTCACAATCACTACAAAACTGCTACTATTACTTTTGCTGCTGTCACCATTACTATCATACTACTTTGCTACTAAATAATTTGCTGCAGATATTAAGTCTTTCAGGTGTGGTTGAATTGACAACTCAACTGCTAATACTCGAGAATATTCTTTGGCTCCCCTTGTGTCAAATCAATAAATTTGGGTTGAATACTCTAACCTCAAAAACTGTTGCGATCCCCTATACTTGTGGGTTATCAAGACCTTTTTGTGGCGCCGTTGCCGGGGAGCATAGCTCTATTTGCTGAGTCACTTGGGATTTATATCTGTTGATCACTATGAGGAATCTGAAAGATACCGGAATCAAGATTTTTCCCTCTACGGCGAGGGGAGGTAAGGAACTGCCATCTAGCTCTGCACTTGATTCACCTTCTGTTTTGAGTAAGCTTGCGACACCTGCTATTAATCCTAATATGTCGCAAGTAATTGATGATGCTAATTCTGTTATGAATGATGCTTATGATGATACTAGTACTTTGCTTGATAATACTGTGCCACTGGGTGAATTTCTTAATGAACAACTTGCTAGAGCTAAAAATATTGAGAATGCTGAAACTGATGATATTTCTGAATCTGATGAAATTATTGAAACTAGAAACTTTGAAACACCCATTAGACCTAGCATTCCTAGATATGAATTGCCCGTTATACCTGAGGGTTATGTTATGGTTGGAGAGGTAGCCAGGGACTTTCTTGCTTGTAAGGATAGAGAGGATCTTAAGAAATTACTAGTCAAGTTGAAAGAAAAATCTTTGAATGCTAGAATGCAATATGATCCTAAGTTTTCTACTTCACCTATCTTTGTTACTGAAAAGGATTATGAATTCACTGTCGATCCTGAGCTAATTACTTTGGTTGAATCTGATCCTTTCCATGGTTATGAAACTGAAACTGTTGTGGCACATCTTACTAAATTAAATGACATAGCCACCCTATTTGCTCATGAGGAAAAAATTCGCTATTACTATATTCTTAAGTTGTTTCCTTTCTCATTAAAGGGTGATGCTAAGATATGGTTTAATTCTCTTGCTCCTGGTTGTGTGCGTAGTCCCCAAGATATGATATATTACTTCTCTGAAAAATATTTTCCTGCTCATAAGAAACAAGCTGCTTTAAAGGAAATATTGAACTTTGTGCAAATTGAAGAAGAGAGTCTCCCACAAGTTTGGGGGAGGCTTCTCCAATTACTTAATGCTTTGCCTGATCATCCTCTCAAGAAAAATGAAATACTTGATATCTTTTATTATGGACTAACCGATGCTTCTAGGGACCACCTAGATAGTTGTGCTGGTTGTGTTTTCAGGGAACGAACTGTTGGACAAGCTGAAGAACTATTGAATAATATATTGAGTAATGATAATGATTGGACTCTTCCTGAACCACTACCTAAGCCAACTCTGAAGAAGAGAGGTATTCTATTTCTCAGTCCTGAAGGTATGCAAGAGGCAAAGAAACCTATGAAAGAAAAAAGGTATTAAATCTGAAGATGTTAAGAATTTACCACCTATTGAAGAAATACATGGTCTTAATACCCCGACACAGGTAGTAGAGGTAAATTCTCTCTATAGATTTGATGAAGGTGATATTCCTTATACTAAATCTGCTAGTCAATGCTTGGATGAATTTGATAACTTTATTGTTAAACAAGAAAACTTCAATGCATATGTTAGTAGACAATTGAAACAAAATGCTTATATGATGAACGCTTGGGTGATTATATGTTTAGAACTGTTAATGATCTCAAGGTTATTAGTAAACATGCTTCCATGGTAAAAACTCAAGTAGAACAAGTTCTCAAAGCACAAAATGATTTGCTTAATGAGATGAACAATAAGATGAATGATCATGCTGTTAGAGTTATGACTAGAGGTGGTAAAATGACTCAAGAACCTTTGTATCTTGAGGGCCATCCTAAGAGAATTGAACAAGACTCTCAGAGAATTAATGTTGATGCACCTAGTCCATAAAAAAAAGATGATAGGACTTTGCATGCTTCTAGTGAACCTATTATAGACACACCTGAGAATCCAAATGATATTTTTATTTCTGATGCTGAAACACAATCTGGTGATGAACATGAGCCTAGTAATAATGATAATGATGTGGAGATAGAACCTGCTGTTGATCTTAATAACCCACAACCTAAGAATAAAAGATATGATAAAAGAGACTTCATTGCTAGGAAATATTGTAAAGAAAGAGAACAATGGGTTCAGAAACCCATGCCCTTTCCTCCTAAAGCTTCAAAGAATAAAGATGATGAAGAATTTGAGCGCTTTGTTGAAATGCTTAGACTTGTCTTTTTGCGCATGCGTTTAACTGATATTGTGAAAATGTCTCCTTATGCTAAGTATATGAAAGATATTGTTACAAATAAGAGAAAGATACTGGAAGCTGAAATTTCCACTATGCTTGCTCATTACACATTTAAAGGTGGAATACCAAAGAAACTAGGAGATCCAGGAATACCAACTATACCTTGCTCCATTAAAAGAAAATATGTTAAAACTGCTTTATGTGATCTAGGAGCCGGTGTTAGTGTTATGCCTCTCTCTTTATATCGTAGACTTGATTTGAATAAGTTGACACCCACTGAAATCTCTTTGCAAATGGCTGATAAATCAACTTCTATACCCATCGGTATTTGTGAGGATGTGCAGGTCGTAGTTGCAAATGTTACTATCTTAACAGACTTTGTTATTCCTGATATACCCGAGGATGACAGTATGTCGATCATCCTTGGTAGACCCTTTTTGAATACTGCAGGGGCTGTTATTGATTGCAATAAAGGCAATGTCACTTTTCATGTTAATGGTAAAGAGCATACGGTACATTTTCCGAAGAAACAACCTCAAGTGAATAGTATCAATTCTATTGGAAATTTTTCAACAATTACTATTGGAGGTTTTTAATTCCCTATTCCTACTGTCAAAAAGAAATATGATATTCTTATTGTTGGGGACATGCATATCCCCGTTGAGGTAACCTAGTGCTATACGAAGATTCTCTGGTTTCATGTCACTCGGAAGAAGTTTGTTAATAAGACTTGATCAACCTTGTTAATGGATTCCTTTTGACGGGCATGAGATGGATGAATTTAGTAAACACAACTTTCTATAACCACTTTTTACTTTCTGTTATTTAGAATTAATAAAGTAGAAATTCTATTGTTTTATTGTTTTCTGAATTATCCGTGCAATAAAAAATGACTAGAAAATAGAAGTTCTCCAAATGCCCTAAAAATTTAGTATGATTTTTTATGCAATATTTGAAAAAAAATGGCACTGAACACACCCCAGGGGGGTGCAAGTGTGACCACAAGCTCACAGGGCGCGCCCACTGATAACCCACAAGTATAGGGGATCGTTTCTAGCCTTTTTCGATAAATAAGAGTGTCGAACCCAACAAGGAGCTAAAGGCAAAACAAATATTCCCTCAAGTTCTATCGACCACCGATACAACTCTATGCACACTTAGCGTTTGCTTTACCTAGAAGAAGAATAAAACTAGAAGTACTTTGTAGGTGTGGATAGGTTTGCAAGATAATAAAGAACGTGAAAATAAAAGTGAGGTGTTGTTTAAATAAAGAAATAATTAAGCTTAGTAAAACGAGTGTGGATTAGTGGTGGTAGGATTTGTGGAATTGTCCCTTAGCAATTGACTATGTTACTAGACTGATAGCAATTCACCAATTACCGATAGGACAACAAAAATCTACTCAAACATCATAGGATGGCAACATATCATTGGATAACAGTATGAAGCATAAAGCACCATGTTCAAGTAGAGGGTATAGCAGGTTGCAGGAGAGTGGACCGCTGAATATAGATGGGGGAAGGTGATGAAGATGTTGGTGAAGATGACGGAGTTGTTGGAGTAGATCGCCGTCACATGATGATTGCCCCGGCCGCGCTCCGGCGCCACCGGGAGAGAGGGGGAGAGAGCCCCCCTCCTTCTTGGTCTTCTTCCTTGGCCTCCCCCCTAGATGGGAGGAGGGTTCCCCCTCTGGTCCATGGTTGCCATGGTGGCGGAGGGGCAGGAGGCCCTCCGAGATTGGAACTCCCTCCTTATTCTCTTCTGTTTTGCGTTCCCCAGATCTGGCTGAAAACCGTTTCTTAAATATCCGGAGATCCGTAACTCCGATTGCGCTGAGATTTAATCACGATTTTTTTTGGATATAAGCTTCCTTGCGCCAGAAGTAGAGCTCCAACCGACTTACAAAGAGGGCACAAGACACCTGGGCGCACCTAGGGCCTAAGACGCGCCCTGGTGTATCTTGGGAGCTGTGGGCCCCCGTTTGCGTTGATTCCACCTCCCAAAAATCACATATATTCCAAAATAATTCTCCGAAAATTTTTATCGCGTTTGGACTTCGTTTGATATGGATATTCTGTGAAACAAAAAACATGCAACAAACAGGAACTGGCACTGGGCACTGAATCAATATGTTAGTCAAATAAATCATATAAAATGTTGCCAAAAATATGTGAAAGTTGTATAATATTGGCATGAAACAATAAAAAATTATAGATACGACGGAGACGTATCAGCATCGCCAAGCTTAATTCCTGCTCGTCCTCGAGTAGGTAAATGATAAAAAAGATAATTTTTGTTGTGGAATGCTACCTAGCATAATCTTGATCATATATCTAAGCATGGCATGAATATTAAGACACAAGTGATTTAAAGCAATAGTCTATAATTTGACATAAAGACATCAATACTCAGGCATCCCAAGAAACAATCTTGTCTTTCAAAATATCAACGCTAAAGAAAGCTATCCCTACAAAATCATATAGTCTTGTCATGCTCTGTCTTCTCGACACAAAGTATTTATCATGCACAACCCCGATGACAAGCCGAGCAATTGGTTCATACTTTTTAACGCGCTTCAGCTTTTTCAACCCCCACGCAATACGTGAGCGCAAGCCATGGATATAGCACTATGGGTGGAATAGAGTATGATGATAGGGATAAATATAGAGAAGACAAAAAAGTAAGAAAGTCTCACATCGACGCGGCTAACCAATGGGCTATGGAGATGCCCATCAATTGATATCAATGCGAGGAGTAGGGATTGCCATGCAACGAATGCACTAAGAGCTATAAGTGTATGAAAGCTCAACATGAAAACTAAGTGGGTGTGCATCTAACTCTATAATGAGAAATTCCCACTAGTATATGATAGTGACAACATAGGAGACTCTCTATATGAAAAACATGGTGCTACTTTGAAGCACTAGTGTGGAATTAGCATGCCCCTTCTCTCTTCTCTCTCATTTTTTTCTTTTTCTTTTTTTTCTTTCTTTTTCTTTTTTCTTGGGCTCTTTTTGGCCTCACTTTTTTCTTTTTTTTTCTTCTTATATTTGTCCGGAGCCTCATCCCGACTTGTGGGGGAATCATAGTCTCCATCATCCTTTCCTCACTGGGACATGCTCTAATAATGAATAATTATGGTCATCACACTTCTATTTACTTACAACTCAAAAGAAATAAAAATTACAACTCGATACCTAGAACAAAGTATGACTCTATATGAATGCCTCTGGTAGTGTACCAGGATGTGCAATGATCTAGCGTAACAACGATATCAAAAAATGGACAAGCCATGGAAATATCATGCTAGTTATCTTACGATCATGCAAAGCAATATGACAATGAATTCTCAAGTCATCAAAATGGAAGCGGTGGAAGTTGCATGGCAATATATCTCGGAATGGCTATGGAAAGGCCATAATAGGTAGGTATGGTGGCTGTTTTGAGGAAGATATAATAAGGCTTATGTGTGATAGAGCGTGTCATATCACGGGCTTTGGATGCACTGGCGAAGTTTGCACCGACTCTCAAGGTGAGAAAGGGCAATGCACGGTACCGAAGAAGCTAGCAAATTATGAAAAGGTAAGAGTGCGTATAATCCATGGACTCACATTAGTCATAAAGAACTCTTATACTTATTGCAAAATTTTATTAGCCCTCGAAGCAAAGTACTACTATGCATGCCCCTAGGGGGATAGATTGCCAGGAAAAGACCATCGCTCGTCCCCGACCGCCACTCATAAGGAAGACAATCAATAATAAATCATGCTCCAACTTCATAGCATAGCAAGAGACCATACGTGCATGCTTCAGGAATCACAAACCTTAACACCAATATCTTACTAAATATGATCATCCACTAGTACCTCCCACATATTATCATCTCTATATTGCAAAACTATTGCAAGGAATCAAACATATCATATTCAGTGATCCACAAGTTTTATGTAGGATTTCATGACTAACCATGCAAATGACCAATTCCTGTTGACTCTCTAAATAGATATAAGTGAAGCATTAGAGTTTAATTCTTTCTACAAAAGATCACTGATGTCTACTACACAACTTGTTCTTGTAGACTCGTGTTGGGCCTCCAAGCGTAGAGTTTTGTAGGACAGTAGCAATTTTCCCTCAAGTGGATGACCTAAGGTTTATCAATCCATGTGAGGCATAGGATGAAGATGGTCTTTCTCAAACAACCCTGCAACCAAATAACAAATAGTCTCTTGTGTCCCCAACACACCAAATACAATGGTAAATTGTATAGGTGCACTAGTTCGGTGAAGAGATGGTGATACAAGTGTAATAATGATAGTAGATATTGATTTTTGTAATAGTAACAATAAAAAAACAGCAAGGTAGCAAGTAGCAAAAGTGAGCACAAGCTGTATTGCAATGCTTGAAAATGAGGCCTAGGATCCATACTTTCGCTAGTGCAATCTCTCAACAATGCTAATATAATTGGATCATATAACCTTCCCTCAACGTGCGATGAAGAATCACTCCAAAGTTCCTATCTAGCGGAGAACATAAGAAGAAATTGTTTGTAGTGTATGAAACCACTTCAAAGTTATCCTTTCCGATCGATCTATCTAAGAGTTCGTACTAAAATAACACCAAGTTATCCTTTCCGATCGATCTATCCAAGAGTTCGTACTAAAATAACACCATATGATACACATCAACCAACTCTAATGTCACCTAGATACTCCAATGTCACCGCAAGTATCCGTGAGATGATTATACGATATGCATCAAACAATTTCAGATTCATAATACTCAATCCAACACAAAGAACCTCAAAGAGTGCCCCAAGATTTCTACCGAAGAAACAAGGACAAAAACATGCATCAACCCATATGCATAGATTACCCCAATGTCACCTCGGGAATCCGCGAGTTGAGTGCCAAGACATAAATCAAGTGCTCTCAAATCCAACAAAGTATTCAATCCGATAAAAATGAAATCTCAAAGGGAAAACTCAATTCATCACAACAAGATAGAGAGGGGAAAACACCATATGAACCAACTATATTAACAAAGCTCGCGATACATCAAGATCGTGCCAACTCAAGAACACGAGAGAGAGAGATTAAACACATAGCTACTAGTACGAACCTTCAGCCCCGAGGGTGGACTACTCCCTCCTCAACATGGTGGCTGCCGGGATGATGAAGATGGCCACCAGTGATGATTTCCCTCTTCGGCAGGGTGCCAGAACGGGGCTAGATTGGTTTTTCGTGGCTACAAAGGCTTGCGGTGGCGGAACTTATGATCTAGGGTTATTCCTGATGGTTTCTCTATTTATAGGATTTTTCAGCGTTGGAATCACGCGAAGATGGGCCTCGAGGTGAGCACAACCCACCTAGGCGCGCCTGGGCCTCCTGACGCGCCCAGGTGTCTTGTGGTCACCTCCTTCACCTTCTGGTCCTCCCACGAAGCTTCTAGTATCATTGATCAAACTTATGCACTTTGCTAACATTCAGACTTCATAAATTATTTCTTTTATCATTTACCTACTCGAGGACGAGTAGGAATTAAGCTTGGGGATGCTGATATGTCTCCAACGTATCTATAATTTATGAAGTATTCGTGCCATGTTTACAACAATTCTTTCTCATAAAACTCATCATGATAGAGTAGCAACCAATTCACATATTAAGGTTCAAACAATGAATTCTCTTGAAACTCAACAACCTATATTCTTAGTCACCAAACAATTTCAATTCAACTTATTCAACAAAGTCTAAGTAAGAGCTCCACATACTCAATCATCATATAGTCTTCTATGATTGCTAGTACTCAAAGCATATTTTTTAGAACAAATGGCATCCATCGAACACAGAGAAAGATATGGGCTTAATGTTTCGCCTCCCAATTCATTTATGATAGAGATAATTGTCAACAATAATAAATCATGATCAATTATATTTGACTGGCCATATGTGCCTAGATCTTTCCCCACCACATGATGCTTGCCAACTAGAGGATAATTGAGGTTGAAATGAGAACACATACTATTGACTCTTGCATAAAAGTAAATACTGAAAAGTAAAAGATAGGCCCTTCGCAGAGGGAAGCAGAGGTTGTCATGCGCTTTTTGTTTTTGGATGCCCAAGCTCTTAATGCAAAGGAACGTCACATTATATTGCCCCTTATGATAGCAACCTTTATTATGCAGTCCGTCGCTTTTATTACTTTGCCATCACAAGTTCGTACAACGCTCAATTTTCCCTTACAATAAAAGAACAAACATATTTAGGAGCAATTTTTATTGCTTTATGCACCGATGACAACTTACTTGAAGGATCTTATTCAATCCATAGGTAGGTATGGTGGACATTCATGGCAAGAAACTGGGTTTAAGGGTTTTTGGATGCACATGTAGTGTCTCTACTTAGTACGAATTTTTGGCTAGCAAAAGTGTGGCACCCTGGCTCGGAGAAGACCGAAACGCCCCGTATTCCAGCCCAGGGACAAGTCCTCTGGAATACGGCACTGTTGGCATAAAACAAATCAGCTCTTTATTACAATGGATATGGTTACAAAGGGTACAAGGTTTACATCGGCACGACGATACTACGCCTGCCCGGGTAGCACTATGCTAACAGCAGAGTAACTCTCTCGGCAGCGGAACAGCGACGGCGGTGATGGACTCCACTCCGCAGGGACTCTGGCTAGAACACGTATCCTACGTCGCAAACTCGAGATCCTCGACAAGCAAGCAATCATGGCCTGACCTGCAAACTGGCATGACACGCCAGGTGAGTACTTTGAATGTACTCGCAAGCTCACAACAAACATCAGCATTAAGGCAAGACAACATCATAGCAAGATAGCTACTGAAGTAGATGCAGTAAGGTAAAGCATCTTAAGTAGTTTAATCCATACTCCGAATAACCTCAGGATCCAATCTGAATCTGTTCCAAATCCAATCCAAATCATGTAGTTATCCGACCACTCATCTCATAGCCATCCCATGGCTAACATATCATATTCCTGGTACCATCTGCACCACAATTCTGACAAACTTACTTTCTTCCGGGTTGTCTCACAACCCTCAGAATACTCACGATCCACCGAGTACTTCTGATCTTACGACGAGTTATTACATCATTATCACTACTATGGTTGACCACCTAAAGAGGTCTGGACGGACTGTCCAATACCATGGACACGGCTATTCGAATAGATTTTTCACTTTGCAGAGGTTGCGCACTTTACCCACACCATGGAGCACCTGACCTCGTGATCCCATTCGGGTGGACCAGCGTTGCTCCAACGAAACCCGCCTGACCCGTGACTCTCCCATCGTACCACCGGCAATCATCCTCCCCCGGAGTCCTACCCTAGGTGGCCCCTGTGTCACCGCGTGACACCTGCCACCGTCGTGGCTAACAAACTGTCCCAAACGGGGACCTGGTACCATATAACTCAACTGGGCTCACAAGGTTATTGCCGCCTACCGGGCCAAGGTAGCGCGCACGCATAACCTTCCCTGTCGGGCGGTACCGATGAAAGAGCACGCGATCAGACCAAGTCAAGGCTGTCCCATACCGGCAAATGTGGCTGCACGGATAAGTCCGGACAGGTGACTTTGGATCAACCATGAAGTATCTAATCTCCGAACAATCTCTGTCATAGTTGACACTCTGATATCATAGCAATCCAAGTCAACACAATATCTGGCTAGAAATCTGGTAACCAGTATACTTAAGCCACTGCTACTAACTCATCTCCACGAACTGCCGGATGAAATCCGGAATAATCATAGACGGTAATCTCAACATCATGACATCAACGAGTGGGTAAACTACTAGTCACTACAATCCGGTACTCAACATGGTAGTCACCTATCCAAGAATTTACTTAAGCATTGTATAATCTAATTCATTTCACAAATAACTCATACTTGCTGTTAAAGTGAATAGTTGAACTATGACATTGCAATGTGATTATGCAGATGAGAGTTGTGGCTTGCCTGGGGATGAAGGAACCATCGGGAAAGAGTGCGGAGAGTCCACGGAAATGATCGCCGGAAACAGTTCTCTCCCGGAGGGGCTGTTTACGGGCAAGGGCAAAATGGTCATTTTCATAGTGGGACCACATAGTGAAAATGATACCAACAGATAGAGCTCAACGAGATGAAGAAGTGGGCTTTGGATTCACCTCGATCGGAGTCTCGGTTAAAAAGTTATAGCCGTTTGAAGTCTAGGGACCAATCTGCAAATAGATTCCTCACAAACAAGTCCCTGGTGGCTGAAAACAGAAAGCGCCTTCTCCGAGAATACGCTTCCCTGCGGGGAAAACGTACTTTACCCCGAAGAAGCATCGGAGTACGCTTTCGAGAGGGGGAGACGTATTCTGAGGAATACGCCTCCACTTAAATGACGTGGCAGGGGCCGGGCCGGGCGGCTGTGTGGCTGACCGGTGGGGCCCGCGCGCAGGTGGGGTCGCCGACTGGGTCTTCTTCTTCCTCCGTCGACGCCGCGCCTGGCCAGGGCAGGGCCAACCCCGACGAGGCCTGCCGGAGCTACAGGGCACCTCCGGCGAGGCTCCGCCTATGGATGATCTCAGCGGGGCACGGCGCATCCCCTGGGCCCATCCACCGCCGGCGGGGAGGGCTGAGCTGACGATGGCTTCAAGGACGGCGGTCGGTGGCGTCGGGCGATGAGGGGCAGGGTGCTCCGGCGGCGAGGCAATGGAGAGAAGACTCGGGAGAGCTTCGACGGAGTTTGGGTGCTCCACTGATGAAGAAACGAGGGAGGGAGGAGCTCGGCACTGCGCCAATTTAGGCGGAGGACCGCGGCGGGCACGTCGGCCATGGAGGGCGAGGGAGAGCTCTGGGGTTCGGCTGAGCGGCTAGGGAGGGGTAGGGGAGCAAGGGGAGGCTGGTGGTGAGCTTGGGGAGGCGCGGGGCTGCGGCTTTTATAGCCGGGCGCTGGCAGCGGATGAGGATGGCTGCCGTGGCGTCCTCATCGGCGCACTAGCGCTAGCTGACACGCGGAAGATGATGGCGATGTCGGCAGGGTTTCTGGGAGGGCGGAGGAGCTCGTAGGAGCTTCGGGAAGACTCGGGCTCGTCCGTATACGGTGGCGGCTGTAGATGAACAGAGAAGGTACGGCGGTGTTCGTCGTGGCACGGCGAGGAAGAATCCGGAGGGGGAGATGGGTCTAGAGCGAGGGCGATGATGAGGCGAAGCCTCTGGACATGAAGAGGTGGCGAGGGAGAGAAGAAACGGACGAACCCGAGGGGTTCCATCGCCAGAGCACGCTGGCTGGTATGCCAGCCGCGTGGTCACCGCGTGAACTGGCGCACGCGCGCACTCTGACTGGCTACATCATGTCCAATGGGTAGTCCCTCCAAGGCACAGTCTCAGAGAGGTGATGGATCGATGAGGGGAACTGTGGTTGGATGGGAGTGGCCACCTGAAGTTTGCTGTAGCAAACTTGGCCACACCACTGTGATCCACAGGAAGATGATAAGAACCAAATAAGATGTCTGGGAGATTTAGGGTAGGAAGGACTATGATCCTATGAAGTTTGGAGAGAAATGGACCAAGATGTAATATAGTTGCTTTGCAACTAACCAATCTGGTCCAGAAACTCAATCTTGATGTGCCACTCACATGGAGTAGCCACTTGAGCTGAAATTTGGTATATCATGATGATTTGGTCATATGAAGATTCTGTAAAATTTTCATACCATTTGGACATGCCAAAATAGTACTTCCTTCACAGATATCCTCTCTGACCAGAATCTTAAAAAAATTCTAGGGAATTATTGAGAATATTAAATGAGCCCAAATTTTGTGGAGATAGGTTATATGGGTAGGAGAATGCTCTGGTAAATTTTCAGCAATTATGAAGCAATATAAAATATGGTTGCTTCACAATGTGAAAATCTGACCAGAAACCAAGATTTGAGGCTGTGCTCACACAGATGATTGGATAGGGTTGAAGCTTGGTGGAGAGTCATGATTATAGCATATGAAGATGCTTGCAAAATTTTAACTCATTTGGATGCTCCTATCTCGCACTTGCTTCACAAAGCTCCCAGTTGACCAGAAACTTTGGAAATTAGCCAAGGGAGATTTAATATCCAAATGAAGTTGAATTTTGGCATGTGGCAATTATATGGATAGGAAAGAATGCCTAAAATTTTTGAGATCAAGCAAGCAAATATAAAGGGTACTTGCTTCACAAACTGCCAGCTGGGGCAGAATCAGAAAAGGAATATTTGTGAAATATTTTTGAACATGGTAATGAAGGGTTTTAACATATTTGTGGAAGATCTAACCCAAACAATTTATGGGAATTATTTGGAAATCTTTGGAATGATGGAAATGTGGGTTGCTTCACAACTCAGGGCAAACAGGGTTATTCCTTTAATAGAAAAAGAATATTGGGGTTGGTCCAAGATGGAAATGACAAGGTCTTGGGATGGTTTAGAGGTTGGCAAGCCACTAGGGAAGAGGAATCAAGGATAATCCCTCCAGGTTGCAAGACCACTAAGCCACAGAAAGGCAAATCCAGACCAAAATCAAAAGGAAAAATAATGGGCAAAATCCAGGGTGTTACAAAAAGATCCTAGGCAAACACCACATGTTGGAGGATCGATCCATGACAATATAACTTCTATGCAAATATACACAACCATAACTCATTACGTTGTCTTCCTTGTCCAATTTCAACTAGTTTGCTCAAGTTTGAAAATAATTAATGGGTATTCACAATCATAGAAGATGTCCAAGATAATATATTTGTATGTGAAAGTTCTCTTCCTTATACTAATCATTCATGAATTGCTTGTATGATCAATATTGTGATTGTAAAGCTTCAAAAGATTTCACTTTCTAAAACCAATGTGAAGATACTACTAGGCATGATATGAACATATAATTTCTACTTCATGACATTCAATTCATTCAACAATTTACTCATTGGATATAAGTGAAGCACAAGAGTAAATGACAAGCTACTCCAAAAAGATATAAGTGAAGTTCAAGCGGGTAGTCATGTAAATGGGTAGCTATTTGAGGACTCTATTTTATTTAAAAACTTTCAGATCTAAGTATCTTATTAAAACAGCAAGAAAAACAAAATAAAATGACATTCCAAGAATAGCACAACTCATGTGAAGAAGCAAAAACTTAGGCTCAACCGATACTAACCGATAATTGTTGATGAAGAAAGGTGGGATGCCTACCGGGGCATACCCAAGCTTAGATGCTTGAGACTTCTTGAAATATTATCTTGGTATGTCTTGGGCATCCCCAAGCTTGAGCTTTTGTGTCTCCTTAATTCCTTTTATATTACGGTTTCCCTAAATCTTAAAAACTTCATCCACACAAAACTCAACAAGAACTCGTGAGAAAAGTTAGTATAAATCAATGCAACACCTTATCATTCTCTACTATATAAAATCACTAAAATTATTATTTAACATTTCATACTAAAAGCCTATGCATATTTAATAGTCCTATCCTCAAATAGAATCATTAAACAAGCAAACATATGCAAACATAACAGCAATTTGTCTAAACAGTACAATATGTAAAGAGTGCAATTTTACTTACACTTACCTAACTCCAAAAATTAGAAAATTTCCAAACTGTATAACATTTATCATAGCTTATTGTGCAAAAAAAATCAAAACTTTGTCACAATCTTTCTTTTCTCAATAATTCATGCATTAGCGTGCAACTTTCTGTTTTCAAATAGCAACACATAGACTTGCAAAATAAGCATGGCAAAGGCTATACTTGACATTTGTATTGAAGTAAAAGATATAAAACATTATTACAAATAACATCAATCAAATCCTAATAAAATAAAATGATTCTCCAAGGAAAACACATATCATGTGACGAATGAAAATGTAGCTCCAAGTGAGATTATGATAATGTTGGAGACGAAAGAGGGGATGCCTTCCGGGGCATCCCCAAGCTTAGTTGCTTGGATATTCCTTGAATATTACCTTGGGGTGCCTTGTGCATCCCCAAGCTTAGGGTCTTGTCACTCCTTAATCTCCTCATATCGAGATCTCACCTAAAACTTAAAAACTTCAATCACACAAAACTTAACGGAACTTCGTGAGATGGGTTAGTATGATAAAACAAATCATTCAATTTGGTAATGTCAAGATAAGATTCATAATTTTTATCACACAATTCCTACTGTACTCTACAATTTCCACAATTTATATTAAGCTATATAATCCATAGAAACTATAAAACAAGCAAACTATGCATTGAAAACAGAATCTGTCAAAAACAGAACAGTACGTAAATATCTGAATTTTAGTCATACTTCTGCAACTCCAAAAATTCTCAAACTTCTGGAAAACGTAGGAAATTTTTAGATAAATCATATGTAAAAAATTCAGAGTTTTTAGAAGCTCCAGTGAATATAAACATTTCTGTTACTGGAGGCAAAAGTTTCTGTTTTTGCACAGAATCAAGTCAACTATCATCCATACTATCCCAAAGGCTTTACTTGGCACTTTATTTAAACAAAATCTATAAAACATGATTACTACAGTAGCTTAATCATGTGAACACACAAAAACAGTAGGTAAAATTGTTGGGTTTTCTCCCAACAAGCACTTTTCTTTAATGCCTTTTAGCTAGGCATGATGATTTCAATGATGCTCACATAAAAGATAAGAATTGAAACACAAAGAGAGCATCATGAAGCATATGACTAGCACATTTAATTCTAAACCACTTCCTATGCATAGGTATTTTGTGAGCAAACAACTTATGGGAACAAATCAACTAGCATAGGAAGGCAAAACAAGCAAAACATCAAGATTTTCAACACATAAAGAGAAAACTTGATATTATTGCAATATGTAAAAGCATATGTTCCTCTCTCATAGTAATTTTCAGTAGCATCATGAATGAATTTAACAATATAGCTATCACATAAAGCATTCTTTTCGTGACTCACAAGCATAGAAATTTTATTACTCTCCACATAAGCAAATTCAACAAAATAACTATCATGTGATTGAAAATTAAAATCATGATGACAAGTTTCATGGTTATCATTATTCAATATAGCATACATTTCATCACCATAATCATAAAATATAGCAACTTCGTTTTCATAATCAATTGAAACCTCTTCCAAAATAGTGGATTCATCATTAAATAAAGTCATGACCTCTCCAAATCCACTTTCATAATTATTACAATAATATTCAACACCCTCCAAAATAGTGGGATCATCATTACCTAGAGTTGACACTCTTCCAAACCCACTTTCATCAATATAATCATCATAAATGGGAGGCATGCTTTCATCATAGTAAATATTCTCATCAAAACTTGGGGGACTAAAAATATCATCTTCATCAAACATAGCATCCCCAAGCTTATGGCTTTGCATATCATTAGCATCATGGATATTCAAAGAATTCATACCAACAACATTGCAATCATGCTCATCATTCAAAGATTTTATGACAAACATTTTATTGAATTCTTATTCTATCAATTGAGCACAATTTTCCTTTCCATCATTTTCAAGAAAGACATGATAAAGACGAATAATATGAGGACACCTCAATTCCATTTTTTTGTAGTTTTCTTTTTATAAACCAAACCAGTGATAAACAAGAAACTAAAAGATTCAATTGCAAGATCTAAAGATATACCTTCAAGCACTCACCTCCCCGGCAATGGCGCCAGAAAAGAACTTGATGTCTACTACACAACTTGTTCTTGTAGACTCGTGTTGGGCCTCCAAGCGCAGAGT
The DNA here is from genome assembly GCA_011799875.1 of Thinopyrum elongatum. Lineage (NCBI taxonomy): Eukaryota > Viridiplantae > Streptophyta > Magnoliopsida > Poales > Poaceae > Thinopyrum > Thinopyrum elongatum. Next base: position 509,467,127 of record CM022300.1, read on the forward strand.
TTTGTAGGACAGTAGAAATTTTCCCTCAAGTGGATGACCTAAGGTATAGCAATCCATGGGAGGCGTAGGATGAAGATGGTCTCTCTCAAACAACCCTGAAACCAAATAACAAAGAGTCTCTTGTGTCCCCAACACACCAAATACAATGGTAAAATGTATAGGTGCACTAGTTCGGCGAAGAGATGGTGATACAAGTGTAATAATGATAGTAGATATTGATTTTTGTAATAGTAACAATAGAAAACAGCAAGGTAGCAAGTAGCAAAAGTGAGCACAAACTGTATTGCACTGCTTGAAAATGAGGCCTAGGATCTGTACTTTCGCTAGTGCAATCTCTCAACAATGCTAATATAATTGGATCATATAACCTTCCCTCAATGTGCGATGAAGAATCACTCCAAAGTTCCTATCTAGCGGAGAACATAAGAAGAAATTGTTTGTAGGGTACGAAACCACCTCAAAGTTATCCTTTCCAATCAATCTATCTAAGAGTTCGTACTAAAATAACACCAAGTTATCGTTTTTGATCGATCTATCCAAGAGTTCGTACTAAAATAACACCATATGATACACATCAACCAACTCTAATGTCACCTGGATACTCCAATGTCATCGCGTGTATCCGTGAGTTGATTATACGATATGCATCAAACAATTTCAGATTCATAATACTCAATCCAACCCAAAGAACCTCAAAGAGTGCCCCAAGATTTCTACTGGAGAAACAAGGACGAAAACGTGCATCAACCCATATGCATAGATTACCCCAATGTCACCTCGGGAATCCGCGAGTTGAGTGCCAGGACATAGATTAAGGGCTCTCAAATCCAACAAAGTATTCAATCCGATAAATATTAAATCTCAAAGGGAAAACTCAATTCATCACTACAAGATAGAGAGGGGAAAACACCATATGATCCAACTATATTAACAAAGCTCGCGATACATCAAGGTCGTGCCAACTCAAGAACACGAGAGAGAGAGATTAAAGACGTAGCTACTAGTACAAACCCTCAGCCCCGAGGGTGGATTACTTCCTCCTCATCATGGTGGCCGCCAGGATGATGAAGATGGCCATCGGTGATGATTTCCCCCTCCGGCAGGGTGCCGGAACGGGGTCTAGATTGGTTTTTCGTGGCTACAGAGACTTGCGGCGGTGGAACTTCTCATCTAGGGTTATTTCTGATGCTTTTCTATTTATAGGATTTTTCAGCGTTGGAATCACGCGAAGATGGGCCTCGAGGGGAGCACAACCCACCTGGGCGCGCCTGGGCCTCCTGGCGCGCCCAGGTGTCTTGTGCTCACATCCTTCACCTTCTGGTCCTCCCACGAAGCTTCTAGTGCCTCTTTTATTCCAAAAAAATCATCAAAAAGTTTTGTTGCATTTGGAGAACTTTTATTTCTACGCAAAGAAACAACACCACGGTAGTTCTACTGAAAACAACGTCAGTCCGGGTTAGTTCCATGCAAATCATATGAAAACCATATAAAATTGTTGTAAACATGGCATGAATACTTCATAAATTATAGATACGTTGGAGACGTATCAATCACGCTCTAATAAATATAAGTGAAGCGAAAGAGCATTCTACAAATATCGGTTTTCCATGTGAAGAGAAACAGACAATCCAAACTTCAAATGATATAAGTGAAGCACATGAAGCATTCTATAAAGCCATACTCAACAGATATAAGTGAAGTTCAATGAGCATTCTATAAATCAACCATGGACTATCTCATACCAGCATGGTGCATAAAAGAAAAATGAAAACTAAACACAAAATACGCTCCAAGATTTACACATATCACATGAACGAAACGAAAACGAAAACATACCTATACTTGTTGAAGAAAAATGGGATGCCTTCCGGGGCATCCCCAAGCTTAGACGCTTGAGTCTACTTGGATATTTACTTGGGGTGCCTTGGGCATCCCCAGGCTTGAACTCTTGCCTCTCCTCCTTCTCCTTATATCGAGACATCCTCGATCTTCGGACACTTCATCCACACAAAACTTAACAGAAAACTGGTGAGATCCGTTAGTATAATAAAGCAAATCACTACTTTAAGTACTGTTGCAAACCAATTCATATTTTGTTTTTGCATTGTAGCTACTGTATTATAACTTCTGCATGGCTTATACCACTGATACAATCGATAGTTTCATCAAAACAAGCAAAACGATGCATCAAAAACAGAATCTGTCAAAAACTGGATTGTCTGTAGTTATCTGAACTTTGACCATACTTCTGTTGCTCCAAAAATTCTAAAAAATTAGGAAAAAATAAAAAAAATTCAGAGAAGTACTATGTAAAAATTTTAGAAACTTTTGACATTCCAGTAAAAAAAATGTCAAATCATGCACTATAGCCAAAGTTTCTGTTTTTGCACTGCACATACCAACAAGCAATCTAATCATCCTATAGGTAAATCTTGGCACATTATTTTTATAATACAATGTATTTGTACAAGGGGATAATTATTTTTGTGAGAAACTTCCATGAAAAATTCTACATTGTTTCCATGAGCATGAGTGCAATTGTTCAAGGTCGACCCTCACTTCTCCAATGCATAACCTTCAAATCGCTTCTCTTTTTGAAAAAGTTTTTAAGTTCCCCTCTATATTTTTTTGTTTTTAAACTTTATAAAAGCACTCAACAGAATAAAATGACTCTCTAAACCTTCCTGGTTATCTCCCTGACAGCGCTTTCTTTAAAGCCATTAAGCTAGGCATAAAGTGCTCAAGCAATGGATCCTCCCGGATCCTAAGGTATATCAAAGCCAATTTTAATTAACAATGATTTGGCATTTAGTAGTGAGCACAAAGCAACATATATCATGCGATGACGAAGTCTAACTCTCTTCCTATGCATCGGCATGTCATAAAAGAACAATTCATGCACATCAAGTAAAGGCCAATACATAGCATAAGCAATTTCTTGCAATTTTATCGCGTTGGAAACATAGAGAGGCGGAGATGTAGTCCCTCTGTCATAATAATTGCAAGTAGGAGCAACAAGCACATGCATATTATATTCATCAAAAATATCATGTGCAACAGTAAAAGGCAACCCATCAATGTAATCCTTAATAAGTGCAAACTTCTCCGATATAGTGTAGTTGGGAGAATTCAAAAAGATAATAGGACTATCATGTGTGGGTGCAATAGCAAAAATTTCATTCTCAACATAAGGAACTATAGCAAGTTCATCTCCATAAGCATAATTCAAATTGGCATCATGGCCACAAGCATACCAAACATCAAGTTCATCAAAAAGGGATATTTCAAATGAATCGATGGGATCATAGAAATTATCATAGCATTCATCCTTCGGTAAGAACGAAGGGGGATAAAGAGTTACTCTCATTAGAATGTGGGCACGGGTAGCTAATCCACTCTTCCTCCTTTTCACTACTAGGAGAAAGCCTACTAGTAGCGCTTGAAATACCTATAGCAGTAGCGATGGGTCCAGCGCTTCTGCTAACGTGCTACAGCTAAGTTGTAGCAGTAGCGCTGGTCAGGGCAGCGCTATTGGTAAGTAGCCAGTAGCGCTGCCCTGACCAGCGCTACTGCTAACTATCTGGAGTGCTGCAGAAAAGCAAGCGCTGCTGCTAATCCAGCGCTGCTGCTAGATGCCTTCCAGCGCTGCTGCTAGTATTCCTGCTTTCACAGATTTATACCCCCTCTACGTATTTGTGATGTATTTGTACATGCTCTATACAGTAGTTTCATCAGATCATAATAAACATACACTATTCTCATCATATCATACACATACAGTAGTCTCGTCATACCATCATCATCATCATTCAACACAAATATCATCACATCTCGAAAATAGCGATACACAAGGTATGTCATGTCTCGAATAAATGCAACTGCATGGTCATGGCACACACACAAGTTTCATCATCTCTATCTAAACCATGATGTAGAAGAGAAGAGCGATCAGCATGAGCAAGAGCGCGACTATGTAGTACTTCTTGAGGCACCGGCAGTTTCGCTCCTGCTCTTGCCAGAGCGTCCACCTCAAGTAACTACTTTCCGCTTCGGCTCTGCTGTCGAACCCTCTGTGGCTAGCACCCGGGTACTTGTCCACCTGGTCCTGAGCGTCTGGCCAGTGGTCGTACACTCCCGGAACCCTCCCAATGAACACGGCGTAGCAGTCCTTCGCCATCTCTGATCTATGTACCTGCATCGTCAGTTGATGAATTGAACGATAATATGCAACATAATGTACTTAAGAAAACAAAGAGGCATAATTAGCAAAATACAAGCAACCTATAGTAAACATAAATAACGAAGTTCCTCATACCCAAACTAATTAACTAGAGCGATCTATGCTAGTTCAGGACCACGGTTTAATTACATCACATAGTTTCGCCGTGCATAAATTCAAAGTTTTGCCATAAAAATACAGTAGTGACACATTGTCATCGACAATCAGTCCTCCATGTCGGCGGTCCAATCTTCATAGTAAGGGAGGAAGCACCCGAGCTTATTGAAAGGCTTCAGGTCCAGACGCTGAGCGAGTAGCAATGCTCGGACATCATCCCGCGTGATTGGCCCATGGCAGAACATCCCTGTTGGTTCGAGGACCTGCTTCATGATCACTTGGGCAAGTTCACACTGTACGTGATAAAACTCAGCTCGGATTCGATGATCCGTCTTTCCTATGCTTGTGGCCCAGTTGACAATCTCGGCATCGTTGGTAGTAGCTGACATGCGAAGGCATTGATTATCCCTTCTATACTCAATTAGGTGATGCATGAGGTAGAATCCATCAGCCTTACTGGTGTACGGTTGCTGGATGCAGCAGAAGTCAGTCTTATGGCTGAAAGCCAGCCCGTTCTTCTTGTGCTTTTTCACCTTGATATATCCACCAGACAGGCTGAAGGTGAACAGGGCACTATCGAGAACACTCTTTATGTGCGTGTAATCCTTTTTCTTGATGTTCTTTGATGAGTCCAAGTACATAGCATGGGAGTATTCTCGGTACAGAATGATGAGGATGGCACCCCCCCGCCCCCGCTGCGCAAATTAAGTACACCTCAAATTAGCCCCCATGCTTGCAAAGGAATGATTAAAACTTCCGAAAGGATATGCGCGGATGACTTACGTGGGATGATAAGGCAGGAGAATCGCTTCCTTGTCCTTATTAGCGATCATGAAGTCGCCGATATACTTGCTCGCATAGTCGTGGTGCTCTTTGCAGACTGCCAAGAAGCTCTCGTGCATATAGTACGGGTCCGCGACACAGATATATTTTATGTTCTCGATCCTGATGAAGTAGTTGAGATACAGCGCATACATGTGGATGAACTGGAAATCCATCTTGGTCATGTGGAACATGTCGTAGATGTAGTCAAATCGCAGGATGAACTTATCCGCGGGCCATCTCTCGACGTACAACTTCCCACCCGGCACCTGAGCCGCGTAAAGTGGGTATCCTGGTTTTCCGAGATGAGAAGGCTTTTCTCTCTGGCCAACACATCGTCATGGAGTCTCCTTAGATCATTGTTCAGTATGTCCTCTAGCGCTTTCACAGGTAGGATCGGGTCACCGGCGACATGGAAACGCTTCGCACCTTCGACAGGTATTCTGTCTACCACCCTGGGCTTCAGAGGCGGCTGGCTGCTTGAAGCAGCTCTGGCGCCTTTAGGGCCTTTCCTGTTCGGTCTCCTCCTTTGCTTCTTGGCGGGTGGCGGTAGTGAGCCCACCATACCTTCCCTAACCACCACCCCCAGTGTCGTCGGGCTAATTAGTGGATGGCCCTCGGGTTGTTGCTGGGTAGAGGCAGCATCTGGAGGCGTCTCTTGCGAGGATCGCTTGAAGAGAGACTTTTTCATTCCGCCTTAGGACGTTCCGGCTCCGGCAAATCAAGCAGCATCAAGTCATCATCCCACGCTCATAGCCTGAGTCTTCGTCGTCCTGAGCCATCAATCCTCCATCATCATAGGCGGTATTGAAATACTTGTCTGGGTCATCATCATCCTCCTCCATGTCATCATCATCATTTGCTTCTTCGACAATGGGGGCGACATCATCTGGCACTAATGGAGGCTCTCCCTCGCGTCGTCCGCTATCACCTGCCACGACAGGTGTAGGTAATTTGGTAGGTGGGGTGGTGTTCATACCTTCTTGAGAAGCTGTCGTTGGTGTGATATTGGGCGCCTCGATACGAAGAAGAGTCTTCGGCCAAGGCAAGAACCAGCTCTTGCATGCGCCAATCCGCTTAGGGGTCTCCTCGTCATCGATTGGTACCGAAGGAGGCAAATCCTCGAAGCCCGCTAAGACACTGGCCACGTTAACCTTGAAGACGCCATCGGGCATCTCTCGGTTGTGGAACATGCGGTCCTTCGGCTTCACGATCGTTACCTTTCCCACGGCCACCTTCTGGCCCTTGATGTCGTAGAGTAGGGTGCACGGGGTATCGTCGGCCTACGAAGAAGACATGTCTGCGACGTCAAACATCCGAAAGGCAACTGAAACGGAAGACTATAGACATGCTGGTGAAAAGGGTATGACGCGTAATTACCGTGAGGGCGTCGAGCTCAGCCATAGACGAAGGCCCGCCGAGCATGCCAGAGACGGAGGTCGGGCTGCTATGAACAGGAGTAGGACCTTTTGCGGTTGCTTGAGCAGGTGCTGGTGCTGTGATGTTCACCGAATTGCTCCCGACGTAGCTGGGAAGGGGAAAGTCCTTTGGCCCTTTATTTGGATTTCTCTTCGACCAATCGATAATTGCCGGAATCAAGCTGGCCACCGCGTCACTGTCCGCTGCATTGACTACCCCGAGCAACTCTTCTTTGGTCTCAGCTTTGGTCTTATTGACCGCAATCGCGACCTTCTCGTCGATGTTCTGCTGAGTGACCAACCGTCTCTTCCTTCTTTCCTCTGGCTCCTCGCGGTAGCACGTCTTCCATGAGGCGCCATCTACGCGGTTTGTCCTCCGGCACCTTTTTCAGTATTTTTAGGGCCCGGTTGAATGGGGTGTCCCACTTGGGCCTAGTCGACGACTGTGACGACTCGTCGCTTTCGACTGCCTTTTGGTGCTGCTCTTTCTGCAAAAGGAACGTGGATGGTATACTAATGTGACAAAACTTGTAGTCTCATGAACTCCCTCATGTTCGGGTCCGTGTAAAAGATCTTTTTGACGCGGTCCCACTTGTACCGGGCCCTGATCCAGTCACGCTCCAGTGGGTCGGTGAACTCCGCCAAGGGGTCTGGGATTCTGTGACTTTCATGTTCGGTGTCCTCCTTGGCCCATACGTGCCTCTTCCCCTCGTAACCACGGCTTTCGAGGCGGTGGGGAGGCGTGTTCCTGGTCTGGAGCGCCTTCATTTTCTCCGACCTTGCCTTAACTTCTTCTTTAGCTCAAGTCTCCTTGAATTTTTCTAAGTCCTCTTCCTTTATTGATGGATTATCAGCATGAATCTTGGACCACGGTTCATTCTTCGCAATCGCTTTTTTCACCCGAACTTTCCAGGCGGACAAGTCATTGGAGAACGTCACCATCGCCTTGTCGTTTATCTTTGTCATGGCGTCGTCATCCCACGGATCTTTGCTTTCATCCCGGCCGGGGAACAGGAACCTATTGTGCAACTTCTTTAGGAGCATGTTCTTCATATATGGTATCTTCTTCAACTTCTCGTCATTGATGGTGGCGATTTCCCTGAGGATGCATCCTAGTTGATTGCCCCAGCACGAGCGCGCTTCCTCCGGCGCCGTTGGCTCTAATTTCTTGGGGTGCATCTCCGTGACCACATTTTGTCCGATGCCAAGCTTGTTTGGTCTTCGTGACCTCTTCTGCTTCGGTGCTTTACCGGCTACGACAGCATCGTTGCCGGTCTTGGGGGTGGTGTCGGTGCCGGTGCCAGTGTCGGCGTCGGTGTCGAGGTTGGTGCCACTGCTGCCACCATGCACCCCCATCTGGTGTTCGTCCAGGTAATCGAAATAATGATTTGCTGCCTCGATGGGGTCTTCTTTGAGGCGAGCAGAACCCCCGGCTTCGGCGTGGCTAGACATGTTTCCTATTCAACAATTGTAAATAAAAGATATAATGAAGAAAAAAGGGGCATATATTTGGTCGGAATGTTGATTCATTCCCCTTCCAGCAAATCCCGGGCACTCCATATGGCCTAGTTTCTAGCACAAGTCATGCCAAAAATCATGAATTTTTTTGGCATGACCTTTGCTAAAAAGTGGACATCTGGAGCGCCTAAAATTTGCCAGAATGGAAATGAATCAACATTCCGGCAAAACATAGGCCACTCAGATATTCTTCGACATTCAACCAACATTGCAAAATCATATAACATCAATGACATATATCATTTGCAAAATATATCATTCAAGCAAGTACATAGAGTGAAATGACCTCACTAAACATTACAAAATAGTGGTCTTTTCAAAAACCAAAAACCTTTGCAAAATGACCTCACTAAACATTTGCTATTATATATACCTACAAAAATTCCTAAATGCTGTCTCTCTCTCTCTGCTACTGCCCTAACCAACTAAATTGCCCTATAAACTAATTTGCTACTGTTTTTTCCTAAATGATCTCTCTCTCTCTCTCTGCTACTGCCCTAAACTAATCTACTACTGCCCTACCACAGGGCATATCATGCTCCTAAAACATCATCTAGGGTTTTATATCATGCTCCTAAAAATTTGCTACTGTTTTTTAATGCAATTTGCTACTGTTTTTTAGTTTAGTGCATTTTTGCAGCTATGCAATTTGCTATTGTTTTTTATTTATAGTTAAAAAAGTCCACTGTTTTATTTATAGCTAAAAAAGTCCACTAATTTTGCAATTTTAGGGAGCTACTATTTTTGATAAATTGCCTAGCTTCAAATAATTTGCTCCTGTTTTTTATGGCTATTTTTTTTGCTAATTTAGCTAAATTTGCTACTGCCCTAAAATACACATGATGATTTTGACTATCTAGAATCCAATGAACTTGAATCAATGTTTTGTTATGTCTATTTCCATAACAATCTTTAGTTAACAGTAGCTAGGGTTCATCTGTCCTAATTTTGCTAACAGTAGCTAGGGTTCATCACAGAGAGAGAGAGAGAGAGAGAGAGAGAGGAAGGCAGGGGAGTGGAGAGGGAGAGGCTTACGGGCTCGGGCGGTCGGCGGTGAGGGAGGGGGAAAGGGGGATATCAGAGTGGAGGAGGAGAGAGGGAAGGATGTGGAATACAGGCCGGAGGAGGTGGGAGGTAGGCGTGGGGATGGGAAGGGGGCGGCGTCGAGGGCGAGGACAGGGCCCGCGGGGTGGTGACGGTGACGTCGAGGGAGGGCTCGGGCGATGGCCGACGTCGAGGTCGACGGCGGGCAGGGGCGACGGCCGGCGTGGCGACAGAGTGGGGGGAGAGGTTGTAGGAGAGGGGCGAAATGACTTGGTGAAATTTTGAGCCCGCGGGGGGGGGGGGGGGGGGGGGGGGATAACTGAAAATAGCAGTAGCGCTGGATTGGGAACCAGCGGTACTGCTAACTTAGCTATAGCGTTGGATCCTAAACCAGCGCTACTGCTAACTATTCCAATTTTTATTTTTTTAATTCTAAAATACAAATAGCAGTAGCGCTGGATTAGGGTCCAGCGCTATAGCTAAGTTAGCTAAGTTAGCTATAGCGCTTGTTCCCAAACCAGCGCTACTGCTATTTTCCTTTTCTAGTTTTTAGTTTTCTTTTCTTTTTATTATTTTCCTTTTCTAGTTTTTAGTTTTCTTTTCTTTTTATTATTTTCCTTTTCTTTTATGTTTACTTTTCTTTTTCTTTTGTATTGCTTTCTCCCTTTTGTTTTTGTTTTTTCTTTCTCTCGACGACGGTGTCTCCCTCCCACACTGCGCGAATATCACCGGAATCATGCATACACTGACCGATAACGGTTACTTAAGTGCGTACACAAAATAGATACATATATATAAATGATGGTTTCTCAGCTGCGTCGACGACGTTTCACATTGAGCTTCTTCCCTTTCTTGTTCGTTGCCGAATAATTGAGCCCCTCCTTGTGACTTTCCCGGAACCATGGAGTACGATCTTTCTTAGGTAATCTAGTATTGATTCTTCTTTTCACGTATGCTTCATTGTCATCGTCATCTTCCTTCATCGGGTTGTCGTATTGGTCGTTGTCTTCCTTGTTGGCGACTCCATCCATTCCAATGATGCTCCTTTTGCCTCTCCTCACGACAACACGGCTGGGATTGGTCGGGTCGGTTATGAAGAAGCATTCTGTCACGTGCTTAGCGTGTACCCATGGCTCATTTTTGGCGATGATGTTAACGTTCACGGTAGTGCTCTTCGCGTCGGGTATAGACATGGTAGTGAAATACTTGTTTTCTCTTACGATGTCCTTAGCCCATCTGACACGGAACATCATCACATCGTGCATTCCAGCATAGTCAAGCTCCCAGATCTCTTCGACCCTTCCGTAGAATCTTTCAGTGGTGCCGTTAGCGTCGGTCACGCATTCAATTGTCACCCCGGAGTTCTGGTAATCACTGTCCATGTCTTTGGCCTCTGTGTAGAACGTGTACCCATTGATATCGTATGACTGATAGGTCGCGAGTTTGGGCGCGGGGCCATGTGCTAAGGTGTGTATGAGCAATCTGTCCAAACTTCCCTCTTCCGGGGGATTTTCAAGAACTTGCTCTTTGAACCAATGCAAGAAAGTGGCATTGTGCTCTACAGTAACTTCGTCATCTGTCTTGAGCATCCCCTTATCATGGTACTTCTTTGCGATGGTTTCTTTGTGCCGTGCCACATAATCATCTACCACATCTAGGTGTTGTAGCACTACTAAGTTAGCCATGTCAAAGTCGTTCCATCGATCCGAGTAGTCCACGTGCAATTCCCTACGGCCGTTGTTGTGACCTTCTCCTCCAAGCCTCCCATCGTGCTTCTTGACGGGCAAACCAACAACAGGGTCTCCGACGCCTATATAATTCTCGCAAAAGGAGATGCACTCATGCATCAGATACCCCTGGACGATGCTCCCATCGGGACGGGACATGTTATGAACGAATCCTTTGATGACCCCATTCATCCTCTCGAACGGTATCATGCTATGAAGGAATGTCGGCCCGAGGTCGATGATGTCGTCCATGATGGGGACACACAGATGCACCATGACGTCAAAGAACACGGGCGGGAAGTACATCTCAAGCTCACATAGTATGACAACAATCTCTTCCTATAGCCTTCGGGGCTGCTTCACACTTATGGACTTTCGAGAGATAACGTCGAAGAAGTTGCAGAGACCAGTAAGCGTGTCACGGACGTGCTTGTCCATTATCCCTCTAATGGCAACCGGGAGTATCTGCGTCATCATCACGTGACAGTCATGAGACTTCATCCCGCTGAACCTTTTCTTCTTGGTGTCTAGAAATCTGCTTATCTTCCCACAGTAACTGGAATTGACTTTGATTCCCATAAGGCACTTGATGAATTGATCGATCTCCTTCGCACTTAAGGTGATGCAAGAAGGGGGCAATAATTCTCCTCCTTCTTGTTGAATTTTCTGCCCCTTTCCCCCTCCTCCGTCTCCGTCTCCGTCTCCTCCGTCGACTTTTTATGGTGGAGATCTTTCCTGATCTTCAAATCTTCCAAGTCTTTCCTTGCCTTCGGCCCATCCTTGGTCTTCTCCGGCATGTTCATCAATGTGCCAAGCAAGCCCTCGAGGACATTCTTTGTGATATGCATTTGATCAAGGCAATGAGGCGTGCCGTGATTGGGCCAGTACTCCAAGTCCCAGAAAACAGACCTCGTTTTCCATACCTTCAGCAACGGCTCCGACACCTTTTTCATCTTTCCCGGCTCGGGGCACTGTTCCCAGTTTTTCAACAACTCATAGATTTCGACGCCGCTCCTCTTATGTGGCGTCCCATGTCCCATGTCCATGTCGGTGTTTTCCATAACGTGTCTAGCTCCTCTTTCAGAAGCCCCATATACAGGTTAATATTATTTCCCGGTTGCTTCGGCCCTTGAATCAGCATGCTCATGTGTATGTACTTTGTCTTCATGCACTTCCATGGGGGGAGGTTGTACATCCATACAAAGATGGGCCATGTGTTGTGGTTGGTGTTCTGGTTTCCAAACGGATCCATGCCATCGGTACTCGCACCAAGCACGATGTTCCTTGGATCTTCTGCAGCAAATCCATATACGGCGTTGAATGCTCTCCACTGGCTACCATCTACAAGGTGTCTCAGCTTCGGATCATCTCCATCGTCGGGCTTCTTCCTCTCCGCCTGCAAGCGCATGAGCTTTGCATCCTTAGGATCTACGAAATACCGCTGCAGATGGGGAGTGATCGGAAAGTACCATACAACTTTCTAAGGAGCTTTCTTTCCTACCTTCTTGTATCAAGAAGCATTGCACACTGGACAGCTGGTTTTTTCCACATGCTCCCCCCGATAAATGATGCAATCGTTGATGCATGCATGGTACCTAATGTGTGTCAAATCAAAAGGGCAAACGATTTTCTTGGCCTCCTCGACACTAGTAGGACACAGGTTCCCCGCGGGAAGAACTTTATTATGTAGATACTTCAAATGCTCATCGAGGCTTTTGTCTGTCCATTTGTTTTTGGCCTTCATCTTTAGAAGTTTGAGCGTGAAACTCAAGTGGGTCACCTCAGGATCGCAACCATCATACAATGGAGTCTTCAAGTCTACTTCAAGTTGCGCTAGCTTGGCCTCCTCTCTAGAAGCAGCTCTCTCACTAGTCATACTCTTGCGAAGGAGGTCTCGAACATGAGGGTCCTGCACGACTGCACTTAGTAGCGTCGAAGACTGCGGCGTGACCGCCACCTCTTCTCTGCCATGTCCGGACTCTTCTTCGCCGTGTCCGGAATCTTCTCCGCCGCCGTCATTTCCGGACTCTTCCCCGCCGCCATGTCGGGCGCCATCGTCTTCGTGTCGATCGGTCATCTCTTCGTCTAGCCCCATGTCGTTATTCCCTGCCATGTGGAAGTCCTCATCATCATCATCTTCACTTATCCACCGAGTATAGCCATCCATGAAACCATTCATCAGCAGGTGCGCCTTCAAACTGGCACGATCAAAAGGGTCCAAAAGGACTCCTTCTTTGCATCTTGTACACGGACATATAATCCTAGTCTGATTATTTGCATACATGTCCATCACCGCGGATTGCATTTATCGCTCCACCTTCCATCCACTCACCTTCATGACCGACTGCATGGTATAACAAGCAAAAGGGTTATAAACAAAATGCATGCATGCATCAAAGTCATATAAAAATTTGGCATGACCTTGCCTAAAAATAGGACATATCGAGTTTGCTCGAAATTCGCTGAAACGGTAATAAATCGACATTTCGGCAAAACATAAGCAACTCGGGGGCATGTCACTCGCACAAATCTCTCCATATCCCAAACACACATATTCCCCATTCTTGAAATGCACAACTTTTTACTTACCTATCTCCCGAGAGATCGAGACCGAGCACGGTTAGATGAGGCCTTTCGCTACCTATAGGGATCGAAAGTGTGGATGGCTAAATAGCTAGCTAGATCTAGTTGTTGGGGAGGAGAGATGACTCTAGCTAACTAATGGAGAGGGAGTTATGGTGGAGGGGGGCATTAATGGGGAGAGAAGAGAGGTAGGAGGAAGAGAGAGATACGAGAAGGCCATTTATGGAGGAGAGTTATGGTGAAGGGGGGCATTAATGGGGAGAGAAGAGAGGTAGGAGGAAGAGAGAAGAAGGGAAACAATAGTGGAGAGGGGAGAGGGGAAAGGAAGGGGAGAGAGGGCAAAGGGGGGGGGGAGGGGGAGAGAGGGGTGAAAAGGTGGCACCTGCCACAACTAGCAGTAGCGCTGTTTCAGAGAAAGCGCTGCTGCTATGGTACTTAGTAGTAGCGCTTTCCAGGAAAAGCGCTACTATTAAGTGGGGCCCATTATCAGTAGCACTGCTGTTAAATAACGCGCTACTGCTAAAATCTTAGTAGTAGCATTGTATTCTGGACAGCGCTGCTACTACAGCTAGCGTCGGTGGCCTCGTCTGGTCCCACTTAGTAGTAGCGCTTTTTTATTTTCCAGTGCTACTGCTAAAGAGTTACTAGTAGCGCTGCCCTGGAACAGCTCTACTGCTAATTAGCAACAACGCTTGCTATTTTCCAGCGCTACTACTGATGTCCTACCTATAAGCATTTCCCTAGTAGTGTTTGTTCTTCGCTCTCCTCCTCATCTTTTTCATCTAAATGAGCTCACAATTTCATCAATTTCTTCTTCCATAGCTTCCTGCAAAATATTAGTCTCTTCTTGGACAACGAAGACTTTCTCAATAAACTCATTAATATCGGCATTATATTTATAATTCTCATAGCAATATTTAAGTATAGCAAAATTTTCAGGTCTATAAACAGCATCATCATAATCTTCATACTTTTCAAACATAGATTCTGAAGGAAATATGAACTAGAGGCAATAATAAAGTTGTTATTATTATATTTCCTTATTCATGATAAAGGTTTATTATTCATGCTAGAATTATATTGACCGGAAACTTAAATACATGTGTGGATACATAAACAAATACTGTGTCCCTAGTAAGTCTCTACTAGACTAGCTCGTTGATCAAAGATGGTTAAGGTTTCCTAACCATGGACATGAGTTGTCACTTGATAACGGGATCACACATCATTAGGAGAATGGTGTGATGGACAAGACCCATCCGTTAGCTTAGCATATGATCGTTCAGTTTATTGCTACTGCTTTCTTAATATCAAATACATATCCCTTCGACCATGAGATCATGCATCTCCCGGATACCGGAGGAATACCTTGTGTGCTATCAAACATCACAACGTAACTGGGTGATCATAAAGATGCTCTACAGGTATCTCCGAAGGTGTCTGTTGAGTTGGCATGAATCGTTGGGATTTGTCACTCCGTATGACAGAGAGGTATCTCTGGGCCCTCTCGGTAATACACATCACAAGAAGCTTGCAAGCAAAGTGACTAAGGAGTTAGTTGCAAGATGATGTATTACGGAACGAGTAAAGAGACTTGCTGGTAACGAGATTGAACTAGGTATGGAGATACCGACGATCGAATCTCGGGCAAGTAACATATCGACAGACAAAGGGAATTACGTATGTTGTCATAAAGGTTCGACCGATAAAGATCTTCGTAGAATATGTAGGAACCAATATGTGCATCTAGGTTCCGCTATTGGTTATTGACCGGAGAAGCGTCTCGGTCATGTCTACATCATTCTCGAACCCGTAGGGTCCACACGCTTAACGTTCATTGACGATATAGCACTATATGAGTTATGTGAGTTGGTGACCAAATGTTGTTCGGAGACCCAAATGAGATCATGGACATGACGAGGAGCTCCGGAATGGTTTGGAGGTAAAGATTTATATATAGGACGATGCTATTTGGTCACCAGAAAGGTTTCGGAATGTACCGGGTAATCATCGGATCACCGGAAGGGGTTCCGGGAGGCCCCGGGAGGTTATTGCGCCATATGGGCCAAACGAGGGGAGCACACCAGCCCACAAGGGGCTGGCGCGCCCCACCTCTGGCCGCTG
Organism: Thinopyrum elongatum; assembly: GCA_011799875.1. Taxonomy (NCBI): domain Eukaryota; kingdom Viridiplantae; phylum Streptophyta; class Magnoliopsida; order Poales; family Poaceae; genus Thinopyrum; species Thinopyrum elongatum. The sequence continues at coordinate 509,482,699 of CM022300.1, forward strand.
CCCTTGGGGAGAAAAGGAATGAGGGGAGTGAGCCTCCCCTTGCATTCCCTCTCCTCCCCTCTCCTTCCCCCCGAGAGCAAATAAGGAAGGGGGCGCGCCTAAGGGCAGACGCCCTAGGGCTGGCCGCCGGCCCCCTAGGGGTGCACCTGGGCAGCCTCCTCCTCCCCCACCTATATATATGTGAGGAGGGGAGGGTCAACACACACCACAATCCCCAAGCCGTGTGCGGCGCCCCTCTCCCTCTAGTTTGTCCTCGGTCATAATTTTCGAAGTGCTCGGCGAAGCCCTGCGGAGATAGTTACACCACCATCATCACCACACCATCGTGCTGCCAGAACTCATCTACTACCTCGCTCGACTTGCTAGATCAAGAAGGCGAGGACGTCATCGAGCTGAACATGTGCTGAACGCGGAGGTGTCGTGCGTTCGATACGTGATTGGGCGGATCGTGAAGGTGGACGACTACATCAACCGCGTTGATAAACGCTTCCGCTTAACGATCTACGAGGGTATGTAGACATACTCTCCCCTCTCATAGCTATGCATCTCCATGGCTAGATCTTACGTGTGCGTAGAACTTTTTTTGTTTTCCATGCAACGTTCCCCAACAGCGGCATCAAGAGCCAGGTCTATGCATAGATGATATGCACGAGTAGAACACAAAGGAGTTGTGGGCGGTGATGTTCATACTGCTTACCACCAACGTCTTATTTTGATTTGGCGGCATTGTGGGATGAAGTGGCCCGGACCAACCTTACATGTCCACGCACATGAGACCGGTTCCACCGACTGACATGCAACTTGTTTTGCATAAAGGTGGCTGGCGGGTGTCTGTTTCTCCTACTTTAGTCGAATCAAATTTGACTATGGCCGGTACCTGAAGAAGGTTAAAACAACAAACTTGATAATCACCGTTGTGGTTTTGTGTAGGTAAGAATGGTTCTTGCTAATTGCCCGTTGCAGCCATGTAAAACATGCAACAACAAAGTAGAGGACGTCTAACTTGTTTTTGCTGGGCATGTTGTGATGTGATATGGTCAGGATATGATATGATACATGTTGATGTATGAGATGATCATGTTTTGTAATAAGTTCACGACTTGCATGTCGATGAGTAAGACAACCGACAGGAGCCTTAGGGTTGTCTTTAATTATTATATGACCTGCGTGTCAATCACTAAGTGCCATGTAATTGCTTTACTTTATCGCTATGCGTTTGCAATAGTTGGTGAGACGACCCCGACGCTACGATGGAGATCAAGGTGTTGTGCCGGTGACGATGGAGATCATGCCGATGTTTTGGAGATGGAGATCAAAAGCACAAGATGATGATGGCCATATCATGTCACATATTTTGATTGCATGTGATGTTTATCCTTTATGCATCTTATTTTGCTTAGAACGACCGTAGCATTATAAGATGACCCCTTCACTTAATTTCAAGATAAAAGTGTTCTCCCTGAGTATGCACCATTGCTAAAGTTCATCGTTTCGAAGCACCTCATGATGATTAGGTGTGATAGACTCTAAGTTCGCATACAATGGGTGTAAGCCAGTTTTGCACATGCAGAATACTTGGGTTAAACTTGACGAGCCTAGCATGTACAGACATGGTCTCGGAACACTGGAGACCGAAAGGTCAAACGTGAGTCATATAGCAGATATGATCAACATAGAGATGTTCACCATTGATGACTACCCCATCTCATGTGATGATTGGGCATGGGTTAGTTGATTTGGATCGTGTATCACTTAGACAACTTGAGGGATGTTGATTTAAGTGGGAGTTCATTAGTAATTTTATTATTTGAACTAAAATTTATCATGAACTTAGTCTTAATAGTTTTTGCATATCTATGTTGTAGATCAATGGCCCGTGCTACCGTTCCCTTGAATTTTAATGCATTCCTAGAGAAAGCTAAGTTGAAATATGATGGTAGCAACTAAACGGACTGGGTCTGTAACTTGAGGATTATCCTCATTACTGCATAGACGAGTTATGTCCTTGATGCACCACTAGGTGACAGACCTGCTGCAGGAGCTACTGTAGATGTTATGAATGTCTGGCAGACTCGATATGATGACTACTCAATAGTTCAGTGTGCCATGCTTTACGGCTTAGAACCATGACTTCAAAGACGTTTTGAACGCCACGGAGCATATGAGATGTTCCAAGAGCTAAAGTTGATATTTCAAGCTAATGCCCGGGTTGAGAGATATGAAGTCTCCAACAAGTTCTATAGTTGCAAGATGGAGGAGAACAGTTCTATCAGTGAACACATACTCTAAATGTCTGGGTTCATAACCACTTGACTCAGCTGGGAATTGATCTTGCAGCTGAGAGTGTTATTGACAGAGTTCTTCAGTCACTGCCAACAAGCTACAAAGGCTTCGTGATGAACTATAATATGCAAGGGATGACGAAAACGATTCCTGAGCTCTTCGCGATGCTGAAATCGGCGGAGGTAGAAATCAAGAAGGAGCACCAAGTGTTGATGGTTAACAAGACTACTAGTTTCAAGAAAAAGGGCAAGGGAAAGAAAGGGAACTTCAAGAAGAATGGCAAGCAAGTTGCCGCTCCCGTGAAGAAGCCCAAAGCTGGAACCAAGCCTGAAACTGAGTGCTTCTACTGCAAAGGAAATGGTCACTGGAAGCGGAACTGCCCCAAATACTTGGCGGATAAGAAGGATGGCAAAGTGAATAAAGGTATATTTGATATACACATTATTGATGTGTTCCTTACTAATGCTCGTAGTAGCGCCTTGGTATTTGATAATGGTTCGGTTGCTCATATTTGTAACTCAAAACAGGAGCTGCGGAATAAACGAAGATTGGCTAAGGATGAGGTGACGATGCACGTCGGGAATGGTTCCAAGGTCGATGTGATCGCCATCGGCACGCTACCTCTACATATACCTTCATGATTAGTTTTAGACCTCAATAATAGTTATTTGGTGCCAACATTGAGCATGAACATTATATCTGGATCTTGTTTATTGCGAGATGGTTATTCATTTAAATCAGAGAATAATGGTTGTTCTATTTATATGAGTAATATCTTTTATGGTCATGCACCTTTGATGAATGGTCTATTCTTGTTGAATCTCAATTGTAGTGATACACATATTCATAATATTGATGCCAAAAGATGCAAATTTGATAATGATAGTGCAACATACTTGTGGCACTGCCGTTTAGGTCATATTGGTGTAAAGCGCATGAAGAAAATCCATGCGGAAGGACTTTTGGAATCACTTGATTATGAATCATTTGATACTTGCAAACCATGCCTCATGGGTAAGATGACTAAAACTCTGTTCGCCAGAACAATGGAGCGAGCTAATGACTTATTGGAAATAATACATACTGATGTATGCAGTCCGATGAGTGTTGAGGCACGCAGCGGGTATTGTTATTTTCTGACCTTCATAGATGAATTGAGTAGGTATGGATATATCTACTTGATGAAACACAGGTCTGAAACATTTGAAAAGTTCAAAGAATTTCAGAGTGAAGTGGAGAACCATTGTAACAAGAAAATAAAGTTTCTATGATTTGATCGCGGAGGCGAATATTTGATTTACAAGTTTGGGCTTCATTAAAACAATGTGGAATTGTTTCACAACTCACGCCACCTGGAACACCACATCGTAATGGTGTGTCCGAACGTCGTAACCGTACTGTATTAGATATGGTGCGTTCTATGATGTCTCTTACCGATTTGCCATTATCGTTTTGGGGTTATGCATTAGAGACATCCGCATTCATGTTAAATAGGGCACCGTCTAAATCCGTTGAGACGACACCATATGCACTATGGTTTGGTAAGAAACCTAAGCTGTCGTGTCTTAAAGTTTGGCGATGTGACGCTTATGTCAAAAGGCTTCAGCCTAATAAGCTCGAACCCAAATCGGAGAAATGTGTCTTCATAGGATACCCTAAGGAAACTATTGGGTACACCTTCTACCACAAATCCGAAGGCAAGATCTTTGTTGCTAAGAATGGGTCATTTCTAGAGAAGGAGTTTCTCTCTAAAGAAGTGAGTGGGAGGAAAGTAGAACTTGATCAGGTAATTGTACCTTCTCTCAAATTGGAAAGTAGCACATCAGAGAAAACCGTTCTCGTGATGACTACACCATTTAGAGACGAAGCTAATGATGATGATCATGAAACTTCGGATCAAGTTACTACTGAACTTTGTAGGTCGACTAGAACACGTTCTGCACCAGAGTGGTACGGTAATCCTGTCCTGGAAGTCATGTTGTTAGACAACGGCGAAGCTACGAACTATGAAGAAGCTATGATGAGCCCAGTTTCTGACAAATGGCTTGAGGCCATGAAATCTGAGATAGGATCCATGTATGAGAACAAAGTGTGGACTTTGGTGGACTAGCCCGATGATCGGCAGGCCATTGAAAATAAATGGATCTTCAAGAGGAAGATGGACGATGATGGTAATATCATTGTCTACAAAGCTCTTTCTTGTCGCGAAAGGTTTTTGACAAGTTCAAGGGGTTGACTATGATGAGACTTTCTCACCCGTAGCGATGCTTAAGTCTGTCCGAATCATGTTAGCAATTGCCGCATTTTATGATGCAACCAGAAGGTTTTGTTGATCCTAAAGGTGCTAACAAAGTGTGCAAGCTCCAGTGATCCATCTATGGACTGGTGCAAGCATCTCGGAGTTGGAATATACGCTTTGATGAGGTGATCAAAGAATATGGTTTTATACAGACTTACGGTGAAGCCTGTATTTACAAGAAAGTAAGTGGGAGCTCTGTAGCATTTCTAATATTATATGTGGATGACATATTATTGATTGGAAATGATATAGAATTTCTTGATAGCATAAAAGAATACTTGAATAAGAATTTTTAAATGAAAGACCTCGGTGAAGCTGCTTATATATTAGGCATCAAGATCTATAGGGATAGATCAAGACGCTTAATAGGACTTTCACAAAGCACATACCTTGACAAAGTTCTGAAGAAGTTCAAAATGGACCAGTCAAAGAAAGGGTTCTTGCCTGTGTTGCAAGGTGTGAAATTGAGTCAGACTCAAAGTCCGACCACGGCAGAAGATAGAGAGAGAATGAAAGTCATTCCCTATGCCTCAGCCATAGGTTCTATTATGTATGCCATGATGTGTACCAGACCTGATGTGTGCCTTGCCATAAGTTTGGCAGGGAGGTACCAAAGTAATCCAGGAGTGGATCACTGGACAGCGGTCAAGAACATCCTGAAGTACCTAAAAAGGACCAAGGATATGTTTCTCATTTATGGAAGTGACGAAGAACTCGTCGTAAAGGGTTACATTGATGCTAGCTTCGACACAGATCCGGATGACTCTAACTCACAAACCGGATACATATTTATATTGAATGGTGGAGCTGCTAGTTGATGCAGTTCCAGGCAGAGCGTCATGGCAGGATCTATGTGTGAAGCGGACTACATAGCTGCTTCAGAAGCAGCGCATGAAGGAGTCTAGTTGAAGGAGTTCATGTCCGATCTGGGTGTAATACCCAGTGCATCGGGTCCAATGACAATCTTTTGTGACAACACTGGAGCAATTGCCTTAGAGAAGGAATCCAGGTTTCACAAGAGAACCAAACACATCAAGAGACGCTTCAACTCCATCCGTGAAAAGGTCAAGGATGGAGACATAGAAATTTGCAAAGTACATACGGATCTGAATGTGGCAGACCCGTTGACTAAACCTCTTCCGCGGGCAAAACATGATTAGCACCAAGACTCCATTGGTGTTAGATTCATTACTATGTAATCTAGATTATTGATTCTAGTGCAAGTGTGAGACTGATGGAAATATGTCCTAGAGGCAATAATAAAGTTGTTATTATTATATTTCCTTATTCATGATAAAGGTTTATTATTCATACTAGAATTGTATTGATCGAAACTTAAATACATGTGTGGATACATAAACAAATGTCGTGTCCCTAGTAAGCCTCTACTAGACTAGCTCGTTGATCAAAGATGGTTAAGGTTTCCTAACCATGGACATGAGTTGTCACTTGATAATGGGATCACATCATTAGTAGAATGATGTGATGGACAAGACCCATCCGCTACTGCTTTCTTAATGTCAAATACATATTCCTTCAACCATGAGATCATGCAACTCCCGGATACCGGAGGAATACCTTGTGTGCTATCAAACGTCACAACGTAACTGGGTGATCATAAAGATGCTCTACAGGTATCTTCGAAGGTGTCTGTTGAGTTGGCATGAATCGTTGGGATTTGTCACTCCGTATGACAGAGAGGTATCTCTGGGCCCTCTCGGTAATACACATCACAAGAAGCTTGCAAGCAAAGTGACTAAGGAGTTAGTTGCAAGATGATGTATTACGGAACGAGAAAAGAGACTTGCCGGTAACGAGATTGAACTAGGTATGGAGATAACGACGATCGAATCTCGGGCAAGTAACATATCGACAGACAAAGGGAATTACGTATGTTGTCATAAAGGTTCGACTGATAAAGATCTTCATAGAATATGTAGTAACCAATATGGGAATCCAGGTCTATTGGTTATTGACCGGAGAAATGTATCGGTCATGTCTACATCATTCTCGAACCCGTAGGATCTGCACGCTTAACGTTCATTGACGATATAGTACTATATGAGTTATGCGAGTTGGTGACCGAATGTTGTTCGGAGACTTGAATGGGATCACGGACATGATGAGGAGCTCCAGAATGGTCCGAAGGTAAAGATTGATATATAGGACAATGCTATTTGGTCACCGGAAAGGTTTCGGAATGTACCGGGTAATCGTCGGATCATCGGAAGGGGTTTCGGGAGGCCCCGAGAGGTTATTGGGCCATATGGGCCAAACGAGGGGAGCACACCAGCCCACAAGGGGCTGGCGCACCCCACCTTTGGCCGCTGGCCTTGGGGAGAAAAGGAAGGAGGGGAGTCGGCCTCCCCTTGCCTTCCCTCTCCTCCTCTTTCCTTCCCCGCGAGAGCAAATAAGGAAGGGGGCGAGCCTAAGGGCAGGCGCCCTAGGGCTAGCCGCCGGCCCCCTAGGGGTGCGCCTGGGCAGCCTCCTCCTCCCCCCACCTATATATATGTGAGGAGGGAGAGGGGCAACACACACCACGATCCCCAAGCCGTGTGCGGCGCCCCTCTCCCTCAAGCCCTGCGGAGATAGTTGCACCACCATCGTCACCACGCCGTCATGCTGCTAAAACTCATCTACTACCTCGCCCAACTTGCTGGATCAAGAAGGCGAGGACGTCATCGAGCTGAACGTGTGCTGAACGCGGAGGTGCCGTGCGTTTGGTACTTGAGCGGGCGGATCGTGAAGGTGTACGACTACATCAACCGCATTGATAAACGCTTCCGCTTAACGGTCTACGAGGGTACATAGACATACTCTCCCCTCTCATAACTATGCATCTCCATGGAAAGATCTTGCGTGTGCATAGATTTTTTTTTCCATGCAACGTTCCCCAACAGATTCAGTTTCATAAGCACCCTTAAAAGCAAGAAATTCTTCTATTCGTTCCACATCATAGTAATCATATCTACCATTAGCATAAGAAGCTAAGGTTTCATTATCATTAAATTTGCATGAAAAGGGAAGGTGTGGAGCCTCCATCCTAGAGCAACAAGTATAATCATATCTCTGGCATAAATTCCAAGCATACCAATGATACATATCAATTTGATCCCATAACAGTTTCCCTTCTTGTGGCAAGCGATAATCCCTAAAGTATTCATGTTGATCCAACGTGTCTCCCATTATCAAGTTGAATGGGGTTTTCTCAGGATTATCAAAGTAGTGTTTAGTATTTTTCACATAACAAGCATCGAGGGTTTTAGGAGGTTCCCCATCTCCATGAGTAGCAAGTACAACTAATTTTTTTGGTATTTCGTGTTCCATATCCATAACTAAAGATAGAGAACAACTTAGAACAGAAAATAAAAACTACTTAGTGATAAAGCAAACAAGCACACACGAGAATATTCACCCCACGCTATTGCTCCCCGGCAACGGCACCAGAAAAAGGGCTTGATAACCCACAAGTATAGGGGATCGTTTGTAGCCTTTTTTGATAAATAAGAGTGTCAAACCCAACGAGGAGCTAATGGTAGAACAAATATTCCCTCTAGTTCTATCGACCACCGATACAACTCTACGCACACTTAACGTTTGCTTTACCTAGAACAAGAATAAAACTAGAAGTACTTTGTAGGTGTGGATTGGTTTGCAATATAATAAAGAATGTGAAAATAAAAGTTAGGTCTATTTAAATAAAGAAAGAATTAAGTTTAGTAAAATGAGTGTGGATTAGTGGTGGTAGGATTTGCAGAATTGTCCCTTAGCAATTAACTACGTTACTAGACCGATAGCAATTCACCAATAGCCCCCCCCCTTCTTCTTCTTCCTTGGCCTCCCCCTAGATGGGAGGAGGGTTCCCCCTCTGGTCCATGGTTTCCATGGCGGTGGAGGGTCAGGAGCCCCTCTAAGATTGGATCTCCCTCCTTGTTCTCTTCTGTTTCGCGTTCCCCAGATCTGGCCGAAAACCGATTCTTAAATATCCGGAGATCCGTAACTCCGATTGCGCTGAGATTTTAACACGATTCTTTTCTGGATATAAGCTTCCTTGTGCCCGAAGTAGAGTTCCAACCGACTTACGAGGAGGGCACAAGACACATGGGTGCGCCTGGGGCCTGGGGCGCACCCTGGTGTATCTTGGGAGCTGTGGGCCCCCGTTTGCGTTGATTCCACCTCCCAAAAATCACATATATTCCAAAATAATTCTCTGTAAATTTTTATCGCATTTGGACTTTGTTTGATATGGATATTCTGTGAAACAAAAAACATGCAACAAACAGGAACTGACATTGAGCACTGGATCAATATGTTAGTCAAATAAATCATATAAAATGTTGCCAAAAATATGTGAAAGTTATATAATATTGGCATGAAATAATAAAAAATTATAGATACGACGGAGACGTATCACCCACCCCCTGGGCGCGCCTAGGTGGCTTGTGGGGCCCATGTAGGCCCCCTCACTTATTCCAGCCACCCATCCACTTCTTCTTCCTCCAGAAAAAATCACACCATTGCTCAAACCCGTGTTCTTGCTCATCTTGCTGCCATTTTCAATCTCTTTGCTTGGAGCTCCGTTTCCGAAACTGTTTTAGGGAATTGTTCATCGAGAAAGAAAAACCATGAGGAGGTGGTTAAGGGGCTCGTCAAGCCGTAATTCGAAGGAAACTTTGAAGGAAACTCCGGTAAAAAAACCCAAGTACAATCTTCCGCGTGCGGCGGAGGTTCGGCCGTATGAATGGCCAAGTGATGCATTTTTTAAGGAGGCGGGAATTTATGATGATTTCTATTATTTGGCGGTGAATGCCGGCATTGTACCCTTCCTCCAAGATAAGTGCGGCCAATACCTCCTACTCACTAATATCTTCGTGCAAAACTTTCACTTTTATTCTAGGAAGGAACCACCCATGGTAGAATTCCACCTGTACGATGAGCCTAAGAAAATGACATTATATGATTTTTGCAATGTTTGCAAAATACCTCATGAGGCCCGCATCAATGAGCCACATCCTAGAGGCATGGAGGATTTCATAACTGTCACTACTGTGGGGGAAGAGAGAGGAGTGTCAGAAGCTAGAGTAGCTAGTTTAAATTTTCTTGTTTTACGTTACTATGCATTATTTGCCGGGAGATGTCTGACTAATCGTGGGGAGAGTGGAACTCTCAGTTCACCCGACCTTGCTATTTTGCGCCATGCTTTATATGCTGATAGAACTTTTAGTTTGGGCGCTATGGTTGCTCGGCGGTTACACACAAACCGTTCGAACGGTAGTATTTTTGGTGGTGTCTATGCCTCTCGCCTCGCTAAATATTTTGAGATTCCTATTAGACACGAGGAGGATGAGGAGATGCTGCTACCCACGGAATATTTAGATTATGCTAGCATGGTAGCGCATCACTTTATTAACAATGATGATCAAAAGCGACTCCTGTACAACTTGGTATTCAGTCAGGGTACGTCTGAGATTATTACCTTGCCTGCACCTTCTTTGTTCAATATTCATCCAGGCAGGTACATTATTATGCCTAAAGATATTTATGCGTGCTAGAGCTTAACACAACCCCTAGTGCCTGAGCCAGTTCCAGTACCTGAGCCATATCAGGAGTCTGTGTATCTGTGGTATCCACAGGAGCTCGCCAACCAGTGGAACCCTCTGGACCCTCCGTAGTATCCAGGAGAGGGTTACTTTGAGCCGTGGCCATAGACCAACTTAGGCCAAAAGGCTAAGCTTGGGGGAGTACGTATCTCTCATCGACATTACATTCATGCATCACACATTCATTCCAGTTGTCAGTGTTCATCCTTCTACATTGTATAATCCATATTAATTTATTTTTCTTGCTTTCTTCGTGTGTGTTTCAAAAACTTTGATAAAATCCAAAAATATCTCTTGCTTCTTTTCAGTTTTTCTTTCTAGTTTAATTAGTTGTAGTACTAAAAGAAAACCCAAAAAGATTTCTTGTTCTTCTTTTACTTGTTGGGAGCTTCCCCGTGTAAATACTTTTTCTCGTTTTTGTTTTACTTTCTTGAGAAAAACTAAAACTCCAAAAATATTTCAGTGTATTTCTTTGAAATTATTTTCTTTTTCTTTGGGTCGTAAGGAGAAGACCACGATGAAAATGTTGAGTGGCTCTCATATGCATTATTGTTGATCTAACAAAGAGCCCATATTACCTTGTCTTCTCCTTTGAATAAATGTTTGTAGATTCCAGCTTAGTCCAATGCACATGCACTCTTATTATTATTCACATCGTTTGGTCGTGCAAGTGAAAGGCAATAATGACGATATTTGATGAAATGATTGAGATGAAGAAAAGCTTGTATGAACTCGACCTATTTTGTTTTTGTAAATATGATTAGCTCATCGTTCCTGATTCAGCCCATTATGAATGAAACATGTTTGCAATGACAATTAGAGATTATAGTTACTCATGCCATGATAAATTAGCTAGGAGTGGATAATGTGGTTTGTCTTGTGTGCCAACATGCATTTAAAATGGTTGTGATGTAGTATGATAGGATGGTATCCTCCTTTGAATGATTCAAGTGGATTGACTTGGCACATGTTCATGCATGTAGTTGAATCAAAATCAACATAGCCTCCACGAGATTTATGTTCATGGTGATTTATATCCTACTCATGCTTGCATTCAATGTTGATTAATATCAATGCATGTTTATGACCATTGTCACTCTCTAGTTGGTCGCTCCTCAATCTTTTTGCTAGCCTTCACTTGTACTAAACGGGAATACTGCTTGTGTATCCACTTTATTAAACCCAAAGTTGTTCCATATGAGTCCACCATATCTACCTATATGCGGTATTTACCTGTCGTTCCAAGTAAATTTGCATGTGCCAAATTCTAAACCTTCAAATAATAATTTGTTTTGTATGCCTGAATCGCTCATGTAGCGACTGAGGGATGTCATTATCTTCCATGCTAGGTGGGTTATTCTCACGATGAGTGTTTATTCACTTGTCATTCATGAGAAAGTGGCTGGTAGTTGGGATGCCCAGTTCCATGATCAAAAGAAAAAGCAAAATATAATAATGAAACAAAACTCCCCCAGGACTGTTGTTGGTAGGTACGGTACCCATGGATTCGGCTAGCCGTGGAGTGTGCTTGTTGGTGGAGGGGGAGTAAAACTTTACCATTCTATTTGGGAACCGCCTATAATGTGTCTAGCATGGAAGATAGTGATATCTCTTAGTTGTTATGTCGACAATGAAAGCATACTAATCAAAATTATATTCATCTCTGTTTTAAAAGCTTCGAGTTCTAGCACCACTACAAATCCCTGCTTCCCTCTGCGAAGGGCCTATCTATTTACTTTTATTGTTGAGTCATCATCCTCTTATTAAAGCACCAGCTGGAGAGCACTATTGTCATTTATATGCTTTGTTTTTATTCGATGTTGAGTACGACTATGATTGGATCTCTTTTGCCATGAATTACAATGTCCAGTCAGTCCTTGATCTTCAGGGGTGCTCTGCATTTATGTTTTGCGGTCTCAGAAAGGGCTAGCGAGATACCATTATGTCATATTATATCATGATTGTTTTGAAAAGTGTTGTCATCTCAGATATCTTATTATTGCTCGCTAGTTGATTATGTCATTGATATGAGTAAATGTGAGACCTAAGTGTTATTGTGAATATGGGTAGTTCATAATCCTTGCTGAAAACCTGAACATTGGTTAGACATATTTGCAACAACAAGATCAAACAGAGTTTGTAAAAGTTTTTCTTTGTCACTTTCAATTTGTCAACTGAATTGCTTGAGGACAAGAAATGGGTTAAGCTTGGGGGAGTTGACACGTCTCCATCGTATCTACTTTTCCAAACTCTTTTGCCCTTGTTTTGGACTCTAATTTGCATGATTTGAATGGAACTAACCCGGACTGACGCTATTTTTAGCAGAATTGCCATGGTGTTATTTTTGTGCAGAAATCAAAGTTCTCGGATTGACCTGAAAATTTACGGAGAATATTTTTTGAATATATAAAAAATACTGACGGAAAAAGATACCAGAGGGGGCCACCTAGGGGCCACAAGCCCTGAGGGCACGCCTACCCCCAGGGCGCCCTGCAGGCTTGTGGGCCCCCTGGACCGTCTACAACCCTAACTCCAACTCCATATATACCTATTCGCGGAGAAAAAAACCAGAGAGAAGGATTCATCGCGTTTTATGATACAGAGCCGCTGCCACCTCCTGTTCTTCATCAGGAGGGCTGATTTGGAGTCGGTTCAGGGCTCCGGAGGGTGGAATCCGTCGCCATCATCATCATCAACCTTCCTCCATCACAAATTTCATGATGCTCATCATCGGGAGTGAGTAATTCCATCGTAGGCTTGCTGGACAGTGATGGGTTGGATGAGATTTATCATGTAATCAAGTTAGTTTTGTTAGGGTTTGATCCCTAGTATCCACTATGTTCTGAGATTGATGTTGCTATGACTTTGCTTTGCTTAATTAATGCTTGTCACTAGGGCCTGAGTGCCATGATTTCAGATCTGAACCTATTATCTTTTCATGAATATATATTGTAGACACCTATTACGTGTTATGATCCACATACCCCAAGGTGACAATAATTGGGATTCTTTCAGGTGATTACCGTAGTTTGAGGAGTTCATGTATCCACTAAGTGCTAATGCTTTGTTCCGGTTCTCTATTAGAAGGATGCCTTAATATCCCTTAGTTTCCTTACGGACCCCGCTGCCACGGGAGGGTAGGACAAAAGATGTCATGCAAGTTCTTTTCCATAAGCACATATGACTATATACGGAATACATGCCTACATTATATTGATGAATTGGAGCTAGTTCTATGTCACCCTAGGTTATGACTACAACATGATGAATATTATCCAACACAATTATCCATCGCTGATCCAATGCCTACGAGCTTTTCACATATTGATCTTTGCTAAGTTACTTTCGTTGCTGCTGCTGTCACAATCACTACAAAACTGCTACTGATACTTTTGCTACTGTTACCGTTACTATCATACTACTTTGCTACTAAATACTTTGCTGCAGATATTAAGTCTTTCAGCTGTGGTTGAATTGACAACTCAACTTCTAATACTCCTGAATATTCTTTGGCTCCCCTTGTGTCGAATCAATAAATTTGGGTTGAATACTCTACCCTCGAAAACTGTTGCGATCCCCTATACTTGTAGGTTATCACCCTTGTCCTTAATCAGCCCCCTTCGAGAGAGAAACTTTTCCGGTGATTCTTTCCGCGAGCCCCTCACACTTCTCCCTGGTGGATCCTTCATCCCCAGGCAAGCCATGACAACCACTTGCATGATGGTCCTACAATAGCAATGGTTTTCCACTTGAATATTTAATTATTTTGTGCATGTTAATGTTTTATATGTGATTGTGAATCCATGCTTATCTTTATGATCATTTGCATCTAGTTGGTTAAATGATTACTTGCTAATATTATCATCATGTTCTATTCTGGTAATTATGCTCGATGTTAGTGGTCATGCTATGTTTATATGTAGTGTTATTATTTGTTATACTTGTGCTATTGATGATCATCATTATGCCATGCTCATTTACATCTAGAGAAAGATTTATTGTTGATTATGCTTCCCATCCATGTTCATGTTGATATCATACTCATATGCATCGTAATTTCATCATGCTATTTTATTATGACTCAACTCATCATCATTCAAGTTAAATTTGAGGTTAATCCAACTTGAACAACTATTGGCTGAGTCATGGTGCCATCGAATCGAGCTGACCAGTTTAGCCACACTTGCCTTATGGGGGGCCCTTATTCGGTGTATAGTCATGCCTCTCGCCGGTGCTTCCAACTAGGGAATGTTATGTGCGCGCGCTACCCTCATCAGGTAGGCGGCCATAAGCCTTGTGTGCCCATAGTTGTATGGTATACCATTGTCTCCGTTTGGGACCGTTTTTGTTTTTCCACGACGGTGGCCGGCCACGAAGGTGGCAGATGTCCAGAGTGGCATCCGGGGCCACCCATGACTTAGCCCAAAGGGGAGTTGGTCGGAGTGGCCGGGTGAGTGTCATGCAATAGATTGGTTTTGTCGGAACGCCGCTGGTCCACCTGAATGGGAGCATGATGCCATGGGTTCCGTAGTGTGGGTATAATGTACTAACCTCTACAGAGTGTATAATCTACTGATAGCCGCGCCCGCGGATATGGGCCCAGTTCGTAGTAGGTCACACTGTGGGTTAATAGTAATAATAACCGGACTAATAAACAACCCCGGTTCATTGAGGACAGAAGTTGGTTGATCTTTATGTGATCTCGAGATGATTGCGATGGCTGGTGGCTTGCCCTCCAAGGCCCTAGGGTCGTTGGTCAATGGTGGAGGAAGGAAATCCCTCCTTTCCTTTCCCACAGATCGCGATCGCTTTTTTTAGGGATCCAGATCTTATCCCTTCGGGATATGATACTATTCCTTTTAAGGGAGGATCTTGGTGTGCCTAGACCAGGGTTGTGGGGACTTCCTCCACTACCCATGTTCATGTGGGTCCCATAAAGTAGGTGGGCCCCACTCAAACTATTTTCGGAACCCTGATAACAACTTTCCATATATGAATCTTTACCTCCGGACCATTCCAGAGCTCCTCGTGATGTCCCGGATCCCATCCGGGATTCCGAAAAACCTTCTGACTTTCCACTATTAATATTTGAACACTACCCTAGCGCTACCGAAAGTTAAGCGTGAGACCCTACGAGTTAGAGAATCATGCAGACATGACCGAGACTTCTCTCTGGTCAATAACTAATAGCGGGACCTGGATGCCCATATTGATTCATACATATTGAGCGAAGATCTTTACCGGTTGAACCACAATGTTAAGGATTCAGTCCATCCCGTATGCAATTCCCTTTGTCCGGCGATATGTTAATTGTCTGAGATTCGATCATCGGTATCCCCATACCTAGTTCAATCTCGTTACCGACAAGTCTCTTTACTCGTTCCGTAATACAAGATCTCGTGACTAAAATCACCAGTCACATGAAGCTTCTTATGATGTTGTATTACCGAGAGGGCCCAGAGATATCTCTCCGTCACACGGAGCGACAAATTCCAGTCTCGATCCATGCAACCCAACAAACACCTACGGAGATACCTGCAGAGCACCTTTATGATCACCCAGTTATGAAGTGATGTTTGATAGCACACAAGGCATTCCTCCGGTATCCGGGAGTGGCATGATCTCATGGTCTAAGGAACAGATACTTGACATGAAGAAAGCTATAGCAAATAACTAAACGATCTGATGCTAAGCTTACGGTTGGGTCTATCCATCACATCATTCTCCTAATGGTGTGATCCCATTATCAAATGACAACTCATGTCCATGGTTATGAAACTTTAACCATCTTTGATCAATGAGCTAGTCTAGTAGAGGCTTACTAGGGACACGGTGTAGTTTATTTATTCACACATGTATTTAAGTTTTCGATCAATACAATTCTAGCATGAATAATAAACATTTATCATGAACGAGAAATATGATAATAACCATTTTATTATTGCCTCTAGGGCATTTTTGCAACAGTCTCCCACTTGCACTAGAGTCAATAATCTAGTTCACATCGTTATGTGATTAACACCCAATGAGTTCTGGGGTTTTATCATGTTTTGCCTGTGAGAGAGGTTTTAGTCAATGGGTCTGCAACATTCAGATCTGTGTGTACTTTGCAAATCTCTATGTCATACTATAGATCCTGCTACCATGCTCCATTATATGTATCCGGTTCAAGACTCAAAATCATTCGGATCAGTGTCAAAGCTTGCATCGACATAACCCTTTAGGACGAACTCTTTATCACCTCCATAAACGAGAAAACATTTCTTTAGTCCTCTTTAGGCACATAAGGATAATTTTGACTGCTGTCCAATGATCCACTCCTGGATCACTCTTGTACCCCCTTACCAGACTCATGAGAAGGCACACAACAGGTATGGTACACAACATGGCACACATTATAGAGCCTATGACTGAAGCATAGGGGATGACCTTCGTCCTTTCTCTTTCTTCTACCATGGTCGGGCTTTGAGTCTGACTCAACTTCACACCTTGCAACACAGGCAAGAACTCCTTCTTTAACTAGTTCATTTTGAACTTCTTCAAAATCTTGTCAAGGTATGTGCTTTGTGAAAGTCCTATCAAACATCTCGATCTACCTCTATAGATCTTGATGCCCAATATGTAAGCAACTTCACCTAGGTCTTTCATTGAAAAACTCTTGTTCAAATAACCCTTTATGCTTTCTAGAAATTCTATATCATTTCCAATCAATAATATGTCATCCACATATAGTATTAGAAATGCTATAGAGCTCCCACTCACTTTCTTGTAAATACAAGCTTCTCCGTAAGTTTGTATAAAACCAAAAGCCTTGATCACCTCATCAAAGCGTAAATTCCAACACCGAGATGCTTGCACCAGTCCATAGATGGATCGCTGGAGCTTGCATACCTTGTTAGCATCCTTAGGATCGACAAAACCTTCTGGTTGCATCATATACAACTCTTCCTTAAGGAACCCGTTAAGGAACGCTGTTTTGGCGTCCATCTGCAAGATTTCATAGTCATAATATGCGACAATTGCTAACATAATTCTAACAGACTTAAGCATCGCTACGGGTGAGTAAGTCTCATCATAGTCAACTCTTTGAATTTGTCAAAAACCTTTTGCGACAAGTTGAGCTTTATAGACGATGACATACCATCGACATCTATCTTCTTCTTAAAGATCCATTTATTCTCAATGGCATGCCGATCATCGGGCAAGTCTACCAAAGTCCATAATTTGTTCTTATACATGGATCCTATATCGGATTTCATGGCCTCAAGCCATTCGTCGGAATCTGGGCTCATCATTGCTTCTTCATAGTTCGTAGGTTCGCCGTTGTCTAACAACATCACTTCCAGGACGGGATTACCATACACTCTGGTGCAGAACGTGTCCTTGTCGACCTACGAAGTTCAGTAGTAACTTGGTCCGAAGTTTCATGATCATCATCATTAGCTTCCTCTTCGGTTGGTGTAGGCATCACGGGAACTGCTTTCTATGATGTGCTACTCTCCAGTTCAAGAGAAGGTACAATTACCTCATCAAGTTCTACTTTCCTCCCACTCACATCTTTCAAGAGAAACTCCTTCTCTAGAAAGTACCCATTCTTGGCAACAAAGATCTTGCCTTCGGATCTGTGGTAGAAGGTATACCCAATGGTTTCTTTAGGGTATGCTATGAAGACACACTTCTTCGCTTTGGGTTCGAGCTTATCAGGTTGAAGCCTCTTGACATAAGCATCGCATCCCCAAACTTTAAGAAATGACAACTTAGGTTTCTTGCCAAACCATAGCTCTTATGGTGTCGTCTCAACGGATTTAGACGGTGCCCAATTTAAAGTGATTGTTATTGTCTCTAATGCATAGCCCTAAAACTATAGTGGCAAATCGATAAGAGACATCATAGAACGCACCATATCCAATAGAGTACGGCTACGACGCTCAGACACACCGTACACTTTGGTGTTCCAGGTGGCGTGTGTTGTGAAACAATTTCCACATTGTCTTAAATGCATACCAAACTCGTAACTCAAATATTCACCTCCACGATAAGATCGTAGAAATTTATTTTTCTTGTTACGATGATTATCTACTTCACTCTGAAACTCTTTGAACTTTTCAAATGTTTTAGACTTGTGTTTCATTAAGTAAATATACCCATATCTACTCAAATCATCTGTGAGGTAAGAAAATAGCGATATCCACCACGTGCTTCAACACTCATTAGACCACATACATCGGTATGTATTATTTCCAATAAGTCACTAGCCCGCTCCATTGTTCCGAAGAACAGAGTTTTAGTCATCTTGCCCATAAGGCATGGTTCACATGTCTCAAGTGATTCATAATCAAGAGATTCCAAAAGTCCATCAGCATGGAGTTTCTTCATGTGCTCTACACCAATATGACCTAAGTGGCAGTGCCACAAATATGTGGTACTATCATCATTAACTTTGCATCTTTTGGCATCACTATTATGAATATTTGTATCACTACGATCGACATTCAACAAGAATAAATCATTCACAAGGGGTGCATGACCATAAAAGATATTACTCATATAAATAGAATAACCATTATTCTCTGACTTAAATGAATGACCATCTTGCAATAAACAATATCCAGATATAATGTTTTATGCTCAATGCAAGCAACAAATAACCATTATTTAGGTTTAATACTAATCCCGAGGGTATTACGAGCGTGCCGATGGTGATCATATCAACCTTGAATACACATCCAACACTCATCGTCACCTCGCTCTTAGCTAGTCTCCGTTACTCCGCAGCTCCTGAATCGGTATCAAATACCCAGACGCTACTATGAGAACTAGTGAGGTATATTTTAATAACATGTATATCAAATATACCTACATTAACGTTGTCATCCTTCTTATCTGCCAAGTACTTGGGGCAGTTCCGCTTCCAGTGACCATTCCCCTTGCAGTATAAGCACTCAGTCTCAGGTTTGGCTCCAGCCTTGGGTTTCTTCAAGGGAGTGGCAACTTGCTTGCCGTTCTACTTGAAGTTCCCTTTCTTCCCCTTTCTTCTTGAAACTAGTGGTCTTATTAACCATCAACACTTGATGCTCTTTCTTAATTTCTACCTCTACGGCCTTAAGCATCGCGAATAGCTCGGGGATGGTTTTCTCCATCCCTTGCATATTATAGTTCATCACAAAACCCTTATGGCTTGGTGGCAGTGACTGGAAAACTTTGTCAACCGTTGTCTTATCTGGAAGATTAACTCTCACTTGATTCAAGTGATTGTAGCACCCAGACACTCTGAGCACATGCTCACTAACTAAGCTGTTCTCCTCCATCTTGCAGGCAAAGAGCTTATCAAAGGTCTTATACCTCCCAACACGGGCATGATCCTGAAATACCAATTTCAGCTCTTGGAACTTCTCATATTCTCCGTGGCGTTCAAAACGTCTTTGGGGCCCTGATTTATAAGCCGTAAAGCATGGCGCACTGAACTATCGAGTAGTCATCAGCATGTGCCTGCCAGACATTCACAACATCCACAGACGATGCTAGAGAGGTTGGCACACCGAGCGGTGCATCAAGGACATATGCCTTTTGTGCAATAGTGAGGACAATCCTCAAACTACGGACCTAGTCCGTATGTCCGTATAATTACTTACAATATCTTTCAACTTAGTCTTTCTCTAGGAACGTATTAAAACAGGGAGCTACAACGCGAGTTATTGATCTACAACATAATTTGTAGAGGCTTTAGACTATGTTCATGATAATGGGTTCAGTTAACCAAATTACTAATGAACTCCCACTTAAATAAACATTCCTCAAGTTGTCCAAGTGATACATGATCCAAATCAACTAACCCATGTTCGATCATCACATGAGATGGGGTAGTCATCAATGGTGAACATCTCCATGTTGATCATATCTACTATATGACTCATGTTTGACCTTTCTGTCTCCTATGTTCCGAGGTCATGTCTGTACATGCTAGGCTCATCAAGTTTAACCCAAGTATTTTGCATGTGTAAAATTGGCTTACACCCGTTGTATGCGAACGTAGAGTCTATCACACCCGATCATCACGAGGTGCTTCGAAATGACAAACTTTCACAATGGTGCATACTTAGGGAAAACACATTTATCTTGAAATTAACTGAAGGGATCATCTTATAATGCTACCGTCGTTCTAAGCAAAATAAGATGCATAAAAGATAAACATCACATGCAATCAAAATATGTGACATGATATGGCCATTATCATCTTATGCTTTTGATCTCCATCTCCAAAGTGCCGGCATGATCTCCATCGTCACCGGCATGACACCATGATCTCCATCATCATGTCGTCACTTGGTTGTCTCGCCAACTATTGCTTCTACAACTATTGCTAACGCACAGCGATAAAGTAAAGTAATTACATGGCGTTTAATGATTGACACACATGTCATACTATAAATTAAAGACAACCCTATGGCTCCTGCCGGTTGCCGTACTCATCGACATGCAAGTCGTGAATCTATTACAAAACATTATCATCTCATACATCAACATATATCACATCATGTTTTGGCCATACCACATCACAACATGCCCTGCAAAAACAAGTTAGACATCCTCTACTTTGTTGTTGCAATTTTTACATGGCTGCTAGGGCAAACTAGAAGAACCGTTCTTATCTATGCAAAACCATAACGGTTATATACAAGTTTCCTTTGAACCTTCTACAAGGACCGCCCTCGTCAAATTACATTCAACTAAAGTGGGAGAGACAGACACCCGCAAAGCCACTTTTATGCAATACAAGTTGCATGTCAAACAGTGGAACCGATCTCATGTGCGTGGACATGTAAGGTTGGTCCGAGCCGCTTCATCCCACAATACCACTGAATCCAAATAAGACAAGGGAAGTAACCAATTTGAACATCAACGCCCACAACTTCTTTGTGTTCTACTCGTGCATATACATCTACGCATAAACCTGACTCTGATACCACTGATGGGGAAAATTGCATGAAAATCCAAAAAATTCCTATGAAACACCCAAGATCCAATCTAGGAGATGTATAGCAACGAGAGGAGAGTGGTGTCTACATACCCTTGTAGACCAAAAGTGTTAACGGTCTAGAGATCGTGGTTGGCGTATTCGTACTCGCGTCATGGTCCAATCCGATCCAAGTACCGCACGTGCAACACCTCCGAGTTTAGCACACGTACGGCTTGGCGGCGTCCTCTCCTTCTTGATCCAGAAAGTGAGGGAGAGGAGGTAGATGAGATCTGAACCAACACGACGGCGTGGTGATGGTGGTGGCAGCGGAACTCCGGCAGGGCTTCGCCAAGCGCGTACCGGTGAAACGTGGGAGGAGTTGGGAGAGGTAACGGGCAAGGGTCAAAGGGGTCTGCCTCCAATGCCTCCCCACCTTTATATAGGCATGGAGGGGGCTGGTGGCTTGCCCTCCAAGGCCCTAGGGTCGTTGGTCAAAGGCGGAGGAAGGAAATCCCTCCTTTCCTTCCCTACAGATCGCTATCCCCTTTTTTAGGGATCCAGATCTTATCCCTTCGGGATTTGATACTATTCCTTTTAAGGGAGGATCTTGGTGCACCTAGACCAGGGTTGTGGGAACTTTCCCCACTACCCACATTCATGTGGGTCCCACAAAGTAGGTGGGCCCCACTCCAGAACCTTCTAGAACCTTCCCGGTACAATACCGAAAAAACTCAAACTTTTTCCGAAACCCCGATAACAGTTTTCCATATATGAATCTTTACCTCCGGACCATTCCAGAGCTCCTCATGATTTCCCGGATCCCATCCGGGACTCCGAACAACCTTCATACTTTCCACTATTAATATTTCAACACCACCCTAACGCTACCGAACATTAAGTGTGCGACCCTACAGGTTCGAGAATCATGCAGACATGACCGAGACTTCTCTTCGGTCAATAACCAATAGCGGGACCTCGATGCCCATATTGATTCCTACATATTCAGCAAAGATCTTTATCGGTTGAACCACGATGTCAAGGATTCAGTCAATCTCGTATGCAATTTCCTTTGTCCGGCGATATGTTAATTGTTCGAGATTCGATCGTCGGTATTGCCATACCTAGTTCAATCTCGTTACTGACAAGTCTCTTTACTCATTCTGTAATACAAGATCTCATGACTAAACTCATTAGTCACATGAAGCTTCTTATGATGTTGTATTACCAAGAGGGCCTAGAGATATCTCTCCGTCACACGGAGCGACAAATTCCAGTCTCGAGCCATGCAACCCAACAGACACCTTCGGAGATACCTGTAGAGCACCTTTATGATCACCTAGTTACGAAGTGACGTTTGATAGCACACAATGCATTCCTCCGATATCCGGGAGTGGCATGATCTCATGGTCTAAAGAACAGATACTTGACATGAAGAAAGCTATAGCAAATAACTAAACGATCTGATGCTAAGCTTACGGTTGGGTCTGTCCATCACATCATTCTCCTAATGATGTGATCCCGCTATCAAATGACAACTCATGTCCATGGTTAGGAAACCTTAACCACCTTTGATCAACGAGCTAGTCTAGTAGAGGCTTACTAGGGACACGGTGTAGTTTATGTATTCGCACATGTATTTAAGTTTCCGATCAATACAATTCTAGCATGAATAATAAACATTTATCATGAACGGGAAATATGATAATAATCATTTTATTATTGCCTCTAGGTCTTATTTCCAACAATAAATTTTGAAGGAATATTTATGCTCTCGTGCTTCACTTAAATATTTTTGAGAGTCGATAATAGCAAAGGTAATTTGCATAAGATATGAATTTGGTCCCAAAAAGATAGATATTCAAGAGGGATATAATAAAAACTTTCATGAAGATCATTGAATATTATAAACTTGATTCCTTGCAATAGTTTTGAGATATGGAGATAGTGATATGTGAGTCATGTTGGTGAGTAATTATGCTTTAGTAAGAATATTGGTGTTTGATGTCTACTATGCAACTTTATTCTTGTAGACTCGTGTTGGGCCTCCAAGCGCAGAGTTTTGTAGGAAAGTAGCAATTTTCCCTCAAGTGGATGGCCTAAGGTTTATCAATCCATGGGAGGCGTAGGATGAAGATGGTCTCTCTCAAACAACCCTGCAACCAAATAACAAAGAGTCTCTTGTGTCCCCAACACACCCAATACAATGGTAAATTGTATAGGTGCAGTAGTTTGGCGAAGAGATGGTGATACAAGTGTAGTATAGATAGTAGATATTGATTTTTGTAATATTACCAATAAAAAACAGCAAGGTAGCAATTGATAAAACGGAGCACAAACGGTATTGCAATGCTTGAAAATGAGGCCTATGGTCCATACTTTCGCTAGTGCAATCTCTCAACAATGCTAATATAATTGGATCATATAACCATCCCTCAACATGCGATGAAGAATCACTCCAAAGTTCTTATCTAGCAGAGAACATAAGAAGAAATTGTTTGTAGGGTACAAAACCACCTCAAAGTTATCCTTTCCGATTGATCTATCCAAGAGTTCGTACTAAAATAACACCATATGATACACATCAACCAACTCTAATGTCACCTAGATACTCCAATGTCACCGCAAGTATCCGTGAGTTGATTATACGATATGCATCAAACAATTTCAGATTCATAATACTCAATCCAACACAAAGAACCTCAAAGAGTGCCCCAAGATTTCTACCAGAGAAACAAGGACGAAAACATGCATCAACCCCTATGCATAGATTACCCCAATGTCACCTCGGGAATCCGCGAGTTGAGTGCCAAAAAACATATCAGGTGAATCAATATGATACCCCATTGTCACCACGGGTATTCATAGCAAGACATACATCAAGTGCTCTCAAATCCAAAAAAGTATTCAATCCGATAAAAACGAAATCTCAAAGGGAAAACTCAATTCATCACAACAAGATAGAGAGAGGAAAACACCATATGATCTAACTATATTAACAAAGCTCGCGATACATCAAGATCGTGCCAACTCAAGAACAAGAGAGATAGAGATTAAACACATAGCTACTGGTACAAACCCTCAGCCCCGAGGGTGGACTACTCCCTCCTCATCATGGGGGCCGCCGGGATGATGAAGATGGCCCTGGTGATGATTTTCCCCTCCGGCAGGGTGCCGGAACAGGGTCTAGATTGGTTTTTCATGGCTACAGAGGCTTGCGGCGGCGGAACTTCCGATCTAGTGTTATTTCTAGGGGTTTCTGTATTTATAGGAATTTTTGGCATCGGTTTCACGCGAAGATGGGCTTCGAGGGGCCCACCACCCACCAGCACACGGGCAAGGCCCCTCGCGCCCTGGTGGGTGGTGGCCACCTACTTCACCTTCTGCCCCCACTCCCCCCCCCATGAAGCTTCTAGTGCCTCTTTTGTTCCAAAAAAATCGTCAAAAAGTTTCAGCTCATTTGGAGAACTTTCATTTCTGCAAAAAAAAAACAACACCACAGTAATTCTGCCGAAAACAGCGTCAGTCCGGGTTAGTTCCATTCAAATCATACCAAAACCATATAAAATTGTTCTAAACATGGCATGAATATTTCATAAATTATAGATACGTCGGAGACATATCAGTATCCCCAAGCTTAATTCCTGCCCGTCCTCGAGTAGGTAAATGATAAAAGAAATAATTTATGGAGTGTGAATGCTAGCATAGTGTGTAAGTTTGATCAATGATAATTTCAATCACTTTTCCTAGCATCATAACAGCAACTCTTTCTCATAAAACTTCACATGTTAAAGTAGCAACCTATGTTCACATGTTATGGTTCAAACAATGAATTCTCTTGAAACTTAACAACATATGTTCTTAGCCACCAAACAATTGCAATTCAACTTATTCTCAACAAAGTCTAAGTAAGAGCTCCACATACTCAATCATCATATAGTCTTCTATGATTTCTAGTACTCAAAGCATATTTTTAGAACAAATGGCATCCATCGAACACAGAGAAAGATAGGGGCTTAATGCTTCGCCTCCCAACTCATTTATCATAGAGATAATTGTCAACAATAATAAATCATGATCAAATATATTTGACTGGCCATATGTGCCTAGATCTTTCCTCACCACATGATGCTTGCCAACTAGAGAATAAATGAGGTTGAAATGAGAATATATACTATTGACTCTTTCATAAAAGTAAATACTGAAAAGTAAAAGATAGGCCCTTCGCAGAGGGAAGCAGAGGTTGTCATGCACTTTTTATTTTTGGATGCACAATCTCTTAATGCAAAGGAACGTCACGTTATATTGTCCCTTATGATAGCAACCTTTATTATGCAGTCCGTCGCTTTTATTACCTTGCCATCACAAGTTTGTACAACACTTATTTTCCCTTACAATAAAAGATCAAACATAATTAGGAGCAATTTTTATTGCTTTATGCACAGATGAAAACTTACTTGAAGGATCTTATTCAATCCATAGGTAGGTATGGTGGACACTCATGGCAAGAAACTGGGTTTAAGGTTTTTGGATCCACAAGTAGTATCTCTACTTAGTACAAATTTTTGGCTAGCAAAAGATCCTAAGCAAGCACCACATGTTGGAGAATCCAAAATAATATAACTTCTATGCAAATATACACAACCAGAACTCATTACGTTGTCTTCCTTGTCCAACTTCAACTAATTTGCTCAAGTTTGAAAATAATTAATGGGTATTCACAATCATATAAGATGTCGAAGATAATACATTTGTATGTGAAAGTTCTCTTCCTTATACTAATCATTCATGAATTGCTTGTATGACCAATATTGTGATTGTCAAGCTTCAAAAGATTTCAATTTCTAAACCCAATGTGAAGCTACTACTATGCATGGTATTAAGATGTAATTTCAACTTCATGATATTCAATTCATTCAACAATTTACTCACAGGATATAAGTGAAGCAAAAGAGTAAATGACAAACTACTCCAAAAAGATATAAGTGAAGATCAAGCGAGTAGTTAAGTAAAGGGGTAGCTAATTGAGGACTCTCTCTTATTTAAAAACTTTCAGATCTAAGTATTTTATTAGAAAATCAAGCAAAACAAAATAAAATGGCATTCCAAGAATAGCACAACTCATGTGAAGAAGCAAAAGCTTAGGTTCAACCGATACTAACCGATAATTGTTGATTAAGAAAGGTGGGATGCCTACCGGGGCATCCCCAAGCGTGGATTCTTGAGACTTATTGAAATGTTATCTTGGGATGCTTTGGGAATCCCCAAGCTTGAGATATTGTGTCTCTTTCATTCCTTTTATATCACGGTTTTCCTAAACCTTAAAAACTTCATTCACACAAAACTCAACAAAAACTCGTGAGATAAGTTAGTATAAATCAATGCAATAACCTTATCATTCTCTACTGTAACAAATCACTAAAATTATTATTTAGCATTGCATACTAAATGCCTCTGCATATTTAGTACTCCTATCCTCAAATAGAATCATTCAAAAAGCAAACATATGCAAACATAACAGCAATCAGTCTAAACAGGACAGTCTGTAAAGAGTGCAATTATACTCATACTTCCCTAGCTCCAAAAATTCTGAAATTTTATCAAACTGTAGAAAATTTATCATAGCTTCTTGTGCAAAAAATTTCAACATTTTATCATATTCTTACTTTTCTCAAGGATTCACGCACTAGCGTGCAACTTTCTGTTTTCAAACAGTCACATATAGACTTGCAAAATAAGCATGACAAAGGCTATGCTTGACATTTTTATCGAAATAAAAGATTAAAAAAATTACTATAAATAACAACAAGAATATAATAATAAAATAATATGACGCTCCAAGCAAAACTCATATCATGTGACGAATAAAAATATAGCCCCAAGTAAGGTTACCGATAATGTTGAAGACGAAAGAGGGGATGCCTTCCAAGGCATCCCCAAGCTTAGTTGCTTGGATATTCCTTGAATATTACCTTGGGGTGCCTTGGGCATCCCCAATATTAAGGTATTGTCGCTCCTTATTCTCCTCATATCGATATCTCACCCAAAACTTGAAAACTTCAATCACACAAAACTTAATGGAACTTCGTGAGATGGGTTAGTATGATAAAGACAACTCATTAACTTTGGTACTGTCAAGATAAGATTCATAATTGTTTCCACATAATGCCTAATTTTCTCTAAAATTTCCACAATTTATATTAAGCAATATAATCCATAGAAACCATAAAGCAAACAAACTATGCATTGCAAACAGAATCAGTCAAAAACAGAACAGTACGTAAAGATCTAAATTATGGTCATACTTCCGTAACTCCTAAAATCGAAAAAATTAGGACAACGTAGGAAATTTGCATACCCATCATCAGTATAAAATTCAGAATTTTTAGACTCACCAGTGATTTTTAATAATTCTTTTACTGGGCACAAAAGTTTCTTTTTTTTGCACAGAATCAAGTCAACTATCATCCACACTATCCCAAAGGCTTTACTTGGCACTTTATTGAAACAAAAGCTATAAAACATGATTACTACAGTAGCATAATCATGTGAACATACAAAAAAAGTATGGGTAAATGTTGGGTTGTCTCCCAACAAGCGCTTTTCTTTAATGCCTTTTTAGCTAGGCATGAAGATTTCAATAATGCTCGCATAAAAGATAAGAATTGAAACACAAAGAGAGCATCATGAAGCATATGACTAGCACATTTAAGTCTAACCCACTTCCTATGCGTAGGGATTTTGTGAGCAAACAACTTATGGGAACAAGAATCAACTAGCATAGGAAGGCAAAACAAGCAAAACTTCAAGATTTTCAACACATAGAGAGGAAACTTGATATTATTGCAATATGTAAAAGCATATGTTCCCCTCTCATAATAATTTTAAATAGCATCATGAATGAATTCAACAATATAGCTATCACATAAAGCATTCTTTTCATGATCCACATGCATAATTTTTTTATTACTCTTCACATAAGCAAATTTATTCTCATGAATAGTAGTGGGAGCAAACACAACAAAATAGCTATCATGTGATACTTGATTGACATAATCAATTTGAGCATTAAAATGATGATGACAAGATTCATGGTGATCATTATTCTCTATATCATAAGTGTCCTCACAACAATCATCATAGATAGCAACTTTATTATCAAAATCAATTGAAACCTCTTCCAAGATAGTGGAATCATCATTAAATAAAGTCATGACCTCTCTAAATCCACTTTCATAATTATTACAATAAGATTCAACACCCTCCAAAATAGTGGGATCAATATTACATAAAGTTGACAGTCTTCCAAACCCACTTTCATCAATATAATCATCATAAATAGGAGGCATGCTTTCATCATAGTAAATATTCTCATCAAAACTTGGGGGACTAAAAATATCATCTTCATCAAACATAGCATCCCCAAGATTATGGCTTTGCATATCATTAACATCATGGATATTCAAAGAATTCATACTAACAACATTGCAATCATGCTCGTCATTCAAAGATTCTATGCCAAACATTTTATTGAATTCTTCTTCTATCAATTGAGCACAATTTTCCTTTCCATCATTTTCAAGAAAGACATGATAATGGCCACCTCAATTCCATTTTTTGTAGTTTTCTTTTATAAACCAAACTAGTGATAAAATAAGAAACTAAAAGATTCAATTGCAAGATCTAAAGATATACCTTCAAGCACTCACCTCCCCGGCAATGGTGCCAGAAAAGAGCTTGATGTCTACTACGCAACTTTATTCTTGTAGACTCGTGTTGGGCCTCCAAGCGCAGAGTTTTGTAGGACAGTAGGAATTTTCCCTCAAGTGGATGACCTAAGGTTTATCAATCCGTGGGAGGCGTAGGATGAAGATGGTCTCTCTCAAACAACCCTGCAACCAAATAACAAAGAGTCTCTTGTGTCCCCAACACACCCAATACAATGGTAAATTGTATAGGTGCACTAGTTCAGCGAAGAGATGGTGATACAAGTGTAATATGGATAGTAGATATTGATTTTTGTAATAGTAACAATAAAAAATAACAAGGTAGCAATTGATAAAACGAAGCACAAACGGTATTGCAATGCTTGAAAATGAGTCCTAGGGTCTGTACTTTCGTTAGTGAAATCTCTCAACAATGCTAATATAATTGGATCATATAACCATCCCTCAATGTGCGATGAAGAATCACCCCAAAGTTCTTATCTAGCGGAGAACATAAGAAGAAATTGTTTGTAGGGTACAAAACCACTTCAAAGTTATCCTTTCCGATCGATCTATCCAAGAGTTCATACTAAAATAACACCATAGGATACACATCAACCAACTCTAATGTCACCAAGATACTCCAATGTCACCGCAAGTATCCGTGAGTTGATTATACGATACGCATCAAACAATTTCAAATTCATAATACCTAATCCAACACAAAGAACCTCAAAGAGTGCCCCAAGATTTCTACCGGAGAAACAAGGATGAAAACATGCATCAACCCCTATGCATAGATTACCCCAATGTCATCTCGGGAATCCGCGAGTTGAGTGCCAAACCACATATCAAGTGAATCAATATGATACCTGATACGTCTCCAACGTATCTATAATTTTTGATTGTTCCATGCTGTTATATTATCATTCTTGGATGTTTTACAATCATTTTATAGCAACTTTATATCATTTTTTGGGACTAACCTATTGACATAGTGCCAGTGCCAGTTGCTGTTTTTTGCTTGTTTTTTACTTCGCAGGAAATCAATACCAAATGGAGTCCAAACGCAGCGAAACATTTTGTGATTTTTTCTGGACCAGAAGACACAAGTTGGGCCAAGAAAGTACCAGAGGGGGGCTCCGAGGGGAGCACAACCCACCAGGGCGCGCCTAGGTGGGTTGTGCCCACCTCGGACACCTCCCGCACCGCCTCTTTGCTCTATAAATACCCCAATATTCCAGAAACCCTAGGGGAGTGGACGAAAATCAATTCCAGCCGCCGCAAGTTCCAGAAACCATAGATCCAATCTAGACACCATCACGGAGGGGTTCATCACCCTCATTGGTGCCTCTCCGATGATGCGTGAGTAGTTCATTGTAGACCTACGGGTCCGTAGGCAGTAGCTAGATGGCTTCCTCTCTCTCTTTTGATTCTCAATATAATGGTCACTTGGAGATCTATTTGATGTAACTCTTTTTTGCGGTGTGTTTGTTGGGATCCGATGAACTTCGAGTTTATGATCAGATCTATGTTTTTATCCATGAAAGTTATTTGAGTCTTTTGATCTCTTATATGCATGATTACTTATAGCCTCGTATTTCTTTTTCTAATCTTTGGTTTAGTTAGGCCAACTAGATCGATTTTTCTTGCCATGGGAAGAGGTGCTTTGTGATGGGTTCGATCTTACGGTGCTTGATCCCAGTGACAGAAGGGGAACCGACACGTATGTATCGTTGCTATTAAGGATAACAAGATGGGGTCTATTTCTACATAAATAGATCTTGTCTACATCATGTCATCATTCTTATTGCATTACCTCGTTTCTCCATGAACTTAATACACTAGATACATGCTGGATAGCGGTCGATGTGTGGAGTAATAGTAGTAGATGCAGGCAGGAGTTGGTGTACTAATATTGGACGTGATGCCTATACAATGATCATTGCCTGGATATCGTCATAATTATTTGAGGTTCTATCAATTGCCCAACAGTAATTTGTTTACCCACCATATGCTATTTTTTTCGAGAGAAGCCACTAGTGAAATCTACGGCCCCCGGGTCTATTTTCACATCATATATTTTCAGATCTATTTTGCTATTTGCCTTTTTATTTATTTGCCACTTTTATTTTCAGATCTATATTTCTAAAAACCCAAAAATATTTTGCTTCACTTTATTTTATTCGCGATCTATTTATCCAATCTACTACAATTTATCTCCGGCCACGTGCCAATTTCTGGCACCGTTACCCGAAAGGGATGGACAACCCCTTTAACACGTCGGGTTGCAAGTATTTGTTCTTTGTGTGCAGGTGTTGTTTACGTAGTGTTGCTTGGTTCTCCTACTGGTTCGATAACCTTGGTCTCATCACTGAGGGAAATACCTACCGTTGTTGTGCTGCATCATCCCTTCCTCTTTGGGGAAATACCGACGTAGTTCAAGCCAACATCAATACCCCATTGTCACCACGGGTATTCATAGCAAGAAATACATCAAGTGCTCTCAAATCCATAAAAGTATTCAATCCGATAAAAACGAAATCTCAAAGGGAAAAATCAATTCATCACAACAAGATAGAGAGGGGAAAACACCATATGATCCAACTATATTAACAAAGCTCGTGATACATCAAGATCGTGCCAACTCAAGAACACGAGAGAGAGAGAGAGAGAGAGAGAGAGAGAGAGTAAACACATAGCTACTGGTACAAACCCTCAGCCCCGAGGGTGGACTACTCCCTCCTCATCATGGTGGCCGCCGGGATGATGAAGATGGCAACCGATGATGATTTCCCCCTCCGGTAGGGTGCCGGAATAGGGTCTAGATTGGTTTTTCGTGGCTACAGAGGCTTGCGGCGGCGGGACTTCCGATCTAGGGTTATTTCTGGGGGTTTGTGTATTTATAGGATTTTTTGGGGTCGGTTTCACGCGAAGATGGGCTTCGAGGGGCCCACCACCGACCAGCACACGGGCAAGGTTCCTGGCATGCCCTGTGGTTGGTGGCCACCTCCTTCACCTTCTACCCCCACGAAGCTTCTAGTGCCTCTTTTGTTCCAAAAAAAAGGTCAAAAAGTTTCAGCTCATTTGGAGAACTTTCATTTCTGCACAAAAAATAGCACCACGGTAATTCTGCTAAAAACAGCGTCAATCCAGGTTAGTTCCATTCAAATCATACCAAAACCATATAAAATTGTTGTAAACATGGCATGAATACTTCATAAATTATAAATACGGTTGAGACATATCAGTGTTAAGGTTTGTGATTCCCTATGCAAGCACGAAAGTCAATAGTTATGCAACGAAGTTATATCCTACGTGTGGTGCATTATTCAGTGTTAGTTATGTTTAATGCGTGTTTATGACCATTTTTGTTTTTTGGTTGGTCGCTTCTCAATCTAGTTGCTAGCCTTCATTTGTACTAAGTGGGATTGCTACTCGTGCTTCCAAATCCTTAACCAAAGTTGTGCCAAATGAGTCCACCATACCTACCTATATGCGGTATTTTCATGCCATTCCAAGTAAATTTGTATGTGCCAACTCTAATATTCAAAATGAATTTCCGTTTTGTGTGCCCGTACCGCTCATGAAGTAGCAGGGGGTGGCCAATATTTTCCATGCTAGGTATGTTATTCTCAAGATGAGTGTTTATTCACTTGTCATTGCACGAGAGTTTGGCAGGTAATAGGGATGCCCAGTCCTGAAGTGGAAAAAAAATTATATATGTTGTTCATAATAAATTCCTTGGAAAGTGTTGGTATGGAAGGCACCCGTGGATACGACTAGCCATGGATTGTGTAAGAATGGTGGAAAGGAAATAAACTTTATTTTCTGTTTGGGAACCGCCTATGATTTATCTAGCATGGAAGATATTGGGAATTCTTGGTCGTTTTCATTGACAGGAAAAGCATGCCTTTCAAAATAATTTTATCTCTCAATTTAAGCTATGAGCTCTGGCACCTCTATAAATCTCTGCTTCCCTCTGCGAAGGGCCTTTCTATTTACTTTTAAGCAATTTTTATTTTTATTTTGAGTCTCCATCTTCTCTTATAGAGCACCAACTAGGGAACACTATTATCATACTTGTGCATTAGATGTAGCTAATATTTGAGTGTGTTTCATGAATGGATCAATGATTGAGCATAATGGGCTAGGGATAAATTTCTTTAGCGTTGATATTTTGAATGACATGGTTGCTTGTTGATATGCTTGAGTATTGATGTCTTCATGTCAAATTATAGACTATTGCTTTGAATCATTTAAAGTCCAAATATCCATGTTACAAAAGAAAAGAATATGTGATGAACATGTTAGGTAGCATTCCACATCAAAAATTCTGTTTTTATCATTTACCTACTCGAGGACGAGCTAGAATTAAGCTTGGGGATGCTTGATACATCTCCAACATATCTATAATTTTTGATTGTTCCAGGCTATTAAAGTATCAATCTTGGATGTTTTATATACATTTACAAGCAACTTTATATCATTTTTTGGGACTAACCTATTAACTTAGTGCCCAATGCCAGTTGCTGTTTTTTGCTTGTTTTTGGTTTCGCAGAATATGAGTACCAAACGAAGTCCAAATGCCACGAAACTTTTTGGAGATTTTTTTTCTGGATATAAGGGACACCAGAAGCTTCGGGAGAAGACCAGACGTGGCAGCATGGGCCCACCACCCACCAGGGCGCACCCAAGGGGGGTAGGCGCACCCTGATGGGTGGTGGGGCCCACAGAAATACCCAAAAATCAGGAAACCAACAGGGGAGTCCATGAAATTCTTTTTTCGCCGTCGCAAGCCTCTGTTCTTGAGAGATCCCATCTGGGGACCTTTTCTGACACTCTGCCAGAGGGGGAATCGAACATGGAGGGGTTCTTCATCAACCTTGCTGCCCCTTCGATGATGCGTGAGTAGTTTACCATAGACCAATGGGCCCGTAGTTAGTAGATAGATGGCTTCTTCTATCTTGATGTTTCTCAATACAATGTTCTCCTTGTTGTTCTTGGAGATCTATTTGATGTAATGACTTTTTGTGGTGTGTTTGTTGAGATCTGATGTATTGTGAGTTTATGATCAGATCTATCCATGAATATTATTTGAGTTTTCTCTGAACTCTTTTATGCATGATTGATATAGCTTCGTATTTCTTCTCCGATTTATTGGTTTGTTTTGGCTAACTAGATTGATTTATCTTGCCATGGGAAGAGGTGCTTTGTAATGGGTTCGATCTTGCGGTGCTCAATCCCAGTGATAGAAAGGGAGATGACATGTATGTATCGTTTCTATTAAGGGTAAAAATATGGGTTTATTCATGCGTGAGTTTATCTTGTCTACATCATGTCATCTTGCCTAATGCATTACTCCGTTTTCCATGAACTTAATACACTAGATGCATGCTAGATAGCGGTCGATGTGTGGAGTAATAGTAGTAGATGCAGAATCGTTTCGGTCTACTAATCTTGGACGTGATGCTTATATACTTGATCATTGCCTTGGATATAGTCATAATTATTTTCTTTTTTATCAATTGCTCAACAGTAATTTGTTTACCCACCGTATGCTATTTTCTCGAGAGAAGCCTCTAGTGAAAAATATGGCCCCCGGGTCTATCTTTTATCATATAAAAATCCTAAAAATACCTTGCTGCAATTTTCTTTTATTTATTTTCTTTTGTAGTTTTGTCACATCTATCTATCAAATCATATAAAATTTAATCTTGCTCGTAACCATCGAGGGATTGACAACCCCTCTACGCGTTGGGTTGCAAGTATTTGTTGTTTGTGTGTAGGTGCTGTTTACATAGTGTTGCTTTGTTCTCCTACTGGATTGATAACGTTGGTTTCATAACTGAAGGAAATACTTATCTTTACTGT
This sequence comes from Thinopyrum elongatum, assembly GCA_011799875.1. Taxonomy (NCBI): domain Eukaryota; kingdom Viridiplantae; phylum Streptophyta; class Magnoliopsida; order Poales; family Poaceae; genus Thinopyrum; species Thinopyrum elongatum. Next base: position 509,517,415 of record CM022300.1, read on the forward strand.
ATTGCATCATCCCCTCCTCTTCGGGGAAATCTCAACGCAGCTCACAAGTAGCAGTATAGTCATGTGCTTCATTTATTATATGTATATTGAGAAGTAAATATGCATCCTCCACTTAATCTGTTGAAGTAGATGTGGGACTATGATAGTACATATCTTTAATCAAGTAAGGGAGTTATATAATAATGACAATGAGCATTGGTTTAGTTAAGTTGAACCTATCATGTTGTGGTGATAAGTATCTCCTAATGAAGGAGTGAATGACGGATGATTGGCTTGGCACATGTTTACACCTGTTTGATAAACTAGACAATACATTATTTTATACATAAATAGGAGGGCAAATGGATTGGAAGTAAGCGGTGACAAATTACATCAAAGGTAGAACTATAGGCAATAAAACCTGAATTAGTGAACATCAGCATGCAACAATGCAAGTGAACGCTCACATTTGTGGCAAAAGGGTGATACTCATGTGTCCTCTATATTCCTATATCATGGAGACAACTGACTTGATGCAACATAAGTCATTGTAATTAAAATGAAAATGTGGGGCGATTGGTGTGCGTGTCATATATACTACAGAGATATAATTTAGTCAATTTTTTGGGTCCGAATTGGCAATGATTTGACAATAATGACAATTGCCGGCCAAGAGACTCCTCAGCGCGCAAACATGAATTTCCTATTCCACCTGAGACCGTGTCGGCCGACCAATAAAAGGTTAGAGATAATGTGGTTTTCTTTGTTTTTTCTAGTCTTATCTTCCTACCGGTTTCCACACATTTTTTCTTTTTCTTTTTTCTTTGCATTTTTAGCCGGTTTTGCTTTGGTTTTTTTGGTGAGTTTTGTTTGTTTTTCTGTCCTATTTTGTTCACTTTTCAATTGGCCTTTGTCCGGTTTGTCAATTACTATTTTCTCATTTTTCTTCGATTCTTTTTTGTTTTAATTTAATATTTCATAACCATTTTTAAATTCATGATAAAATACATAATATTTTTAAAATTCTTTTTTTTCAAATGATTACATTTTTAAATCTCTGTGAATATTTAAAAAATCATCTAAAATTTTCAATTTCACAAACATTTTTAAAAATCTTGGTCATTTTTGAATCAGTGAACTCTTTTAAAAATTTGTGCTTTTTTTAATATTCATGAACATTTATTGAAATTTGTTATTATTTTTTAATTCATATATATATACATATATATATTCAGTATGTGATTTTTTTATTTTAGAAAAGTTCTGAACAAATTTATAAATTCAAAATCGTTGCTAAATCCCTAAACATTTATATTAAATCGCATACATTTTCAAAATTTGGGATGAATTTTCAATGAATGTATTGTTTCTAATATTAAGTATTTTTTAGTAATAAAATAAAAATGTCAAACAAAATCCCTTTTTTCTAGAAGCATCCAAAGCTGGGGTTTTTTAGGCAGAGTAACCTTGTAGCGAGTAGCGAGGAGCTCAGAGTTCTATTAGGCCACGACCCAGCGAATGATATAGCATGAGCAACTAATCAGCGGGTACTCCTTGGGGAGCCCCCTCAAGGGTCACTTTTGATGGGCTGAGAGCATGCCACTTAACATGCTATCAGCCGCCTCCACATGTCCCATACTTGGTGCTCCCCCCGGATTTGTGTTCTTTATTTTTCTATACGCGTTTTTGGCTTTGAGATGATTTTATTTTAATTTGATGGCTTTTCTGTTTTCCCCGGTTTTTCTAAGGTTTTGGACCAGGATTTTTTTCTGCATGAACTCGTGTTTTCTTTTCTTTTTTCTCTTCTGCAAGAGGCATAGATTTGCTTTCGCGAGAGATATAGTTGTGCCTTCCGGAATAGAAAACAAATGTGTTTTTTGTTCTTTCGCGAGAGGCACGGATTTACTTGTCGTAGAGGCACAGATTTGCTTCCACGAGAGGAGCAGTTGTGCATCTAAAAAAAAACATGTTTTCCTTCGGCGAGAGGCACACATTTACTTCTCGTGGAGGCACGGATTTACTTCCGCGATAGCCACGGCTGTTCCTCTCAGAAAAGGTGAAAAAAAATTCCTTGTGCGAGAGGCACGGATTTTCTTCCGCGAGAGGCACAACCATGCCTCTCGGAAAAGGGGAAAAACGTGTTTTTTCTACCATAAGAGGCACAGATTTATTTCTCGTGGAGAAACGGATTTGCTTCCGTGAGAGGCATGGAAAAAACATGTTTTCCTTTTTTTCTTTTCGCGGGAGGCACAAATTTGCTCCTTGTGGAGATACGGATTTGCTTCCACGAGAGGCACATCCGTGCCTCTCGAAAAGGAAAAAAACATGCTCCCTAATTGTTTGTTTTTTCGTGAAAAAAGAGTTTATTGAAACCTATCAACATGGGATCTAGTTTTGAAAATCTCGACGCAAGGAATCCAACGATGAAAATGGTTCGAGTTTTGAATGCATGGTTTAAAAGTTAAAACGTTTTGAATAAAACGGATCTAAAAAAGGGAGAACTCACATGTTGCAACAAGTGACGCACATGCAATACACCACTTGTTGCAACCTAGAATGTGAGAGTGACTTTTGCAAGGAGTATTCTTTAATTAGTGGTTTCGTGATATAGGGACCGACAACTCCACAGGGAGCTCCTAAAAAAAGTGGAATAGGGAGCACGTCTTTCTCTTGCCTCTAACGAGATGGAAGAATGGGGAGCAACTAGTTAACGAGCGCTCCTTCGGGAGCTTCCCAACGATCAGCGCCACTTGGCGCGCTCTCAGCCGCCCGCCACGTGTCGCGCTCTTGGCGCTCCCTTTGGATTTTTTTTATTTTTCCGCATGCGTTTTCGGCTTTTTAAACGGTTTTTTCTCGGTTTTCCACCGGTCTTCCTTAACATTTGGAACAAAAAAAAATCAAAAAAAAATTTGGGCAAAAAAATGCATTTTGTTTTTCTTTTCCTTTCGCGAGTCACGATTTTGCTTCCGCGAGAGGCACGGTTTTGCTTTCGCGAGAGTCACGGCCGTGTCTCTTGGAAACGAAAAAAAATCACGTTTTCTGTTTTTTTCCTTCCGCGAGAGTCACGGTTTTGCTTCCGCGAGAGGCACGGTTATGCTTTCGCGAGAGTCACGGCCGTGCCTCTCGAAAACGAAAAAAAACCGTGTTTTCTATTTTTTTCCTTCCGCGAGAGTCACGGTTTTGCTTCTGCGAGAGGCACGGTTGTGCTTTCGCGAGAGTCACGGTCGTGCCTCTCGGAAACGAAAAAAAACACGTTTCTGTTTTTTTTTTCCTTTCGCGAGAGTCACGGTTTTGCTTCCGCGTGAGGCACGGTTGTACTTTCGCTAGAGTCACGGCCGTGCCTCTCAGAAACGAAAAAAAAACACATTCTCTCTCTTTTTTTTTCTTTCGTGAAGATGCACGGTTTTGCTTTCGCGAGAGGCACGGGCGTGCCTCTTTCGGAAAGGGAAAAAACCCATGCTCCCGGTTCGGTTTTTTCGTCCGGTTTTTTTCGTGAAAAAAAAGTTCGTCAAAACCTATCAATATAGGATCTAGTTTTAAAGATCTCGACGCGAGGAATCCAACGGTGAAAACGTTCGAGATTTGGACGCACGGTTTAAGAGATAAAACATTTTGAATAAATGGATCTACGAAAAAAGGGAAAACTCACAGGTTGTGACAAGTAGCACACATGCAGCGCGCCACTTGTCGCAACCTGGGAAGGTGGGAGTGATATTTGCAACGAGTACTTCTCAATTAGTGATTTCGGGAGGAACGGCTCGCCTCAACAACCTTGTAAAGGCCGGCCCAGTATAAAGCACTTGGTTTGCTTCATTCGTTTTTTTATATTTCAAAACAAACACACTCGCGCAGGCACATATATTACAACCCCTGAATTTTAAAAATGTGCACCGCACATTAAAAATGTTCATTTCATTTGTAAAAAACTTCTCGTATAATTGAAAAGTTGTTCAACACATTTGGAACTGTTCACAAGTTTGACAAACATGTTCATGACATTTTTGAAAAATATTTAGACAATGTAAAAGTTTGTTCATACAATTTGGAAAATCGATTCATACCATTTATAAAAAGTTCATGGAACTTAATAAATTTTTCTGTAATACTTAAAAGAAAAATCTTTTGCGTGTTTTATAAAATCATGGCATTTTTGAAAAATGTTAAATGTGTGTTCAAAAAAATATTGAATGTGTTGGAAGATGTTCAACATGGACTAAAAAAATGTTCAACGTGTATTTGAAAATGTTCAATGTGTATAAAATACTCAACATGTATATACAAAATTTCAATGTGCATTTTCCAAATGTTCAACATGTATTCGGATAAATTGTCAACATGTATTAAAAAGATGTTCAATGTGTATCTAAAAATCTTCAGAGTGAATTTGAAAAATATTTAACCTGTATTAAAAAAAATCACATGTATTTGAAATAATGAAGAAAAACAAAAATAAAATAAAAAGCAAACAAACGAAACCCCAAGAAACGAAGAAACCTGATGAAAACGAACACATAGAAAACACAAGAGAAAACACGTTATTGTGCCGGCGTGGTAGCGGAAGCATCTGAGGCGAGTCATCCTTTGGTATCATAGTAGGCGCGATATAGCCATGGCGTGGAATAGGAGCTCCCCGAATCACCTAGTATGATCCAACGGAGCAAAATTTTGATTGATGCCCAATTTAGATTAGTCGAGTGAAAAGCATTCCCGGAAGAAAAAAAAAGACAGTACTATAAGTTATAACAAAACCATTGAACTCTTTCCACTTTTACTGCTTCGAGATGTAGAGGTCAAACTTCCGTATGCATATGCTAGCCACGAGAGAGACTCCCGTCCCTCCACTAGTCCATGTCCCTCTATCGTCTCCTCGTAGAACTTGAAGAAACGCAACCCCTACCTGTATAGTTGTCCCAACCCTCAATCGAAATCATCGTCGCTACAATCACCAGCTGACGACTCGTCGGAGCAGTTACTCGTCTCATTCGGAGACCATGGCGTCTTTTCCGTTCGAGCAAATTAAGCGCCGCCGTGTCCAAGCCAGTCAGCCTTTGCATAGACGAGTTGACATTGTTACGCGCCGACGACTAGTTGTCATTGTCTCGCATGTGCTCCCGTTTTTTTTTTTTTTTTTTTGAGGGTATGTGCTCCCGGTTCAGTCGGTTGGTGTTGCCGCTTGTTTTAATTGTTGCAGCACGGTGGCGAGGAATCTGACTTAGACATGCCGAGCAGCTTCCAGCATGTCATCACTCAGCAGCACATGCACGATATATGGTTACACATGCATGTATATATACTGCTCTAGATGGAGGAGACAGAGTGGGATCGATATTGTTCCACGCCAAATAATCCTTTAATAGCTAGGTGGTCGTGGATTACAGATTTTACAATTCAAATCTACTGCTGCCACTCGATGGGCAACGAGCTGAAGAATCAAAAGGGATCGTAGAAATAATGAGTATGCGTCTGGAGAGTTCCATGCATGTTCGCCCTGAACGAAAGCGAACTGATAATAGTAGTAATACAAATTATACAAATGTTATAGCTAGTAGTCGAACTGTTGCCAGGTGGAGAAGGTTTGTCCGAACAGCCACCAGGCCGGCACAACGTCCTGAAAGACCTTGTACTGGCCGCCGGAGGAGGTGATCGCGAAGCTGAGCGCCTGTCCTTTTAGCCCCGCTAGGCACTGCCAGTGAGCGCCCCAGTTGTGGGACATCGGGATCCACGCCGTGTTAGTCCCTTTCACCGACATGCTCTTGATCGACCCGCTCTTGCCGATGTTGGTCACCAGCACCAGCTCGAAGAAGTTGAAGCCGGTGATGGTGAAACGTAGGCCCCCCTTCCTCTGGCACGCAACCTGCTGGTAGAGGACGGGGACGATGCCGGCGCGGTAAATAGCAAGGTTCTCCCAGGCGGGCTGGGACATGTCGAAGTGAACGCGAGGAGGGTTGCACCACCCGCCATTGTCGTTGGGGAGGGCCCAGTTGGGAGGGCAGAAGTTGGTGGCGGAGACGGTAATGGACTTGCCGGGCTTGCACATATCCGACTTGCTGGTGTCGCAGGTGATGAGGTAGCATTGCCCGCACGACAAGCCGTTGTTGAACAGCGCCGTGCTCAGCGCCGCGTTGTTGAGCCCGTACCCCGCAGCGTACAAGTTATCGTACCCACATGCGCCACCTGCGCATTGCACATGCAGACACAGTCAGATATGCATGCACACACGCATTGCATTGCATGCGTACCAGCAGATGAGAAATAATATCATGGCAAATTGATGGTGCCGGAGCAAGCTTGATTAGCTAGCTTACCCATTGTGTCGGAGCCGTCGGCGCCGCCGTAGAACGTGGCATGGGCCGGGAGCCAGTAGTCGGACTTGGCGGTCACGAAGCAGAACGCGAGAACCGTCGCGAACAGCTGCAGGGAGCGCATCCCAGCTGCCATCTTTCTGCCGAGAGTCCCAGAAACAGGGAGGGATCAGATGGTTGAGCTTCTCTCGCAGCTAGCTAGCTTGCTGGATATTGTGGCGATCGAGAGGTGAGGAATGATGGCGACAATGGTGGTGCTTAAATAGGGGTCTACGTAGTTAGCTGTGAATGAGGCCGGGCGGGCTTAGGTGCAGATGGAGAAGAATGATTGTCGTGTTAACTGACGCATGATATCGCGGTTCCAACGATGGCAAGGACGCACATGGCTGCAACCTCCACAGATTGACTTACGCGCTCAAATCATCGAACGCGGCTCTGATTGATCGAGCTCTCCTAGCCTACCTCGTTTCTTAATTAAATACTGCTAGGTTAACTCATCAACTGATTTGACATTCTTCCAGGGACTAGTCTACCAAGTCTATAGCTAGCAGCAGCTAACAATAGCCTGCTTTTGTTCACCGCGCACAAATGTTAGTGCAAGAGGGCTTCTACTTTTGAACTGATTTGAAAAAGGGTGAACGTCTATGATATTTTGCTTTTTCTGCTTGCACAATTTATGTTTTTTCGCACCAGAGAAGACGCGGCCGTATGTTCCAATTTCTTGGCTACCTACATTTTTCGGACCGTACAGTTTTCAACGCAGGCGAGTAGCTGAATGCTAAAGCCGGACTATATTTACTTTATGATTATTCCTTAGTGCTGGATGTCACGTTAGCCACCACTAATTATAAGTTTAAAAAACAGTCTCTAACTGCAAGCCGCCGCAACTGGCTGTGTCTTTCTAACTAACTGGCCATATGATCGAGCTAAACATTAAAGCAGTCACACAATATGCATCCAGTTGTTTGCTTCTTAATCTGAGGTCAAACGACGACCAACACCATATTACTAGTTGGAATCCTAATTTATTTTTGAGAGAACATGCACGATTACTTGATATCACTGTATTAGATGCGTGCCTTACGCTTTTGAGTCATGCTGTTTGGATTACTCTGACAAAGACACCAAGGCATCGAATGTGTATGCAAGTACAAGTTAGTTTCTTAATCCTCGTCAACTGAATCAGCCATGTGATCAGTGCCAATCATACAAGTATACGGCCGCTATGTCTTCAGCACAATTTTGGCGGTGAAAGTCTTTGGTATTTTCTTTATAAACACTTCTTTTTCATTTATACAATATCATATCCGAACTTCTTTTTTGTGGGAACCTAGAATCCTGCCTTTGGTTGGATCCGGTGACGCCGGCACTTGCGCATTGTTCCTTTCCTGAAGGCACTGCAGTTGAAGAACCTCGGTGTCCTTGTGGTGTCAAGAGATGGTTGATGCGGATATGGTCGTTGATGTAGCTAGTTTGTTGATCGTTGTTTTGGTCGCTTTGGGGTTTGTTCTTTCTTCCTCACTTAGGCATAGCTTTGGTCTTGTATGATTTTGCTCTTTGCCGGCTTATTTACTTGTGTGCGCGCGTTGGTGTTGGTTGTGTGCATCCTAGTTATGCGTAGGCCGAATGTATCCATTTGATGCTTCATTTTGAGTTAATAAAATCCACTCTTTGTTGAAAAAACTCATATTCCAACTTAAATATTTTCCCGCAAAAATACAACTTAAAATGTTTCATATGAAAGTTGATCACTTATCAGTGAAAAAACAAACTAGTGTTTAACGGTTAGGGTTAGTTGGTATATGTGTTAGGAACTAGCACAGACTTAACTGTGATCTGAGATATTACAATGGAACTAAAGTAATTTCAGCATCACCTCTATGCACTAATTCACATATCACTGTTCAGTCACAGAAGGAAACATATGTGTATGCAATTATGCATACATGGAGTAAGTTATGTCAACTAAAACTTAGGACGAAACTTAATACATGGAGTAGATTGGTATGGTACTTCACTCATTTCTTTTCTCTTCTTCTTGCTTGTAAGGCATTGTTCAGAACTCAATTTGTGGTGGTCTGCAAGCAGGGAGATAATATATTTTGCATCCTTCATACTGAACCTTTCAAATACCTTCTCAATGTATCTTTCCTATGAGGGCCAAAGCAACTTCTTCTTTGACCTATCACGGGAGATCTTCATATCAAGTATTTACTTAGCTGGTCCTAAATCCTTCATGAAAAATGATTTACTCAATGCCTTCTCGAGGAGAGCCATTTCCAAGAATCGGCATGTTATCAACATACGCCAAGAAAATAAAACCACCCTTGGTACCTCTTTATAAAGACACAATGATCAGGTTCTGCTTAACGTAACCAAGACCAGTCTAAAAGACTCAAACTTCTCGTACCAGTGTTGAGGAGCTTGCTTCAAGCCATACAAGCTGTTCCTCAATTTGCAAACTAAGTTCTTCTTGCGTACAACCATAAATCCTTCTAGTTGCTCCATGTATCCTCTATGTCACCGTGTAAGAATGTTATGTCCTCATCAAGTTGTTCAATTTCCATGTCCATGTTATCAGCCATGCCAAGAACAACTCAGTTGAAGACATCTGACCAACTGATAGAATATTTCATCATAATCAATACCCTTTTCTGTCTCAAACCTTTAAAAATGATTTTCGCCTTGAATCTTGGATGTGAGGTGATTTTTCAGTCTTTACTCTATACACCCATCTGTTCTTGAGTGTTTACTTGCCCTTTGGCAGATTCATCAACTCAAAGACATCATTCTCATATAGGTATTTCATCTCATCCTTCATGGCTCCCGACCATTCATTTTTGTGCTCATTATACATTGCCTCATCCTAGCATGAGGGCTCATCTACATTAGTCGTGAACACATATTGATGTGGTGGATACTTGAAACAAGGAATTTTATCTCTTTCAATTCTTCTTTGTTGCTACACTGGTGGTGAATCATGTGGATTATCATTGGCACCATCATCATCAGATGACAGCTCTTCACTTTGACTTGTACTGCATCTCCACTATCTTAAGTGTCATCATCTCCTTATTGATTTCCATGCGAGGAGGACAGGTTGGATCCATGTCTACCTGAGGTGTGGGGGTTTCAAATTCTCTGGTTTTCTAATATCTTTTATTATTTCATCATGAATGAACAACGCTTATCGGATTCTCACAATTTTACAACTCCTTAGATCCCATAACCTGTTGCCAAACACTTCCCTAAGTTGGCTGAGGTAGATGCAGTGCTTTTTATTGCTATTAAGCTTGGATCTCTCATCCCTTGGGACACAAAGAAATGCCCTAGAACCAAAGATCTTCAAGTGCTGGCCTGGTACTTCTTTCTGACCAAACTCTTTGAGAATTATCACCTGCAAGAGGAACTGAGGGAGATAGGTTAACCACATATATCTCATTCATCAATGCTTTGGCCCAAAATGAATTAGGGAACTTTGCATGAGAGAGCATAGATGTGACCCTCTCTGTGAGTGTCATGTTCATTTCTCTCTACAAGACCAATGAGCTGGCGTGTCTTTGGTGAAACGTTCTCAAGCCTGGTTCCAAGCATTTTTCAATACCATTCAAATGGACCTATATATTTACCATCGTTATTTGATCTCACACACTTCAAACTTCAGCCAGTTTATCTTTCAACTTTTGTATATAAGTCCTTGAAGGCTTCGAGCACATGATACTTGTGTTTCAACACCTATAGAAATACTTTTCTGGAATGGTCATCAATTAAATTCAAAAAGTACATTGCTCCATCATGGGAGTTTTTGTTCATGAAGCAAACATCAATGTGCACAATATCAAGAACATTTTCTGCACGATGTGGAGAGCGTGTATGAAATGCAACCCTGTGTTGTTTGCCAGCAAAACAATGTGCACATGGTTTCATGATTATACCTTTCAACTCAGGGAGGTACTTCATGCAAGCAACAACGTGAATGTCTTTCTCACTCTTATGCCCAAGTATCTCTGCCACAATTCAACTGAACTGTCCTTCTCAGCAATGTTCAACACTTCATTGCATAGCTTGGTCTTTGTACATAGAGAGATCCTTGCCTAATTCCTTGAGCCACAATCAGAGAACCTTCCGCGAGTTTCCATTTTACTTCACCAACATAACTGGGATGTTTAATGTCGTCAAGCTTGCACACTAATAATAAATTCAGCCTTATGTCGGGAACATGCCTCACATCATCGACCACATCTACAACATGCATTTTTTTCAATGCATGTAGAACCCTTGCCAACAATTGTTGATGAACAACTATTTCCCATCCTCACTTGGCTAGAAATGCCACTAGTGTAAGATGTGAAATACTCTTTATATGATGCAATGTAGAAGGATGCACCTGAGTCCAAAACCCAACTGATGGCATCATCATGAACAACACTAAAACATTCTTCATATTGAATGACTTAATACTCCTCGTCCGTTGTGGTCATAGTTGAACTGTTCTAAGCCTTTTGCACGATTTTCTTCCAAAGTTTCTCGTGTGCAAGCTCTCTTTTGTATTTCCTGCACTTTCTCTTCATGTCTCCTGGATTGCCGCAATGAAAGCAAGTAATGTATTTTGTCTATTTTGAATTTGAATCCCCTAGGTTTATTTCTGTCTTACTGAAATCTTGTGTGACTGTGTAAATGGTTATCATTCTTCCCATGTGTTTTAGCCTACGCACTAGAAGAAGAAGAGGCGCCATCATCACCATTTTTCTTCTTTCTAGCTTCTTCATTGTGCATGATATTCTTCACCATCTCCAAAGTTAGCTTACCATCTAGAGTTGAATTGCTAAGTGCCAAAACATGCACGTTTTAACTATTAGGCATGGAACTCAGCAGAGAAAATTCTTGCACCTCATCCTCAAAGTTGATCTTCATGACCTAGAGTTGATTTAAATGCCATTGGATGACATTCAATTGCTCAGTCAGACCACTGCCATCTCGGTACTCAAGCTTTGCAAGTATGTTTTATCACCGATCCCTTTTTCATTGATATCTTCCTCTCATACATAGACTCCAACTTCTGTCACATCTCATTCACATTTGCCTCATTTGCAACATGGTGCAATATATTGTGGTTCATGTACAACTGAATAATACCTAATGCTTTTCTATGTAGCACTCTCAATTCTTCCTCCGTGACAGTTGTGGGTATATTCTTTCACAATTAGCTCATACAAATCCTTGCAATAAAGGATGTCTTCCATCATGGCCTTCCATAATGAGTAATTGGAAGAATCAAGTATTATCATGCCACTTTTCATAGCGCTTTCTTCCAAAGCATTGTAAGAAATTCTTCCAGTAAAAGTCAAGCTAGTGGGATCATCAAACCTCATCAGCAACCAAAGCTCTAATGCCACTATTGGGAATTAGTACACACGATGATCGGAAACAATGCAGCGTAAATAACTTCAACACCATCTCTATGCACTAAATCACGGATCGCTGCTCAGTTGTAGAAGGAAACATATGTATTAGTATATACAGAGTAAGTTCTGTGAACAAAAACTTAGGATGAAACTTAATGCTTGCAGTAAGTTTCTCTAATGTGCGATGCTGCACCTCAGACATTCGTCTCATATGTGTCTTGTGCCAAGCGAAAACAAAAAAACAGTTGCAGAAAAATAGCAGAGATGAACACTGGTATACTTAAGTGACCCCCTGATACGTCTCCAACGTATATATAATTTTTGATTGTTTCATGCTGCTATATTATCATTCTTGGATGTTTTACAATCATTTTATAGCAACTTTATATCATTTTTTGGGACTAACCTATTGACATAGTGCCTAGTGCCAGTTGCTGTTTTTTGCTTGTTTTTTACTTCGCAGAAAATCAATACCAAATGGAGTCCAAACACAGCAAAACTTTTTGGTGATTTTTTCTGGACCAGAAGACACGAGTTGGGCCAAGGAAGTACCAGAGGGGGGCTCCGAGGGGAGCACAACCCACCTGGGCGCGCCTGGGGGCCCAGGCGCGCCCTGGTGGGTTGTGCCCACCTCGGTGGCCTCCCGCACCGCCTCTTTGCTTTATAAATACCCCAATATTCCATAAACCCTAGGGGAGTCGACGAAATACAATTCCAGCCGCCGCAAATTCCAGAAACCACAGATCCAATCTAGACACCATCACGGAGGGGTTCATCATCCTCATTGGTGCCTCTCCGATGATGCGTGAGTAGTTCATTATAGACCTACGGGTCCATAGTTAGTAGCTAGATAGCTTCCTCTCTCTCTTTTGATTCTCAATACAATGGTCTCTTGGAGATCTATTTGATGTAACTCTTTTTGCGGTGTGTTTGTTGAGATCCGATGAACTTTGAGTTTATGATCAGATCTATGTTTTTATCCATGAAAGTTATTTGAGTATTTTGATCTCTTATATTCATGATTACTTATAGCCTCGTATTTCTTCTTCGAATCTTTGGTTAAGTTAGGCCGACTAGATCGATTTTTCTTGCCACGGGAAGAGGTGCTTTGTGATGGGTTCGATCTTACGGTGCTCAATCCCAGTGACAGAAGGGGAATTGACACGTATGTATCGTTGCTATTAAGGATAACAAGATGGGGTCTAGTCCTACATGAATAGATCTTGTCTACATCATGTCATCGTTCTTATTGCATTACTCCGTTTCTCCATGAACTTAATACACTAAATGTATGCTGGATAGCGGTCGATGTGTGGAGTAATAGTAGTAGATGCAGGCAGGAGTCGGTCTACTAATCTTGGACGTGATGCCTAGATAATGATCATTGCCTGGATATCGTCATAATTATTTGAAATTCTATCAATTGCCCAACAGTAATTTGTTTACCCACCGTATGCTATTTTTCTCGAGAGAAGCCACTAGTGAAATCTACGGCCCCCGGGTCTCTTCTTTATCATATTTGCCTTCAAGATCTATTTTTATTTGCTTTTATTTTCAGATTTATTAATCCAAAAACCCAAAAATATCTTGCTGCAATTTATTGTTATTTATTTTATCTCGCGTTCCCGCGAGATCTATTTATCCGATCTACTACAAATTTATCTATCTCTTTACCCAGGAGGGATTGACAACCCCTCTTTTACGTCGTGTTGCAAGTATTTGTTCTTTGTGTGCAGGTGCCGTTCACGTAGTGTTGCGTGGTTCTCCTACTGGTTCAATAACCTTGGTCTCATCACTAAGGGAAATACCTACCGTAGCTGTGCTGCATCATCCCTTCCTCTTTGGGGAAATACGGACGTAGTTCAAGCGACATCAAAAGGAATTTCTGGCGCCATTGCCGGGGAGATATCATCAACATCTACCAGGTTCCTAATCACAAATCTCATCTCCTTGCAATTTCCATTATTTGCCATTTGCCTCTCGTTTCCATCTCCCCACTTCACAAACATTTGCCGTTTTATTCGCCTTCTTTTTCGTTTGCCTTTTTCTCGTCAGATCTCATGTTTGCTTGTGTTGCCGTGTGCCTTCTATTTGCTTGCATCTTCGCTTGCTAAAAATCTATTGATATGGATCCTCATCCACTTGCTAATCTTTTCAAGAGATCCAGTTATGATGAACCCATTGCTAGTGAATTAAGTTCACTAGATTATCTTTATGAAGTTTTGCTTGAGATTTATGAATCTGAAAATCATGATGAAGTGTTAAAAGAAGAAAATTATAAAGTGATTCATGATAGCTCCTTGGATGAAAAGCATGATTGCAATGATGTTACTATAAATTCTATTAATGTCAATTGTGCTAATAATATGCAAAACCCCAAGCTTCGGGATGCTAATATTTCTATGTCCACTACTTATTGCAATGATCATGATTGGGGTGATAATGATTCTTATGATCTTGAAAATTTATTTAAACCTCATGATGAATATGTTTGCAATAATATTGAAAGTGGGTTTGGAAGAGTGTCGACTTTAGGTATTAATGATCCCACTACTTTGGGGAATTATCAATCTTGTGATTTTTTTCATAAAAGTGGGTTTGAAGAGGTCATGACTTTATTTGATGATAATCCTACTATTTTGGAAGAGTGTCAACTTTGCATGCATGTGGATCATATAGAGAATATGTTATGTGATAGATATATTGTTGAATTTGAATATGATCCCACATATAATTATTATGAGAGAGGGAAATATGGTTGTAGAAATTTTCATGTTACTAAATTACTTCTCGGTGTGTTGAGATTGTCAATGTTTTATTCTTCTCCCTTGCATATGCTAGGATTTTCTTGTCTTGATAATTTGTTTTCTTATAAAATGCCTATGGATAGGAAGAGAGTTAGACTTAGATGTGTTTGTGACATGTTTAAAGATGCTCTCTTTGTGTTTCAATTATTATCTTTATGTGAGCATCAATAAAATCTTATGCCTAGCTAGGGGCATAAAACGATAGCGCTTGTTGGGAGGCAACCCAATGAATAAAATTTATTTTTGTCTTTTTCTTTCTGTTATTGAGTGTTTGCACAATTATGCTACTGTTATGATTGTGTTTTTTATGTTTTAATTAGTGTTTGTGCCAAGTAAATCCTTTGGGATAGCTTTGGTGATAGTTGATTTGATCTTGTTGGAAAACAGAAACTTTAGCGGCCAATAAAATAATTTTTTAAAATCACAGAAGCGACGAAAAATTCTGAATTTTTTACACAAGATTGATATAAAAATTTCCTCTGTTGTTCTAATTGTTCAGAATTTTGGAGTTAAAGAAGTATGAGAACAATTCGTATCTTTACAGACTGTTCTGTTTTTGACAGATTCTGTTTTGTTTGCATTGTGTGCTGATTTTGATGAATCTATGGTTTGTATCGGGGGGTATAAGCCATGGTAAAGTTAGAATACAGTAGATATAATGCAATAAAAAATGTGAATGGGTTTTCTACAGTACTTAAAGTAAAATTGGTTTTCTTATACTAACGGATCTCACGAAGGTTTTGTTGAGTTTTGTGTGATTGAAGTTTTCAAGTTTTGGGTGAGATCACGATGGATGAAGGAATAAGGAGTAAGAAGAGCTTAAGCTTGGGGATGCTAACGCACCCCAAGATAATATTCAAGGATGAACAAGCAACTAAGCTTGGGGATGCCCCAGAGTGGCATCCCCTCTTTCTTCTAACGACCATCGGTATTTTACTTGGAACTATATTTTTATTCGTCACATATCATGAGTTTTGCTTGGAGCGTCTTGTGTTATATGAGTCTTTGCTTGTTTTGATTTTTAGTTTGTGTCAAGTATCCTTGCTGAACACACCTATTTGAGAGAGCCAAAATTATGCTATGATTTGCTAGAATTGCTCTATATGCTTCACTTAAATTTTTTGAGCTATGGAATTGCTCTAGTGCTTCACTTATATCTTTTTGAGCATGGTGTGCTTTATTATTTTTGAAGAAATGCTCTCATGCTTCACTTAGATTTATTTGATAGTTAGTAAATTTTTTTAGAAAGTCTCTCATGCTTCACTTATATTATTTTCTCTATGCCCATGTTCTTCACTTAGATTTGTTTGAGCTATCAAAAGCAACATATGAAACTAGTCCAAAAGTGATAGATATTCAAGAGGGATATAATACAAACTTTCATGAAGATCATTGGACAAAATAAACTTGATTCTTTGTAATAGTTTTGCGATATGACGATAGTGATATGTGAGTCATGTTGGTGAGTAATTATGGTTTAGTAAGAATATTGATGTTAAGGTTTGTGATTCCCTATGCAAGCATGAAAGTCAATAGTTATGCAATGAAATTACATCCTACTTGTGGTGCATTATTCGGTGTTAGTTATGCTTAATGCTCGCTTATGAGATTTTTCGTTTCTTGGTTGGATGCTTCTCAATCTTTTGCTAGCCTTCACTTGTACTAAGTATGATCACTACTTGTGCATCCAAAATCCTTAAACCAGTTTTGCCATATGAGTCCACTATACCTACCTATATGCGGTATTTCCGTGCCGTTCTAAGCAAATTTGTATGTGCCATCTCTAATTTTCAAAATAAATTTCTCTTTTGTGTGCTCGTACCGCTCATGAAACTATAGGGGGTGGCTGATATTTTTCCATGCTAGATGTGTTATTCTCAAGATGAGTGTTTATTCACTTGTCATTGCACGAGAGTATGGCAAAGGTATTAGGGATGCCCAGTCCCGAAATGAAAAATAAATGTACTTTATGTTGTCAAATAATAAATTCCTTGGAAAGTGTTGGTATGGACGGCACCCGTGGATTCGGTTAGCCGTGGAATGTGAAAGTATGGTGGAAAAAGGAATAAACTTTATTTTTTGTTTGGGAACCTCCTATGATATATCTAGCATGGAAAGTATTGGGAACTACTCTATCGTTTTCGTTGACAGGAAAAGCATGCCACCCAAAATGTTTTTATCTCTATCTTTTTCGCTTTGAGCTCTAGCACCTCTACAAATCCCCACTTCCCTCTGCGAAGGGCCTTTGTTTTTTACTTCATGCAATTTTTATTTGAGTCTCCATCTTCTCTTATAAAGCACCAACTAAGGGGCATTATGATCGTACTTGAGCATTGGGTGTAGCTAATATGCGAGTGTGTTTCATGAATGGATCAATGGTTGAGCATAATGGGCTAGGGATAACTTGGTTTAGTGTTGATATTTTGAAAGACATGGTTGCTTGTTGATATGCTTGAGTATTGAAATCTTCATGTCAAAACTAGACTATTGCCTTGAATCATATAAAAGTCCAAATGTCCATGCTACAAAAGAAAAGAATATGTGATGAACATGTTAGGCAGCATTCCACATCAAAAATTCTGTTTTTATCATTTACCTACTCGAGGACGAGCAGGAATTAAGCTTGGGGATGCTGATATGTCTCAAATGTATCTATAATTTTTTATTGTTCCATGCTGTTATATTATCATTCTTGGATGTTTTACAATCATTTTATAGCAACTTTATATCATTTTTTGGGACTAACCTATTGACATAGTGCCCAGTGCCAGTTGCTATTTTTTGCTTGTTTTTTACTTTGCAGAAAATCAATACCAAACGGAGTCCAAACGCAGTGAAACTTTTAGGTGATTTTTTCTGGAACAGAAGACACAAGTTGAGCCAAGGAAGTACTAAGGGGGGCTCCGAGGGGAGCATAACCCACCTGGGCGCGCTTGGGGGCCCAGGCGCGCCCTGGTGGGTTGTGCCCACCTCGGTGGCCTCCCGCACCACCTCTTTGCTCTATAAATACCCCAATATTCTAGAAATCCTAGGGGAGTCGACGAAATACAATTCCAGCCGCCGCAAGTTCCAGAAACCACAGATCCAATCTAGACACCATCATGGAGGGGTTCATCATCCTCATTGGTGCCTCTCCGATGATGCATGAGTAGTTCATTGTAGACCTACAGGTCCGTAGTTAGTAGCTAGATGGCTTCCTCTCTCTCTTTTGATTCTCAATACAATGGTCTCTTGGAGATCTATTTGATGTAACTCTTTTTGCGGTGTGTTTGTTGGGATCCGATGAACTTTGAGTTTATGATCAGATCTATGTTTTTATCCATGAAAGTTATTTGAGTCTTTTGATCTCTTATATGCATGATTACTTATAGCCTCGTATTTCTTCTTCGAATCTTTGGTTTAGTTAGGCCGACTAGATCGATTTTTCTTTCCATGGGAAGAGGTGCTTTGTGATGGGTTCGATCTTACGGTGCTCAATCCCAGGGACAGAAGGGGAAATGACACGTATGTATCGTTGCTATTAAGGATAACAAGATGGGGTCTATTCCTACATGAATAGATATTGTCTACATCATGTCATCGTTCTTATTGCATTACTCCGTTTCTCCATGAACTTAATACACTAGATGCATGCTGGATAGCGGTCGATGTGTGGAGTAATAGTAGTAGATGCAGGCAGGAGTCGGTCTACTAATCTTGGACATGATGCCTATATAATGATCATTGCCTGGATATCGTCATAATTATTTGAAGTTCTATCAATTGCCCAACAATAATTTGTTTACCCACCGCATGCTATTTTTCTCGAGAGAAGCCACTAGTGAAATCTACGGCCCCTGGGTCTCTTCTTTATCATATTTGCCTTCAAGATCTATTTTTATTTGCTTTTATTTTCTGATCTATTAATCCAAAAACCCAAAAATATCTTGCTGCAATTGATTGTTATTTATTTTATCTCGCGTTCCCGCGAGATCTATTTATCCGATCTACTACAAATTTATCTATCTCTTTACCCGGGAGGGATTGACAACCCCTCCTTTACGTTGGGTTGCAAGTATTTGTTCTTTGTGTGCAGGTGCCGTTCATGTAATGTTGCATGGTTCTCCTACTAGTTCAATAACCTTGGTCTCATCACTGAGGGAAATACCTATCGTAGCTGTGCTCCATCATCCCTCCCTCTTTGGGGAAATACCGACGTAGTTCAAGCGACATCACCCCCCCTAAGTTGGTGTAAAAACTACATGCCAAAGCCACCCAAATATTCTACCATTATAATCAAGAGTGGTTGGGTACCCCCAATTGTAAGGGTGATATATCCTAGCAATAAGTATCTCCCTCAATTAGAGAACCAAGGTTTATCAAACCAAAAGGAGTTCCCCATCAAACAAAGTCACTAGTACCTACACACACAGAACAAAACAAACTTGTCCCCAACACGTCAAGAAGGTTTTCAAGCTTCTTGTCTTGCTAGTTACAAGATTAAATTGCAAGGGATAATGATAGTTTGATAGAAAGGTAAAATGGTACAACAAAGAGTAATATTTTTGTAAAGTTTTTGTTATGGAGAATGGACCCAAGGGGTATAGATTCACTAGTATTATCTCTCTCAAGCATACAAGTGCGGTGGGGTGAACAAATTAAATTTGGGAAGCGATTAAATTGCAATGTTTATATTTATGACTATGATCATGCATGGTATAATCTCATATAAGCATTGCGTCCGTGATAAGTAGACCATTATCCAACTGCATCTACTACTAATACTCCAATTCGAAGACCGCTATCCATCATGCATCTCAAAGTATTAAGTTCACAAGAAATAGAGCATTGCAATAAGTATGATGACGTAATGCAAACAGTAAAACATCAATCAATATGATGAGACATCGTCGTTTTATCCTTAGTGGCAACAATTCAATACGTGTCTTGTCCCTCTCTGTCACCGGGATATAGGACACTTCAAGATTAGAACTCACTATAGAGCACCACTCCCTCTAAAGAGAAACCCGTTGAACTTGGCCAAAGAAGATAGATAGATCGGAGAGACTGCAAAGCTATTTAATTATACAACAAAAAATGTCAAAAGAATCAGTTGAATTCAATGAACAATCTAATCATAAAGTGAAAATTCATCATATCCCAATAAACACATCCACAAATTACATCGAATTGATCCCAATCATGTGAGGCAGCTCACAGGAACTTGGTATTGAAGATTGAAGAGAGAGAGTCATATAGCTACTGCTATGGACCCTAAGGTCCCAAGGAAACTACTCACACATGGTCATGGAGGCATCAAGGTTGATGAATAAGCCTCCGGCAATGGACTGCTCCTCTGGCGGAGTACCGGAACAGGCCTTCAGATTGGATATCCTCGGAACAGAAGCTTGTGGTGGTAGAAAAAATCAGAGAGAAATCTTGCAAATGGTTCAATGAAATATGAAATTTATAGGTAGAGAAATGGATGTACGGAGGTATCTATGGGGCCCACACAGTCATGGGGTGCACCAACAGGTCATGTGGTGCCCCTGTGGCTCCTCCCGTATCCCTTCGATGCTTCTTGAAGCCTTCATGCCCCGAAAAAATCGTATCAAATCCTCAAAGCTTTTTTACCTCCATAGATATTGATTTTATTTAAAGTCAAAAGCATGCAGAAAACAACAACTCACACTGGGCACTGAATTAATTGGTTAGTCAAGAAAAATCATATAAATTGGCATAAAATTTTACAAAAGTGAAATTTTTGTAGCATGAAACAATAAAAAATCATAGATACGTTTGAGACGCATCAGGGATACAAGAAGTTCTTCCCTAGACAATAGTAGAGGCTCTCATACATCAAGATATCTCAAATATTCGATGACCATAATAAGATTTACAGCTCAAGAATTAGAGATTGAAACAATCTCACCGAAGATGGTGGAATCATAGCTTGAAGGTGACAAGGTGGTGGATTTGAATTGCACAATCTTGGGAAGGAGCTCCTTTTGCTTGGAAGCTCTTCCCTTAGTCTTCCTCTCTTTCCTTTTCTCTCTTGGTTTTCCCTTCTTCTGTAATGAAGGATAAATTGATTTTTGCCACTTGTATTAGTTGCTGCTAGATCAAGGGATAGACATCGCACCTCCCTCACATCCAAATACCAAAATTACCCTAGGTCCTAATTCTAATGGGTGGGGTTAGCCACATGTTTGAGATGCCTAAAGGCCCTAAATTTTCATCTCCTCACAACCTTCATGCAGAGGATATCCTAACACTAAGAACTTCAATCTCAATTTTTTAACTGAAGTGGAGATAGAGGCTTTGTCACCCGATCAACACAATTAAACCACTACAGAATAGAGGTAGAAGACCGTCATGGTTGTACTTATGAACAACTCAGGAACACATGGTATCCTCCATGAATCCACGTATGAGCTATTTCATGTTGTCGAGACTATCTCAATTTTTTTTTGCAAATTAGTCAATTTTGTTGCATCATACTATTCATATTATTCCTCCCACCTCTTCTTACAACACAGTCCAAACCACTTGTCGCACGCCACCTGATGAGTGTATTTTTTACACTCATTCCACCATTGTTTAATCCGAATAATCTCAGATATTATGAAAATCACTCAGATTTTCACACTAATGACTAATAAACACAAAAGACTGGAAATCACTTTGTGTAATTTGTTTTGTAGGAAATGGACCACAAAAGGGAAGGAAATGGAGCAAAAAATGAAATATAAAGTATGGACATCAACCTAAGCCAACCAGAGGCACCACAAAGGATCATGTAAGTGCATCTAGTGTCCCCTTAGTGGTTTTGGAGTATTGAAGACAAATGGGCTAAGGGACTAATGTGTTTGTGAGTGTACACAAGAGCTATAGTCCTTGAAGTTTTGGTTTAACTGACGAAAGACGACCCCTAAAAATGTAATTCTTCAAGTGAAGAATTTGGTGCGACCTTTGAAGAAATTGAAGTGAAGAATTGGAAGCTTGAATACTTTTTTTGTAGTTTCTTTCTTCTTATTTGAGTCATAGGAAACGCCGTACTGCTAAAGGTGGTCTAGGTGATACATAAATCATATTTCTAAAGTGATGCTCAAAACCTATACAAAACCTACTTCTTCGAGTGAAGACTTTGGAAATCTCCGGCAGTGCTGACAAATTTGTTAGCAACAGAGACACAGTTCTTCTGGTCCCTGACAAATTTGGTCCAACCGAGAGGTTAGGATTTCACCAGTGCGATCTGCCTACCGTGAGGAAATTGAGTGCCCCGACAAATTTGAGAGTCCAAATTTCTGACTGTTGCTGCGCTGAGTGCTAGCTGGCGAGTGGGTCCTTATCTTGACAACGGTCATGTCTGGAGGGGCATTTATGACAATTCATGTCGAGTTGCCCCTGGTTATAAATAGCCCCCATCCCCCACACCCCCACAACCACTGGTTGGTTGGCTCCTCTAGAGAGAAACTGACACTTGTCATTTGAGAGCAACTTCCTCTAACGACACTATGAGAAACCTAAGTGAGGATAAACCCAACTAGATCCAAAGTGATTGAGCATCACTGAACAGTTTGATCTATGTGATCCGACGCCTATTACCTTTAAAGACTGTCATTCTTCCAGACGATTAGGCATCATGTTCTGAGCACCCCAAGAGTAAATGTGGAGTGTTGTTGAACAAGTCTGTGAAGGTTTTTGAATTCTACCTTGCAGACTTACCATGAGTGATTGGGCTAGGTCTGATGTGACCTTAGCTGAAGAGGAATACAATGAAGACTAAGTGTCTTCGGAGTTCAATCTCAACTTCCTTAACTAGACCTACAGTTGATACAACAACTGTGACTGGTCTACCAAATAATCATGTCTTCACCGAGCCAACCTAGTTTCAAATTCCTGAACCCCTGTACTTTCTGTTATTCCGCTACTCAAGAATCTATGATCTACATTATGAAAAATTTGAACTGTAGACTTTCATCATGTTGTTTTTCATTTCTCCAATTCATCTTCTGTATGCCTAAATTTTTGTATGATTGCATGTTCTTCACTTGCATCCATCTTGTATGCATGCTTTTCTGTGATGAATTAGCCTCGCTCCTATTTCTTTTTCTTCACTCCGATCTTCATCAAATTCATTAATGTTTGAAATTTTTCTAAAAATCTCCCATTTGCCCCCCTCTAGGAGTAAACCTATGCTTTCAATTGGTATCAGAGCAATTTACTCTCTTGTTCTGTATGATTTTGGTTTAACCACCTCGAGTTTTAGTTATGTCGACTATGGGTATGATCAAAGTATCGGTTGCGTGCCCCACCTATGATGGCAAGGACTATCCCTACTAGAAGAACAAGATGTGCATGCATCTTGAGGCCATTAGAACGATCTCTGGTTTGTCGTCGAGAATGGAGTGCCTCTAATTAGTCCGAGTGTCAACGCCACTGATCTAAAGAGATTCAAGCAGCTATATTCTTAAGCAAAGAATATCATATGTGGGCATATGAACAAAGGACAGTATTGCAGAGTGAGTGCCCTGGAAATAGCAAAGGTTATGTGGGATAGGCTTTTCAAGGTGAACGAAGGAGTTTCAAATCGACATGACTCTCGAGTTGATGTTCTTCACATTCTCTTCAACCACTTCAAGAGGCTTGACAATGAGAATATCCAGCAAACCTTCGACCGCCGCAATGATATCTCCAATGAGCTTCAGGCTCTTGTTGCTGTTGACATCACCGACCATGAGGTGGTGATGAAGTTGCTAAGATCTCTTAACAATTTCTTTGACACCTTGGCCTTGATGATTCAAGAGCGCCCTGATTACAAGCAACTTGACCCGATTGATATTCTTGAGAGGCTCAATACTCATGAATTTCAGCAAGCTGAGAAAAGAGATATGTGTGGTCCTAGCTATGGAAGACCTCGTGCACTAAAGGCAAAAGCAAAAGCCAATGCAACTTCTTCATCTAAAGAAGAATCTGTCGTGGTGTCACACGGCCACCTATGGGGCCATCGGCCCCTTATGGTTCGGCAAGGGGGAAGAGTGCATTGCACAAAGAGCAGAAAGCATAGAGCAGCACGGCAACGATGACACGGGTAGTTTTTACCCAGGTTCGGGCCGCCGCGAGGCATAAAGCCCTACTCCTGCTTTGGTGGATTGATGAAAGGAACGTGGTGGAGACGCATCACTCTAGCCCGGCAAGGTCGCCGCGGGGCGAGAGCAGCTACGCGCATACGAGCGTGCAAGGGTCCGAATCCTCTCTAAGGTAGCCACGGCCCTCCTTTTATAGGTCAAGGAGTCACCACAATGGCAAAACAGTCATTTATCCAACAATTAGATAGCCACAGTGCTATCATACCTAACTCTGCAGACAGGAGAGGGCACATTAAATGCACCGCTTAGTGTCACATCATAGCGTAGCCCGGCAAGCCTTGCTGTGCCATTCAGCCACCTTTTTGCCTGTCCGCGTGACACGTCGCCTGGACGGGTGTCATTGGGGGCGTTCTTCCTTAGAAATGGCCTGCCACGTACCAAATAATAGCCACTTAGTCACTTGGGGGCTCGACACCGCACCGATGGGTGACTTGCGTTGCTGTGAGGTGGAGCGGTGGAGCTTTGGCGGGGTAATCCGCCCTTGGCGTCCCCGGCAAGCCTGCCGGGGGAGTCTTGAAGCTTGTCTTTGGAGTAACCTCGACCCTGCCAGGCTCGCCTGCCCGGCAAGGGAGGTTTTTCCTTAGTGATATCTTGCTTGTTTGGTTGGTCTTGGTCTTCTTGATCCGCCCTTTGATATCTCAAAGAGCCATCTCTTCTGCTTGGCCTTGTCTTGAATGCCGTAGCCTTGCTCTTGAGCCTGTGTATAGTCCGGGCAACAAACCTGGGGGTTTGTTGCACTGACAGGAGCCCCTGGGCCTGGCCTGAATGCGCTGCCGAGCGTCGTCGGGGTAGGCCCTGTCTGGTACACATGTGAGCGGGTTGCGGTAGCTCGTCCTTTGAGATCTTCTTTGCTTCTTCATTAACCTGTGATGGCGTTAGTTTTCGGTTTTTTCCCGCGCGTCGTCGAGACGTAGTGGGGAGGTTAGTAAGCCACGATCCGTGGGCTACCCACGCCCCATGTTCACTAGGCAGTAACTGCCATTCCGCTATCTTCCCCGCTTCTGCCGTTTCGCCACGTGTGCAGCATGCATTATGCTGGGTTGGTGGTGGATGCGGAAAGCACGGAAACGCATGCCATGGCAGAAATCCAGACGCCATGGATTGGCGCATGGGGTCGGCCTCGATTCCACGAGCCGTTGGTGGCACGGGAGGGAGCCGAATTGGCGGAGCGGAGTGGTCGCTCCCCCTGAGTAGGGAGCCAGCCCCCGGCCTCGTTTTCCTTATAAAAGGGGACGCGGGCGGGGGTGCAGGCTCATATCCATTCCCTTCTTCTTTCTTCTAGTGTCGTTTCCTCACCATGGTGAGGGGAAGAGGATGCGGTGGCACCCTAGTTGTGGCGACGAGGGATTCTGCTCGACAGCGCATCCCTCCTCCCGTCGAAGATGTAGGGGCGGAGCCCGCTCCGAGAGGAGGTAGGAGGGGCGAGGTCGCGGCCGTCTTGGTGCTTGGGGTCGAGGAGGGCGAGGGGGCGCTCGGGCCGCCCCTCCGCCGGCCGCTCAACCCCCAATGGAGGGCTACGTCGGAGACCAGCCATTGGAATTCATCATTAGGCTGTACAAGCCCCCGCGCGGCCGCCTCCGCCTCCCTACTCCGTTTGCGAGGGTGATGGAGCTTGAACAGCCACGTGCGTTGAAGCTGCACATGAGGGGTTGCTGCAACGGCAGAATTCGGGTGGATGTGGACTTCCCCGCTCCTCATGTTACGCTCTTCCGACGCGGCTGGAAGACCTTTGCTCGCGCCCACAGCTTGTCGGAGGGTAACGTCCTCCATTTTAAACTAATGGAGGCCGATCTGCTCTCCGTCAAGGTTTTCGGGTGCTCGCTTAGGGTGCTGCTTTGAGAGCTCGACCGATGGCGAAAGGTCCTCCTCGAGCGATAGCGACGAGGAGGACAGTGACGATGATGAAGACGACGGCGACGGGCAGGACGACGGCTCTGACTCCGGCTGAACACTAGCCGCACCATCACAGTCAGGCGGCGGCACCATCATCTGTACCTGTATCTCCTTCCTGGCAAGGCGATTTGCCAGGGAGTTGGATGCAGAGGTGGGGGTGGTGCCCTTGGCTCCTCCAGCAGCCTTCCAGCTGGACCCCGGCAGGCTTCCTCTCGGGCTGCAGCTTTGTTCGCCCTACCACGTCCTGCTGGCCCTGGTGGCGGTGGCCAGGGAGACTCTTCCGCCGCTCTCTTCACCATCACCTTCGCCCGCACCCTCTTGATCTTGTCAGGCTCCTCGCCACGGGGCCTGATGGGGTCAGGCTGGGCTTCTGCCCAGACGCTCCTTTTGCCTTCTTCACCTCCCACCGTAGTGCCTAGAAGGAGAGGGACAAGAAAGGGATTACGGGGCACTTATCTTTTTTCAGTCTAAAACATGTAGGCGCTTGCCAAACTTTAGTCTAAATTATGTAATCTTCTTTATCCATGTTAGTGTTCTGTAAGATCTGTACTTGCTTATCAGCATATTAATGAAAAAGACAAGCCTTGCCGGGTACTTGTGCATGTATCATGTCCATGCAGAGGTGAGGTGCCTCTATACGTTTAAGTAAACAAGTTTCCTCCGGCAAGCTATCCTGCTAGTACCTTCAGTTTGCTACCACGGGGCATGGCCTACCGGGCACAGAACTATAAAAAAAGGGACCAATCCCTCCTCAAACCCTCTCCATCAAAGGCCACTGCGACCATCTTGCCTGAAGCAACATTCAGGACAAAGGATGGGAGCACCTATGTTTCGAAGGTGACGAGGTTTTCATATGCACATGTTTTCTCTTTACAGAACAGGTATGGATAGGAAGGAACTTATCTGTTTGGCTTGCCGGGGACTACTATGTAGGCTTGTCTCCATTTCTTCTCTTTGGGACCAAGTCCACGGCAAGAACCCTACAACTTAGTGCAGATGAAAACAGTGCTACATGCGATCTCATCTATATGATCATGCTATGCTTATGCATGCATGCAATCTTGTTGCCCCCCCAGCGCTTTGTTTATTCATTTGTTGCTCAGGGTCTGCTCCTGGCTTTGTACAAAGGGTTACATGCAACATCGTCAAGGCTTGTACAAAAGGGTGGCTGCCGGGCAGGGCCCGGCAGCCGCGCCTTATGGGTAGAACTTACGGAGATGCTCAATGTTCCATGAGTTTTGCAACTGAATGCCATCTCCGGTCTCCAGACGGACTGAGCCGGGTCTGGTGACTCGTACTACCCGGTAAGGGCCTTCCCACTTCGACGTCAACTTGTTTGCACCCTTGGCGGAATGAACATGCCTAAGGACAAGGTCGCCTTCCTCAAGGCTCCGGGCATGAACCGTGCGGCTGTGATAGCGACGCAGGGCTTGCTGGTAGCGTGCAGCACGCGTAGCAGCCTGGAGACGGTTCTCCTCAAGTAGCACAGCGTTGTCACGCCGGTGCTGTTCCTGCTCTACTTCATCGTAGGCAAGCACTCGAGGTGATCCGTATATGAGTTCCGTGGGGATCACTACTTCTGCCCCATAGACTAGGGAGAAGGGAGTCTGCCTGGTAGCTCGATTTGGTGTCGTACGGAGGGACCAAAGAACCACCGGCAGCTCGTCGATCCATCGCCTACTACACTTCTGTAGCCTATCAAATGTTCTTGTCTTGAGTCCTCACAGCACTTCAGCGTTTGCCCTCTCAGCTTGTCCGTTGCTTCTGGGATGGGCAACAGAGGTAAATGAGATTTTGCTTCTGAGGGCATGAACGTATTGCATGAAGGCGCGACTTGTAAATTGGGTGCCATTGTCAGTGAATGATTCTGGCGGGTACTCTGAAACGGCACACCAATCCTTTCAAGAACTTGATAGCTGACTGTGCGGTCACCTTCCTCACGGGCTCCACCTCTGGCCACTTTGTGAACTTGTCGATAGCGATGAACAAGAACTCAAAGCCATCGGTAGCACGGGGGAAGGGGCCCAAGATGTCGAGCCCCCAAACCGAGAAGGGCCATGACAAAGGGATCGTCTGGAGAGCTTGTGCAGGCTGATGGATATTCTTGGAGTGGAACTGGTAGGCTTCACATTTGATGACTAGCTCAATTGCATCTTGGAGGGCCATGGGCCAGTAAAAACCTTGCCAGAAGACTTTTCCAACCAGGACCCTTGATCCAATGTGGGAGCCGCATATACCCTTGTGTATCTCTACCAATAGTTCCTTTCCATCTTCCCGGTAGATGCACTTCAATTTCACTCCATTGGGCCTTCTTCTGTATAGCGTGTCGTCAACGAACTGATACATACTGGCCCTCCGGGCTACTCTTTCAGCTTCTTCTTGCCCTTCGGGAAGTTCTCCTATTTGGAGGAAATGGACTATGTGCCACACCCACATTGGAGCCTGAGGCTCGGCAACAAGGACTAGTGGCACCTCCTGGTTCACAGGAGTGCATACCTCAACCACAGGAATAGGTGGTTCAGCGGGAGGGTGCTGCTCACCAGGCGAAACGGAATTGTTCCAGCCAACCTCTCTGCCGGGGGCTTTGAAGGGCTCTGCCGGGAGAGGCCTGCCGGAGTCCAGTTTCCTCCTCATCCTGGCCATTGTCGCCGGGGATACGGAGGGTTGAGTCAGATGGAGAACAAAAGTCCCTGGTTCCACAGGGAGTTTTTGCCCAACGCACTTTGACAGATGATCAGCAATGCTGTTTTCCACACGCGATACGTGCTCTGTTTACAATCCATCAAAGCGCTCCTCCAACTTTCTCACTTCCTCAATGTATGCCTCCATCAATGGGCTTTGATAATCCTTGTTCACTTGCCTCACCACAAGTTGCGAATCTCGATGGATGATCAACTTCTTGATTCCCAGTTCTGTTGCGATCCTGAGCCCGACAAGGAGTCCTTCATATTCTGCAGTATTGTTGGTAGCCTTCTCCTGGGGGAAATGCATTTGAACCATGTACTTGAGGTGCTCCCCAGAGGGAGCAACAAGAAGCACGCCAGCTCCTGCACCTTGTAGGGAGAAGGCATCATCAAAGTGCATGATCCATTCTTGGGGCGCTTCCTTGCTGGGGATAACTGTCTCCAACACGTCTTCGTCATGGGTAGGCCTCCATTCCGCAATAAACTCTGCTAGTGCTCTGCTCTGAATGGTTGATGTGCTCTCAAACTTCAAACCAAAGCTGGATAACTCCAAAGCCCATTCCACTATCCTGCCAATGGCCTCAGGGTTCCTCAGTATGCGCTACAAGGGGAAGCGGGTGACAACCGTGAACTCGTGGGCTTGGAAGTAGTGGGGCAGTTTCCTTGAGGCCATGATGAGGCCAAAAATCAACCTAGCCCCCTGCAACAGGGAGGTGACGAAGTACACTAGCCACTGCACCACTTTCTTCCTTGCCGCGACCTTGGAGCTGTCTCCATTACCCCGCTCCGCCTTGTTCTGATATACTTCTGACCTTGCCGAGGCGAGTTCACTTCCTTCTCCAGAGGGGACGGCAGTTGCAGCTTCTTCTTCATCTACTTCCTGCTGCGCTAACCACTTGATTGATTGCCGCTAAGTATAGCAGCAACGGTTCTTGTGGTTTTGGAGCGACTAACATGGGGGCGGAGGAAAGATAGGTCTTCAGATCCTGCAGTGCAGCGTCTGCCTCCAGGGTCCACTACATGGGCCCAGCCTTCTTCAAGATTTTGAAGAACGGCAGGGCGTGTTCGGCGGACTTGGAAATGAACCTGCTTAACACGGCAACACATCCAGTCAAACGCCTCATGTCTTTAACTGTCTTGGGTGCTTGAATCTGCTCAATTGCCTTGATCTTGTCGGGGTTGGTCTCTATCCCCCGGTGGGACACAAAGAAGCCAAGCAGCTTGCCGGAAGGAACGCCAAACACACACTTCTCTGGGTTCAGCTTCAAGTTGATCTTGCATAGATTTGCAAAGGTCTCTTCCAAGTCCTGAATGAGAGTTGATTTGTCCTTGGTTTTGACCACTATATCGTCCATGTAGGCTTTAATATTCCTGTGCAGCTAAGACTCAAAGCCAATTTGTACTGCCCTTGCGAAAGTGGATCCAGCGCTTTTTAACCCAAAGGGCATACGTACAGAATAGTACGTGCCACAGGGGGTTATAAACGCGATCTTCTCTTCATCTTCCTTGGACATGAAAATCTGGTGGTACCCGGAGTAGGCATCCAAGAAGGAAAGCAGGTCACATCCAGAGATAGAATCCACGATCTGATCGATGTGCGGCAAGGGGAATGGGTCCTTTGGGCATGCTTTATTCAGATCTGTGAAATCTATGCAAAGCCTCCATTTCCCATTCGTCTTGCGCACCACCACTAGATTCACTTACCAAGTTGGATGCAATACTCCTCTGACCAAACCAGTAGCTTCAAGTTTCTTGATCTCCTCGGCAATAAACTGCTTCCGCTCCAAAGCTTGCTTTCGGACCTTCTGTTTGATGAGTTGGGCATGTGGGCAGACAGCAAGGTGGTGCTTGATTACCTCCTTGGGAACACCGGTGATGTCAGATGGTTGCCAAGCAAACACATCGACATTCGCCCGTAGGAAGGCAATGAGCGCGCTTTCCTATTTGTCATCAAGGGTGGAGTTGATAGTAAATGTACCATCAGCGCCAACTAACCCTGCCGGGACCTTCTTCACAGCAGGCGTAGCAACCTTTGATCTCTTGCTATTGGAACTCTCTAGCAAATCATCAATAGGCGCATCACACTGCGAAGAGGCGCGCTTCCCGGACTCTTTGCTGGCGTCCTTGCTAGCTTTCTTCCCTTTCTTGCTTTCCTTGGCGGGAGTAGTAGCTTCCGTGGCCTCTGCAACGACTGCTTCCCGGTACACCTTATCGACGCATATGATTGCGTCCTTCTTGTCTGATGGAATGGAAATGACGCCCATCGGCCCAGGCATCTTCAAAGTGTTGTAGGCATAATGGGATGCTGCCATGAATTTTGCCAGGGCAGGGTGGCCAAGGACTCCATTGTATGGCAGGGGGAGGTCGACCACATCAAACACAATCTTCTCGATCCGGTAGTTCAGCTCCCCCCGAATGTTACCTGCAGTGTGATCTTCCCCTTAGGACGACTCCTGCCGGGGTTGATGCCTTGGAAAGTACCGGTAACCTTGAGTTCTTCATCTGCTATCTGGAGCTTGCTGATGACCTTGGGAGATATCAGATTCAACCCAGCCCCGCCGTCAACAAACATCTTTGTGACTTTGAGGTTGCGAATCGTTAGCGAAACCAACAATGGCAAACATCCTACCGCAGTGGTGCGGTCAGGATGATCCTCTTCATCAAAGATGATGGGCGTGCGAGACCACTTGAGCGGCTTCCGAGAATCTGCCGCTGGCTCCACGACATTGACCTCACGTGCCCACTGTTGGAGCTGGCGGTAAGAGGAGTGCAAGGACGCACCTCCGTCAATGCACAGGGTGTCAGTGGCCTTCTGGAACTCCCGCTCGCTGGTTTTCTCTTCATCTCCTTCATCACTCCCATCATCGCATTCCTTCTTCTCACGGCCTCTGGTCGGGTTCCCTTGATACTGAGGGGCCTAGCCAAGGCGACCTCCTCTGCCACCTCGGCCCTTTCCGCTAGCACCATCTTGGTGTCTCTCTTTGTCACGCTTCTCGTACTCGGCTTTCTGCTTCTTGACGAGCTGCTCAACTTGATGACACTCTTGAAGATCGTGTCCCTTGGTCCGATGGATCTTGCAGTACGGCCCGTCAGCCTTCCTAGCCTTCTCGGCAGCCACAGCTTCCCGGTAGTCAGCGCACACAGCAGCTTCCTTGCCGGGAGCCTCGGTCTTGGCCTTCTTGCCAGTACTAGGAGTGCTCGCTCCTTCAACAGCCATCACTCCTTTATCCTTGCGCTTCTTGTTGCGTTTCTTGTTCTTCTTCTTTTGATTGGTGGCATGATCATCGTCCTCTGAGTCAACGTCGACGCCATCTTCTTCACCGGGGAGTCGCCTCCCCTCCTCTGTTCGGGCACACTTGTTCGCCAGGGTGTATAACTCATTCACAGTCTTGGGCAACCGAATGTTCATTTTGGAACGTATACTGCGGTTGCGCACGTTGGACTGGAACGCAGCTATCACAACTGCTGGATGGATGTCTGGAATGTTCCTGTCCACCCGGCTGAACCTCTGCATATACTTCCGCAAACTCTCTCCTTCCTTCTATGGGAGGAGCTGCAAGTCGCTGGGCCGCCCTGGTTCTTGATGGCCACGCGTGAAGGCACCAATAAACTCATGGCACAGATCAGCCCAGGTCGAGATGGAGTTCTCTGGCAAGTGCATCAGCCAGGACCTCATGTTTGGCTTGAGTGCCAAAGGGAAGTAGTTGGCGAACACCCTCTCGTCCCTTCCTCCGGCGGCTTGAACAGAGATGGTGTAGATGCTCAAGAACTCTGCCGGGTTCAATCTTCCATCGTACTTTTCTGGTATCTCTCGCTTGAACGTACGGGCAGATGGCCAACGGACTTGCCGCAGCTCACGAGTGAAGGCGGGGCACCCAACCTCGAAAGACAGGTACCCACCCCCACGGGCATGGGTTCGTCGACGTCGGGGCCATTGCGCCTATCAGACTGGCGGTGGGTGTCGCGGTGTCACTCGATGGTGACGCGCGCGTCTTCCCTCCGCCTGTCTTCCAGGACCTATCGCTGGTCTTGACGTGCCTGAGGATCAGACGAAGCCATTGATACGTCATCGGGTTCTTGGTCATGTGGCCCTAGCTGCGGCCCCTGTGCTGGTTGCCGTGGAGGGGACTGCACCGTCGGAACGACTTCCTCGGTGCGGCTAGCGGCTTGGGCCGTTGCCGCCGTTTGTGGAGGCCGTGGCGGGCCTGCCTGCTGTGATCCTCCCACCTCAGCGAAACAAATCAAGCTCTGGATAGTGGCCCTCCACTCATCCATTTGATTGGCCGCTGGCGGAAATCTCAACAAGAGCTGGGCCCACGCCATGGCCTCCAAAGCGGTGCTTGGCATGGACGACGATGCGGATCGCGATGTCACCCGACTTCTGATGGTGCCTGTAGTGGTGGCGCCATGTTCTCGCCGCCGCGAGCCAATCGCCAGGGCGGCGTGACAACGAGGCGGATGCGCTCGGGGGTTGACGGCCCCATTTGGCGCATCATTTTGGCTAGCTTGCCCTAGGGGTGGCGCGGGCCCTATAGCCGCACCCAAGGCGGGGGCGGCTAGGTGATTACAATCCACATCAGGGCGAGCGCCACCGCTGCGGCTGTGTCCCTCGGCGAGGTGGGGAGGCGGAGACGGAGCGTTCTCCCCACCCGCACCTTGTGGAGCATGGTCGCCGGGTTGTTGTTGGTGCAGCCCTCCTCCGATGCCTCCTGCTCCTGCTTCGACCGCAGGGGGAACGGTGATGGTGCCGCCTGCGCCAGTCACGTTCCTCCAGGCGTCGGCATTCCCATGTTCCCACGCAGCCCCCACGGCATTAGTGGCCGCATGCGAGGGGGCCTTCAAGGTGGTCGGGTGAGCTGAAGCACTGCATTTCTTCTTGGGCGCCATGGACGATGAAGCCATTGATGAAAAAAACGATGATGAAGATGGCGCGCTGCTTACAATCTCGGGTTCGCGCAAGCGCTTCCCCCTACCTGGCGCGCCAAAGATGTCGTGGTATCACACGGCCACCTATGGGGCCATCGGCCCCTTGTAGTTCGGCAAGGGGGAAGAGCGCATTGCACAAAGAGCAGAAAGCATAGAGCAACACGGCAATGATGACACAGGCAGTTTTACCCAGGTTCGGGCCGCCAAGATGCATAAAACCCTACTCCTGCTTTGGTGGATTGATGAATGGACCATCATGGAGACGCAACACTCTAGCCCGGCAAGGTCGCCTCGGGGCGAGAGCAGCTACGCGCGTACGAGCGTACAAGGGTCCGAATCCTCTCCAAGGTAGCCACGGCCCTCCTTTTATAGGTCAAGGGGTCACCACAATGGCAAAACAGTCATTTATCCAACGATTAGATAGCCACAGTGCTATCATACCTAACTCTGCAGACAGGACAGGGCGCATTAAATGCACCACTTAGTGTCACATCGTAGCGTAGCCCGGCAAGCCTTGCCATGCCATTCAGCCACCTTTTTGCCTATCCGCATGACATGTCGCTTGGACGGGTGTCATTGGGGGTGTTCTTCCTCAGAAAAGGCCTGCCACGTACCAAATAATAGCCACTTAGTCACTTGGGGGCTTGACACCGCATCGATGTGTGACTTGCATTGCTGTGAGGTGGAGCGGTGGAGCTTTGGCGGGGTAATCCGCCCTTGGCGTCCCCTGCAAGCCTGCTGGGGGAGTCTTGAGGCTTGCCTTTGGAGTAACCTCGACCCCGCCAGGCTCGCCTGCCCGGCAAGGGAGGTTTTTCCTTAGTGATATCTTGCTTGTTTGGTTGGTCTTGGTCTTCTTGATCTGCCCTTTGATTTCTCAAAGAGCCATATCTCTTCTACTTGGCCTTGTCTTGAATGTCATAACCTTGCTCTTGAGTTTGTGTACAGTCCGGGCAACATACCTGGGGGTTTGTTGCACCGACAGGAGCCCCCGGGCCTGGCCTGAACGCGTTGCCGAGCATCGTCGGGGTAGGCCCTGTGTAGTACACAGGCGAGCGGGTTGTGGTAGCTCATCCTTTGAGATCTTGTTTGCTTCTTCATTAACCTGTGCTGGAGTCAGTTTTCGGTTTTTCCCCGTGCGTCGTGCGAGACGTAGTGGGGAGGTTAGTAAGCCACGATCCGTGGGCTACCCATGCCCCACGTTCACGGGGCAGTAACTGCCATTCCGCTATCTTCCCCTCTTCTGCCGTTTCTGCCACGTGTGCAGCATGCATTGTGCTGGGTTGGTGGTGGATGCAGAGAGCGCGGAAATGCGTGCCATGGCAGAAATCCAGACGCCATGGATTGGCACACGGGGTCGGCCTCGATTCCATGAGCCGTTGGTGGCACGGGAGGGAGTCGAATTGGTGGAGCGGGGTGGTCGCTCCCCCTGAGTAGGGAGCCAACCCCCGGCCTCGTTTTCCTTATAAAAGGGGACGCATGCGGGGGTGCAGGCTCATATCCATTCCCTTCTTCTTTCTTCTAGTGTCGTTTCTTCACCATGGTGAGGGGAAGAGGACGCAATGGCACCCCAGTAGTGGCGATGAGGGCTTCTGCTCGACAGCACCTCCCTCCTCCCACTGAAGATGTAGGGGCAGAGCCCGCTGCGAGAGGAGGTAGGAGGGGGTGAGGTCACGGCCGTCGTGGTGCTCAGGGTCGAGGAGGGCGAGGGGGCGCTCGGGCCGCCCCTCTGCCGGCTGCTCAACCCCCAATGGAGGGCCACATCGGAGACCAGCCATTGGAATTCATCATCAGGCTGTACAAGCCCCCGCGTGGCCACCTCCGCCTCCCTACTCCGTTTGCGAGGGTGATGGAGCTTGAACAGCTGCATGCGTTGAAGCTGCACATGAGGGGTTGCTGCAACGGCAGCATGCAGGTGGATGTGGACTTCCCCGCTCCTCATGTTATGCCCTTCTGACATGGCTGGAAGACCTTTGCTCACGCCCACAGCTTGTTGGAGGGGCACGTCCTCCATTTTAAACTAATGGGGGCCGATCTGTTCTCCGTCAAGGTTTTCGGGTGCTCGGGTGCTCGCTTAGGGTGCTGCGTGGAGAGCTCGACCGATGGCGAAAGCTCCTCCTCGAGCGATAGCGACGAGGAGGACAGTGACGGTGATCATGACGGCAATGACGGGGAGGACAACGGCTCCGACTCCGGCTGAACACCAGCCGCACCATCACCGTTTAGCGGCGGCACCATCATCTGCACCTGCATCTCCTTCCCGGCAAGGCAATTTGCCGGGGAGTTGGATGCAGGGGTGGGGGTGGTGCCCTTGGCTCCTCCAGCAGCCTTCCAGCTAGACCCCGGCAGGCTTCCTCTCGGGCTGCAGCTTTGTTCGCCTTGCCGCGTCCTGCTGGCCCTGGTGGCAGTGGCATGGGGGACTCTTCCGCCGCTCTCTTCACCATCACCTTCGCCCGCACCCTCTCGATCTTGTCAGGCTCCTCGCCATGGGGCCTGACGGGGTCAGGCTGGGCTTCTGCCCAAGTGCTCCTTTTGCCTTCTTCACCTCCCACCATAGTGCCTAGGAGGAGAGGGACAAGAAAGGGATTACGGGGCACTTATCTTTTTTCAATCTAAAACATGTAGGCGCTTGCCAAACTTTAGTCTAAATTATGTAATCTTCTTTATCCATGTTAGTGTTCTGTAAGATCTGTACTTGCTTATCAGCTTATTAATGAAAAAGACAAGCCTTGCCGGGTACTTGTGCATGTATCATGTCCATGTAGAGGTGAGGTGCCTCTATACGTTTAAGTAAACAAGTTTCCTCCGGCAAGCTATCCTGTCGGTACCTTTAGGAAGCTGCCATGTGCGCTGACTGCCGGGAAGCCGCGACTGCCGAGAAGGCTGGGAAGGCTGACGGGCCGTACTGCAAGATCCATCAGACCAAGGGACGCGATCTTCAAGAGTGTCATCAAGTTGAGCAGCTCGTCAAGTAGCAGAAAGCCGAGTACGAGAAGCGTGACAAAGAGAGAGACCAAGATGGTGCTGGCGGAAAGGGCCGAGGTTGCAGAGGAGGTCACCTCGGCAAGGACCCTCAGTATCAAGGGAAAACCGGCCAGAGGCCGTGAGAAGAAGGAATGCGATGATGGGATTGATGAAGGAGATGAAGAGGAAACCAGCGAGCAGGAGTTCCAGAAGGCCACTGACGCCCTGTGCATTGACGGAGGTGCGTCCTTGCACTCCTCTCACCGCCAGCTCAAACAGTGGGCACGTGAGGTCAATGCCGTGGAGCCAGCGGCAGATTCTCGGAAGCCATTCAAGTGGTCTCGCACACCCATCATCTTTAATGAAGAGGATCATCCTGACCGCACCACTGCGGTAGGATGTTTGCCATTGTTGGTTTCGCCAACGATTCGCAACCTCAAAGTAACAAAGATGTTGGTTGACGGTGGGGCCGGGTTGAATCTTATATCTCCCGAGGTCATCAGCAAGCTCCAGATAGCAGATGAAGAACTCAAGGTTACCGGTACTTTCCAAGGCATCAACCTTGACAGGAGTCATCCTAAGGGGAAGATCACACTGCTGGTAACGTTGGGCGGGGGAGCTAAACTACCGGACCAAGAAGATCGTGTTTGATGTGGCCGACCTCCCCCTACTATACAATGGAATCCTTGGCCGCCCTGCCCTGGCAAATTCATGGCAGCATCCCATTATGCCTACAACACTTTAAAGATGCCTGGACCGATGGGCATCATTTCCATTCCATCAGACAAGAAGGACGCAATCATATGTGTCGATAAGATGTACCGGGAAGCAGTCGCTGCAGAGGCCACGGAAGCTACCGCTCCCGCCAAGGAAAGCAAGAAAGGGAAGAAAGCTAGCAAGGACGCCGGCAAAGAGTCCAGGAAGCGCGCCTCTTCGGAGTGTGCTGCGCCTGTTGATGATTTGCCGGAGAGTTCCAATAGCAAGAGATCAAAGGTTGCTACGCCTGCGGTGAAGAAGGTCCCGACATGGTTGGTTGGCGCTGATGGTAATGTCGATGTGTTTGCTTGGCAACCATCTGACATCCCCGGTGTTCCTAGGGAGGTAATCGAGCACCACCTTGCTGTCTGCCCACATGTCCGAACCGTCAAACAGAAGGTCCAAAAGCAAGCTTTGGAGCGGTAGCAATTTATTGCCGAGGAGATCAAGAAACTCGAAGCTGCTGGTTTGGTCAGAGGAGTGTTGCATCGAACTTGGTTAGCGAATCTAGTGGTGGTGCGCAAGGCGAATGGGAAATGGAGGCTTTGCATAGATTTCACATATCTGAATAAAACATGACCAAAGGACCCATTCACCTTGCCGCGCATCGATCAGATCATGGATTCCACCTCTGGATGTGACCTGCTTTCCTTCTTGGATGCCTACTCCGGGTACCACCAGATTTTCATGTCCAAGGAAGATGAAGAGAAGACCGCGTTTATAACCCCCTGTGGCACGTACTGTTTTGTGCGTATGCTGTTTGGGTTAAAAAGCGCTGGATCCACTTTCGCAAGGGCAGTAAAAATTGGCTTTGAGTCTCAGCTGCACAAGAATATTTAAGCCTACATGGACGATATAGTGGTCAAAACCAAGGACAAATCAACTCTCATTTAGGACTTGGAAGAGACCTTTGCAAATCTACGCAATATCAACTTGAAGCTGAACCCAGAGAAGTGTGTGTTTGGCGTTCCTTCCGGCAAGCTGCTTAGCTTCGTTGTGTCCCATCGGGGGATAGAGGCCAACCCCGACAAGATCAAGGCAATTATGCAGATTCAAGCACCCAAGACAGTTAAAGACGTGAGGCGTTTCACTGGATGTGTTGCCGCGTTAAGCAGGTTCATTTCCAAGTCCGCCGAACGCGCCCTGCCGTTCTTCAAAATCTTGAAGAAGGCTGGGCCCGTGGAGTGGACCCCGGAGGCAGTGCGCTGCAGGATCTGAAGACCTATCTTTCCTCCGTCCCCACCTTAGTCGCTCCAAAACCACAAGAACCATTGCTGCTATACTTAGCGGCAACCAATCAAGTGATTAGCGCAGTGCTGGTGGCGCAGCGGGAAGTAGATGAAGAAGCAGCTGCAACTGTCGTCCCCTCTGGAGAAGGAAGTGAACTCGCCCCGGCAAGGTCAGAGGCAGATCAGAACATGGAGGAGCGGGGTAATGGAGACAACTCCAAGGTCACGACAAGGAAGAAAGTGGTGCAGTGGCCAGTGTACTTCATCAGCTCCCTGTTGCAGGGGGCTAGGTCGAGGTACTCTGGTGTGCAAAAGTTGATTTTTGGCCTCATCATGGCCTCAAGGAAACTGCGCCACTACTTCCAAGCCCACGAGATCACGGTTGTCACTCGCTTCCCCTTGCAGCGCATACTGAGGAACCCTGAGGCCACTAGCAGGATAGTGGAATGGGCTTTGGAGTTATCCAGCTTTGGTTTGAAGTTTGAGAGCACGTCAACCATTCAGAGCAGAGCAGTGGCAGAGTTTATTGCGGAATGAACGCCAACCCCTGAGGACGACGTGTTGGAGACAGTTATCCCCAGCAAGGAAGCGCCCCAAGAATGGATCATGTACTTTGATTGGGCCTTCTCCCTACATGGTACAGGAGCTACCGTGCTTCTTGTTGCTCCCTCTGGGGAGCACCTCAAGTACGTGGTTCAAATGCATTTCCCCCGGGAGAAGGCTACCAGCAATACTGCAGAATATGAAGGACTCCTTGCTGGGCTCAAGATCGCAACAGAACTGGGAATCAAGAAGTTGATCATTCCTGGAGATTCACAACTTGTGGTGAGGCAAGTGAACAAGGATTATCAAAGCCCATTGATGGAGGCATATGTTGAGGAAGTGAGAAAGTTGGAGGAGCACTTTGATGGATTGCAAACAGAGCACGTACCGCGTGCGGAAAACAGCATTGCTGATCATGTGTCAAAGTGCGCTGCACAAAAACTCCCTGTGGAACCAGGGACCTTTCTTCTCCATCTGACTCAACCCTCTGTATCCCCGGCAACAATGGCCAGGAAGAGGCGGAAACTGGAGTCCGGCAGGTCTCTCCTGGCAGAGCCTTTCAAAGCCCCCGACAGAGAGGTTGGCGCGAACAACTCCCTTTCCCCTGGTGAGCAGCACCCTCCCGCTGAACCACCTGTTCCTGTGGTTGAGGCATGCACTCCCGTGAATGAGGAGGTGCCGTTAGTCCTTGTTGACGAGCCTCAGGCTCCAACGTGGGCGCAACACATAGTCCATTTCCTCCAAATAGAAGAACTTCCCGAAGCGCAAGAAGTTGCTGAAAGAGTAGCCTGGAGGGCCAGTATGTATCAGTTCGTTGATGACACACTATACAGAAGAAGGCCCAACGGAGTGAAATTGAAGTGCATCTGCCGGGAAGAAGGAAAGGAACTGTTGGCAGAGATACACAAGGGTATATGCAGCTCCCACATTGGGTAGAGGGCCCTGGTTGGAAAAGCCTTCCGGCAAGGTTTTTACTTGCCCACGGCCCTCCAAGATGCAATTGAGCTAGTCACCAAATGTGAAGCCTGCCAGTTCCACTCCAAGAATATCCATCAGCCTGCTCAAGCTCTCTAGACGATCCCTTTGTCATGGACCTTCTCGGTCTGAGGGCTCGACATCTTGGGCCCCTTCCCCCGTGCTACCGGGGGCTTTGAGTTCTTGTTCGTCGCTATTGACAAGTTCACAAAGTGGCCGGAGGTGGAGCCCGTGAGGAAGGTGACCGCACAGTCAGTTATCAAGTTCTTGAAAGGATTGGTCTGCCGTTTCGGAGTACCCACCAGAATCATTACTGACAATGGCACCCAATTCACAAGCCGTGCCTTCATGCAATACGTTCATGCCCTTGGAAGCAAAATCTCATTTGCCTCTATTTCCCATCCCAGAAGCAACGGACAAGCTGAGAGGGTAAACGCTGAAGTGCTGCGAGGACTCAAGACAAGAACATTTGATAGGCTACAGAAGTGCGGTAGGCGATGGATTGATGAGCTGCCGGTGGTTCTTTGGTCCCTCCGTACGACACCAAATCGAGCTATCGGGCAGACTCCCTTCTCCCTAGTCTATGGGGCAGAAGTAGTGATCCCCACGGAACTCATATACGGATCACCTCGAGTGCTTGCCTATGATGAAGTAGCACAGGAACAGCACCGGCATGACGACACTGTGCTACTTGAGGAGAACCGTCTCTGTGCTGGTACGCGTGCTGCACGCTACCAGCAAGCCCTGCGTCGCTATCATAGCCGCAGGGTTCATGCCCGGAGCCTTGAGGAAGGCGACCTAGTCCTTAGGCGTGTTCAGTCCGCTAAGGGTGCAAACAAGTTGACACTGAAGTGGGAAGGCCCTTACTGGGTAGTATGACTCACCATACCCGGCGCAGTCCGTCTGGAGACCAGAGATGGCATTCAGTTGCAAAACTCATGGAACATTGAGCATCTCCGTAAGTTCTACCCATAAGGCGCGGCTATCGGGCCCTGCCCGGCATCCACCCTTTTGTACAAGCCTTGCCGATGTTGCATGTAACCCTTTGTACAAAGCCAGGTGCAGACCCTGAGGAACAGATGAATAAACGAAGCGCTGGGGGCCCCCCAACAAGATTGCATGCATGCATAAGCATATCATGAGCATAACATGATCATATAGATGAGGTCGCATGTAGCACTATTTTCATCTACACTAAGTTGCAGTGTTCTTGCCGTGGACTTGGTCCCGAAGAGAAGAAATGGAGACAGGCCTACATAGCGGTCCCCGGCAAGCCAAACAGATAAGTTCCTTCCTATCCATACCTGTTCTGTAAAGAGAAAAATTGTGCATATGAAAACCTCGTCACCTTCGAAACATAGGTGCTCCCATCCTTTGTCCCGAACGTTGCTTCAGGCAAGATGGTCGCAGTGGCCTTTCATGGAGAGGGTTGGGCTGGTCCCTTTTTTTTATAGTTCTATGCCCGGCAGGCCATGTCCTGCGGCAGTAAACTAAAGGTACCGGCAGGATAGCTTGCGGGAGGAAACTTGTTTACTTAAACGTATAGAGGCACCTCACCTCTATATGGACATGATACATGCACAAGTACCCGACAAGGCTTGTCTTTTTCATTAATATGCTGATAAGCTAATACAGATCTTACAGAACACTAACATGGATAAAGAAGATTACATAATTTAGACTAAAGTTTGGCAAGCGCCTACATGTTTTAGACTGAAAAAAGATAAGTGCCCGTAATCCCTTTGTTGTCCCTCTCCTCCTAGGCACTACAGTGGAAGGTGGAGAGGGCAAAAGGAGTGCCTGAGAAAAAGCCCAGCCCGATCCCGTCAGGGCTTACTGGGCGCAGCCTGACAAGATCGGGAGAGGCGAGGCTGCGAAGGAGAGGGGTGGAGGGAGCAGCTCGGCAGTGCCCTAGTCACCACCTCCAGGGTGTGACACCCTGATTTTGACAACTTTATCTTTTCAAACTTTTTCTGGTTTTATTTGGAATTTGAATGGATTTTTGAATCTTTCACTTGGTCTTGGACATTCTTGAATCTTCTTCCAAGTACTCCAAAGCTCCATCACCTTGCCAAAACCCTGCCAAGTACCCCAAGGATCCAAATTCCAATTAAAATTCTTTTCCAAATTCTTTTCTTTTATTTGAGAATTTAGGGCATTACTATGGGTTATGAAGCAACCTATGGATTGGATGCTCAGAAAATTCTCAAATAATTCCCTAAAATCCCTTGGACTATATCTTGCCCCAATATCCAAAAATATTCTATGAACTAGTTCAAAATTTCAACAAATAAATCATTTTTTTTGCTCCTGGACAGTTTGGACCTTTGTGAAGGAAGTGTATGCTAGGATTGTCCAATTGCTCTCAAATTTTTGTGGCATGAGGACACCTACAAATAACCTTCCTCCACCAAGTTTCAACCGCAGGAGATCATTCTAGTGAGCAGCACTTCAACATTTTGATTCTGGACCAGAAATGTAGTTTGTACATGAACTACCCTCAAACTTAAACCAACTCACCTCAAATTTTGTCAGCTCCTAGTCCTTCCAACCTAAATCACTCTGGACATCTCCATTGGCCCTACCTCCATCTCTCCAACCCTCCAGATCCCTCCCAAGTTCTCTGTCAGAAACTGTTGCTGATTCTACCATTCATCTCAGACAGAACCAAGCCAAACCAAGGACACAGGTGAAATGAGGGATTGAAGGTCGACGTGCTAAACAAGAAATGCCAGGCATACGTGGCCTCCTGGTGCCAAGCACCGTGGTGAGCACGGTACTGGCATGGTTGTCGCCGTGCTCTGCCTCGTGCCAGGCTTGGGTCTCGTCGAGGCGAGACGCCAGCGCCGCAGCAGCTTGTCCAAGCATGCCGACGTCGTCCCTGGATGCCACCTAGCCCCTCCAGAATCCTCGCCCTCACCAGAGAAGCCCTCAGTGGCCGCCACACCCGCGGGCACTGTTTTGCCCGTGCGGTCACAGTGCGGCGCCGCTCGTCGTCTTCCCCCCCGAGCTATCTCGTCGCATTAAGTGCTTCTGCTCGCTTCCGTCGCTTCGCCCCACGCCACGATGGCCAGCTCGCCGTCCTTGCGCCAGTGGCGGAGCCACGTCACCGCCGATCCAGAGAGATCACCGCACCCCTCCTCCTGGCTATAAATAGCCCCGTTCGGCTTCGTTTAGCTCCTCACCCCTCTCCCTCCAGCCTCAATCGCCTCCCCAAGCAAGAGCCAAGGCCGAGAGGCCCTCTGGCCTCGAGCTTCGCCGGAGCTCCACTGTGAGTCGAGCTCCACCACCAGCTCTCTCCACTCCACCTTAGCCCCACCTGAGACCACCATAGTGCTCAGTGCACTCCCATAGAGCTCCCCGACCTCCTGCCCGACCGAATCGTCGCTGGAATCGTCACCTTCGTCGACCACCGCAGCCACCACCCTCTGGAGAAGAAGGGCACGATACAGTCCGACCATCCCCGGAGGAGCCACGGGTACAGGGAGAATCGCTGTTGAACACCCGATCCATCCCCACCATCCACGAGCCCAACCGCCGTCGCTAACTCCGGCAATCACCGCCGGTGAGCCGCCCCTCCCTCTGTTCTCTCTCCCCCCTCGGTTTAAACGGGCCCGGCCCCACCCGTCAGCCACTGTGGGCGCGCGGGCGAAGGGGTAAGTGGAGGCGTACTCTCCGTTTACTCCTTCGACGTGGCCCGTTCGTCTGTTTTTCTGATTTTTCTGATTTTTGTTTAATTAACAGAATTAACCAGGAACTTTGACTATTAATAACTTTTTACAGGAAGGTCCATTTGACCTGATTCTTTTTGCATTGTGTTTGTATCAAAGTCCTCTATTTTCTCACCAAGTTTGGTATTTTTCCAACACCCACAGGATTGTTGGTGAATAAAAAGGCTTTATGTGACATTTTCTTTTGCTATTTGAAAATATTTTCAGAATGGGAATCTTGTGGATTTGAAGACCAGGAGTTTCTGAACAACCCAACTGATCAAGGCAAGCTTGGACATCCATATTATGAAGCATTTCATAGCATTGCATAATTCATATTCATTTCTTGCATATATTTAACCTAGATAATTCATAGTAGAATATTTAAATGTTTAAAGTTAATAACTCAGAATGATATGATCAATAACTATGCTTGCTAAGTGAAACATAGTTGGTTGATCAAGAGTCATCTGTCCGGGCTTACCCGTGCAGCCACATTTGCCGGTATGGGACGGCCTTGACTTGGTCTGGCCTGGTGCTCTTTCACCG
Source organism: Thinopyrum elongatum (assembly GCA_011799875.1). NCBI lineage: Eukaryota > Viridiplantae > Streptophyta > Magnoliopsida > Poales > Poaceae > Thinopyrum > Thinopyrum elongatum. The sequence continues at coordinate 509,561,265 of CM022300.1, forward strand.
GTACCTCCAAAGAGGGAGGGTTATGCGTGTGTGCTGCCCTGATGAGGTAGACGGCGATAACCCTGTGATCCCAGTTGAGTTGTTTGCCGGCATCCCCGTTTGGGACAGTTTAGTTAGGCCACGACGGTGGTAGGTGTCACAGGGTGACACGGGGCCACCCAAGGCTTGACGCCGGGGGAGTGTGATTGCCGGGGGTACGATGAAAGAGTCACGGGTCAGACAGGTTTCGTTGGAGCAATGCTGGTCCACCCAAATGGGATCACGAGGTCAGTGCTCCATAGTGTGGGTAAAGTGCGCAACCTCTGCAGAGTGTAAAATCTATTCGAATAGCCGCGTCCACGGTATTGGACAGCCCGACAAGACCTCTCTAGGTGATCAACCGTAATAACAGTAGTATTGATGGAAGAACTTGTCCTTTAAGCGGAGTTACTCGTGGTATCGAGTATTCCGAGGGTTGTGAGGCAACCCAGAGATGAGTAAGTTGGTAACAGTAAGTGAATCACTTAAGACTTAGCATATTGATTTGCATTGCTATTATTTGCTGCATAAATTGGTTGTCATGTGCTTGCGAGTACATTCAAAGTAATCACCTGGCGTATCATGCCAGATGCAGGAGAAGACTGAGACGGAGGTCTCGATGTCCGTGTTGTGATGCCTAGGATGTGTCCTCAGCAGTGTCCCTGTGGATGGAGTTGCTATCATGTTCCGCTACGCAGTAGTCTTCCGCCGTAGTATTCTGCAGTAATACCAAGGCCCTGATATGTTGGATAAATAATGTAGATATTATCATAGCACTAGGTGTGCTTTTGGCCTCGATGATCATGTAATATATGTGAGCTTGTACTCGACCATTATCAATAAAAGTTCAGCTATGTTCTGTTCCAAGTTGTTGTGTGTTTCCAGAAGACATGATCTCTGGGTTGGAAACACAGGTAAACCGGTTCTCTGAGCCGGGGTGCCACAACACTTGGTATCAGAGCCGTGCTGACTGTAGGACACCCTAGGCAACCGCGTTAGGACTGCGATTAGAATAGGACCTTGAGTGTGCATCGTGCTTGTTGCATTTGATTGTTGCATGCCATGCATCATGCATCATAATTCATTATGTTATTAACCTTTGGCATTGTAAGTGTAGATGGCACCAGTTCCATATCACTACCATCATGAGCCCGAAGCCCACACTTTTCCGGTTTTTCTTCGTAGCATCTGTCTTCGACTGTATCCCTACGGTGATGACCCGGTGTATCAGGTGTTTCGGGAGCAGTTGGGTGAGTCGGTATATGAGTACCATGCAGTAGCTTACCTGACCGCGACTTCGGATATTGGAAGCTCTTCTCGTTCTTCCAAGGGCGGGGTGGCTTCTACTTCGGAGTTGGAGATCCAGTTTGCTGCCATGGAGGCTATTACTGACTTGCGCTTCCACGAGGCTGAGATGCAAACCCATCCAGGTTTCCTCCACTATCCCACCCTGTCGCCTATGACAGGGCGAGTCCTTTTCTCACCTGTAGACCCGGCGTGTGATCATGCGACTGGTGTTTTGTCCCGCTACCTGAACGCTAGTTATCGTATGATCATTTCCTTGGCTGAGGAGCTGTGTCGTGTTCAGGGGGCACTTGCAGCAGTGACTCCAGCACCTCCTCCCGTAGTTCCACCTAGTTATCCACCACCAGTTCCACCTCCGCGTGTGCTTGATATCCCTTCTGGTTCTTCTGGACTATCAGGCTTATCATACGATTTGAGACCCCAGCTGAGTGGGCATCACTTCTAGCCACTCCTGCTCTGCCGATGCTGAGGCGACGTGCTCTTTCTCCCGTGGAAGGAAAGCCGTCCCAGCAGCGATGTCGTGTCTCCTTTGACCCGGTGACTCATATCATCAGTTCTGATTCCGACTCAGGATCTGATGATGAGGACTCTTCAGATGGGCAGAGTTCATGTCACCGACGCCATTAGACTGGAGCTTGAGTAGTAATGCATGCGTCTTTGCATATGTCAACTACCGTATGAGCAGTTTAGCCATGATATTCCCCTACTAGCTTGCCATGTATGATGTTGGGTTATATTGTATAATTATGTTGTTCTCTTTATTTGCCCTTTTCCATGAATTTTCTTCGGTGTCACATTACGGTATTTCTCCTTATGGATGTTGCTCATCGATTCGGTCATTGCCATGGGAACAAAAATTAGGATGAAGAGAGGAAGTAGCAGTCAAGGCGGCAATGGAAACCCCGTCCGTCGATCCGCCAGGCAGGCAGGGCAACCGCCCGAAGACTTACCACCACCACCACCTCAAGCACCAACCACAGATCAGATAATGAGAATGTTTGAGGAAAAGAGAAACCAAGACCTCATGGAAATCCTCAAGAGTATGCAGACAATAGTAGGTCAGAATAATGGCAATGGGGTGCGTTCTAAACTGACTGATTTTCAGCGCACAAAACCACCCAGCTTTGGTCAGGCTGTGGATCCTATTGAGGCTGATGACTAGTTGAGAACCATGGAAAAGAAATTGGACATCGCCCGTTGTGAAGAAGCAGATAAAGTTCCATTTGCCACTCATTATCTCGAAGGCCCAGCAGCCATATGGTGGGATAACACCAAGTTAATATGGCCTGCTGAAGAGATTTCCTGGGAGAAATTCAAGGAGCTGTTCCGTAAGTATCATATTCCCACAGGTATCATGAAAGTGAAGCAGAGGGAATTTCTAGGCCTCACACAAGGCAACATGACTATGGGAGAATACTTAAACAAATTCAACAACTTGGCCCGGTACTCTCCTTATGATGTGGCCACCGAAGAAAGGAAAATAGACCGGTTCCTCGGAGGACTTAATCACGCCCTCCGATGTCAGCTATGCATGTTGGATTTCCCCGATTTTCAGACATTGGCGAATAAGGCCTTCATCGCTGAACGAGAGTACAAATCTAGGAATGATGATCGTAAGAGGAAGTTCGAGCCAAAGAAGGACAACAAGGAACCGTATGCACAAAAGCTACGCAGTTGGCAGCCAGGGCCATCTGAGAACAAACTAGTGTGGAACAATGGTGGCAATTACAATAACAAGCCAGTCAACCAGAGCAAGACCTTCGGCAAGCAGCCGGTCATAGAAGACTGTCGTCGCAACAACACTTGTTTCACTTGTGGCCAGAGTGGACACTACGCCAAACAGTGTCCTACTAATAACGGAAAGCAATCAGCTGACCACAAGCCACAAGTCAATCACCTTGGACGTTGTCCCAACCACAACTTCAGCCATGGATGCGTCCATCATATCTCTGCCGAAGAAGTCTGCAAAGCTCCAGACGTCGTCCTTGGTATGCTTTCTATCCATAACATACTTGCAGTAATTTTATTTGATTCTGGGGCTTCCCACTCGTTTATTTCGCGGAGTTTCGCCACCTTGCATAAATTTTCTCCATCACTTTTGGACAAAATCATGGTGGTACAATCCCCTGGCTCAATGCTCAGAACAAATATAGTATACAAGGATCTGGAAATCTCAATTCACGGAGTCAAATTTCCAGCTACCCTTGTTGCTATTGAATCCCCAGAACTGGACATAATACTGGGAATGGACTGGTTGGCACCGCATCAAGTGTGCATCAACTGCGCCACCAGAACAGTGACAATGGTGAACACCGCTGGACAGACCATTCAATTCCTGGCCAGCAGAATGATAACAAGAAAGGGCACGGCATATCAGACCACCGTTATAGATATGAATCTGATTCCGATAGTGGGTGAATTTCCGGATGTGTTTCCTGAGGAATTACCAGGAATGCCGCCCGACCGAGAATTGGAGTTTGCCATTGAAGTGATTCCTGGTACAGCTCCAATATACAAGAAATATTACTATCTGCCAGGCCCGGAGAAGCAGTTGGACGAGTTGCTACAAAAAGGATATATTCGTCCAAGCATCTCGCCATGGGGGTCACCAGTATTATTTGTCAAGAAGAAGGATGGAAGTCTACGAATGTGCATAGACTATCGCCAGCTTAATGAGGTCACTATCAAGAACAAGTACCCGCTCCCTCAAATTGATGACTTATTCGACCAGTTGAGTGGAGCACGGGTATTCTCCAAGATCGACCTCAGAACAGGATATCATCAATAGAAAATCCGAAAGGAGGATATCCCCAAGACAGCGTTCACCACTCAATATGGACTATATGAATTTACAGTTATGGCGTTTGGATTGACCAACGCTCCAGCCTATTTCATGAGTATGATGAATAAAGTTTTCATGGACTTTCTGGATAAGTTCGTAGTGGTGTTCATTGATGACATACTGATATACTCCAAGGATGAAAAGGAACATAAGCAACATCTCAGAGTTGTCCTAGAAAGGTTGAGAACCCATCGTTTATATGCCAAGTTCAGTAAGTGCGAATTTTGGCTGAAAGAGGTGGGATTCCTTGGACATATTCTGTTAGAGAAGGGAATAGCTATTGATCCAAGTAAGGTTACTGCGATCTTGAACTGGAAGACACTAGCTACGGTGACCGAAGTCCGTAGTTTCCTGGGCTTGGCAGGCTACTACCGTCGCTTCATTGAAGGTTTCTCTAAGATAGCCAAGCCGCTGACGGAATTGTTGAAAAAGAACTAAAGGTTTATCTGGACAGACGAGTGCGATAGTAGCTTCCAGGAATTAAAGACAAGGCTAACCACAACCCTTGTCTTAGTTCTTCCAGATATTCACAAGAGTTTTGACATATATTGCGACGCGTCTAGGCGTGGAATTGGATGCGTGTTAATGCAAGAAGGGAAGGTTGTGGCTTATGCATCACGACAGCTACGACCTCATGAGGAGAACTATCCCACCCATGACTTGGAGCTAGCTGTTGTGGTTCATGCCCTGAAGATTTGGAGGCATTACCTCATTGGACAACGATGTGAAATATACACAGACCATAAGAGTCTCAAGTATATTTTCACTCAACCCGACTTGAACCTCAGACAGCGAAGATGGCTTGATCTAGTCAAGGACTATGATGTTGGAATAAACTATCATCCCGGGAAAGCGAATGTGGTCGCTGACGCCCTGAGCAGGAAACAAGCTACTGTGAATGCATTAGTTGAGAGTATGCATCCGAGCTTACAAGAAGAGTTTGTCAGGCTCAATATGGTGCTATGCGGCCCAATGACTCCGGACACATTGGAAATTACTCCAACCCTCATGAAGGAAATCAAGGAAGCATAGAAGTCAGATGAAGAAATTCGGAAGATCAAGTAGTTAATTCAGCAAGGGAAGGCCAAGTCCTTCCACATGGATGAACAGGGTACCGTGTGGTTCGAGAAATGAATTTGTGTGCCAAGTCAGAACAACTTGAGGCAACAAATACTCAAGGAAGCACATGAGTCCGCATACTCGATCCACCCAGGAGGTACCAAGATGTATCAGGACTTGAGAGAAACCTTTTGGTGGTCGGGAATGCGGAAAGATATAGCATACTATGTTGCCTGCTGTGACATTTGCAACAAGGTTAAAGCAGAGCATCAGAAACCCGCTGGGCTACTGCAACCTTTACCAGTACCCCAGTGGAAGTGGGATGACATATGTATGGATTTTATTGTGGGACTGCCCAAGTCCACGAGAGGCAATGATGCTATTTGGGTCATTGTAGACATCCTGACGAAAGTGGCGCACTTTATCCCAGTAAAGACCACTTTCAATGCAAATCAGTTGGCACAACTCTACATGTCCCGGATAGTCAGTTTGCACGGGGTACCCAAGTCTATCACTTCAGATAGGGGTTCCCTATTTACTTCAGCATTCTGGCTACGGCTACATCAGGCTTTGGGAACCATGCTGAAACATAGCACAGCATATCATCCGCAGACAGATGGACAAACCGAGCGAGTGAACCAAATATTAGAGGATATGCTTCAGTCATATGCTCTCTCCCATGGACCCAAATGGGAGGATAGTCTGCCATATGCTGAATTCTCCTACAACAACAGCTATCAGGCAAGTCTCAAGATGTCGCCTTTTGAGGCATTGTACGGATGAAAGTGCCGCACACCGCTGAACTGGTCCCAAACAAGAGATAGTCGCATTTTTGGCACGGACTTGATGCTCGAGGCTGAGAGGCAAGTTAAGGATATCCAAGAACGACTTCGAGCAACCAAGTCCCGACAGAAGAGCTATTACGACCCAAAGCACCGGGAAGTAACTTTTGAGCCCGGAGACTATGCTTATCTACGGGTAACTCCTATGAAGGGAGTAAAGAGGTTTGGTACTCAAGGAAAATTAGCCCCAAGATACATTGGCCCCTTTCCAGTGATTGCCAGGAAAGGCAGAGTCGCATATCAGTTGGAATTCGCACTAGCATTGTCAGACGCTCATGATGTCTTTCACATCTCACAGTTAAGGAAATGCATTGCACCCCCAGCCAAGCAAGCAGATATGAGTGAGCTAGAGCTGGCTAAGGATTTGACTTATGAGGAAAAACCTGTCAGGATCTTAGAAGAGATGGAAAGAACCACAAGGAGTAAGGTGATAAGATTTTACAAGGTGCTATGGGAGCATCACACTAAAGAAGAGGCTACTTGAGAAAGAGAAGATTTTCTGAGATCCGCTTACCCATATTTGTTCCCTGAGCAACCGAATCTCGAGGACGAGATTCATCCTAAGGGGGGTAGGTTTGTGACACCCTGATTTTGGCAACTTTTTCTTTTCAAACTTTTTCTGGTTTTATTTGGAATTTGAATGGATTTTTGAATCTTTCACTTGGTCTTGGACATTCTTGAATCTTCTTCCAAGTACTCCAAAGCTCCATCACCTTGCCAAAACCCTGCCAAGTACCCCAAGGATCCAAATTCCAATTAAAATTATTTTCCAAATTCTTTTCTTTTATTTGAGAATTTAGGGCATTACTATGGGTTATGAAGCAACCTATGGATTAGATGCTCAGAAAATTCTCAACTAATTCCCTAAAATCCATTGGACTATATCTTGCCCCAATATCCAAAAATATTCTATGAACTAGTTCAAAATTTCAACAAATAAATCATTTTTTTGCTCCTGGACAGTTTGGACCTTTGTGAAGGAAGTGTATGCTAGGATTGTCCAATTGCTCTCAAATTTTGTGGCATGAGGACACCTACAAATAACCTTCCTCCACCAAGTTTCAACCCCAGGAGATCATTCTAGTGAGCAGCACTTCAACATTTTGATTATGGACAAGAAATGTAGTTTGTACATGAACTACCCTCAAACTTAAACCAAATCACCTCAAATTTTGTCAGCTCCAAGTCCTTCCAACCTAAATCACTCTGGACATCTCCATTGGCCCTACCTCCATCTCTCCAACCCTCCAGATCCCTCCCAAGTTATCTGTCAGAAACTGTTGCTGATTCTACCATTCATCTCAGACAGAACCAAGCCAAACCAAGGACACAGGTGAAATGAGGGATCGAAGGTCGACGTGCTAGAAAAGAAATGCCAGGCATACGTGGCCTCCTGGTGCCAAGCACCATGGTGAGCACGGTGCTGGCATGGTTGTCGCCGCGCTCTGCCTCGCGCCAGGCTCGGGTGTCGTCGAGGCGAGACGCCAGCACCGCAGCAGCTTGTCCAAGCATGCTGATGTCGTCCCTGGATGCCACCTAGCCCCTCCAGAACGCTCGCCCTCGCCGGAGAAGCCCTCGGCGGCCGCCACGCCCGCGGGCACAGTTTTTCCCGTGCGGTCACAGTGCGGCGCTGTTCGGCATCTTCCCTCCCGAGCTATCTCGTCCCATTAAGTGCTTCTGCTTGCTTCCATCGCTTCGCCCCAAGCCACGATGCCTAGCTCGCCGTCCTTGCGCCAGTGGCGGAGCCACGTCGCCGCCGATCCAGAGAGATCGCCGCACCCCTCCTCCTGGCTATAAATAGCCCCGTTCGGCTTCGTTTAGCTCCTCACCCCTCTCCCTCCATCCTCAATCACCTCCCGAAGCAAGAGACAAGGCCGAGAGGCCCTCTGGCCTCGAGCTTCGCCGGAGCTCCGCCGTGAGTCGAGCTCCACCACCAGCTCTCTCCACTCCACCTTAGCCCCACCTGAGACCACCATAGTGCTCAGTGCACTCCCCTAGAGCTCCTCGACCTCCTGCCCGACCGAATCGTCACCGGAATCGTCACCTCCGTCGACCACCACAGCCACCACCCGCTGGAGAAGAAGGGCACGACGCCGTCCGGCCATCCCCGGAGGAGCCACGGGTACAGGGAGAATCACCGTTGAACACCCGATCCATCCCCACCATCCACGAGCCCAACTGCCGTCGCTAACTCTGGCAATCACCGCCGGTGAGCCGCCCCTCCCTCTGTTCTCTCTCCCCCCCTCTGTTTAAACAGGCCCAGCCCCACCCGTCAGCCACTGTGGGCGCGCGCGAAGGGGTAAGTGGAGGCGTACTCTCCGTTTACGCCTTCGACGTGGCCCATTAGTCTGTATTTCTGATTTTTGTTTAATTAACAGAATTAACCAGGAACTTTGACTATTAATAACTTTTTACAGGAAGGTCCATTTGACCTATTTCTTTTTGCATTGTGTTTGTATCAAAGTCCTCTATTTATCACCAAGTTTGGTATTTTTTCCAACACCCACAGAATTGTTGGTGAATAAAAAGGCTTTATGTGACAATTTATTTTGCTATTTGAAAATATTTTCAGAAGGGGAATCTTGTGGATTTGAAGACCAGGAGTTTCTGAACAACCCAACTGCTCAAGGCAAGCCAGGACATCCATATGATGAAGCATATCATAGCATTGCATAATTCATATTCATTTCTTGCATATATTTAACCTAGATAATTCATAGTAGAATATTTAAATGTTTAAAGTTGATAACTCAGAATGATATGATCAATAACTATGCTTGCTAAGTGAAACATAGTTGGTTGATCAAGAGTCACCTGTCCGGGCTTACCCATGCAGCCACATTTGCCGGTATGGGATGGCCTTGACTTGGTTTGGCCCGGTGCTCTTTCACCGGTACCTCCAAAGAGGGAGGGTTATGCGTGCGTGCTGCCCTGATCAGGTAGACGGCGATAACCCTGTGAGCCCAGTTGAGTTGTTTGCTGGCGTCCCTGTTAGGACAGTTTAGTTAGGCCACAGCGGTGGCAGGTGTCACGGGGTGACACGGGGCCACCCAAGGCTTGACTCCGAGGGAGTGTGATTGCCGGGGGTACGATGAAAGAGTCACGGGTCAGACAGGTTTCCTTGGTGCAATGCTGGTCCACCCGAATGGGATCACGAGGTCAGTGCTCCATAGTGTGGGTAAAGTGCGCAACCTCTGCAGAGTGTAAAATCTATTCGAATAGCCGCGTCCACGGTATTGGACAGCCCGACCAGACCTCTCTAGGTGATCAACCGTAATAACTGTAGTATTGATGGAAGAACTTGTCCTTTGAGTGGAGTTACTCGTGGTATCGAGTATTCCGAGGGTTGTGAGGCAACCCAGAGATGAGTAAGTTGGTAACAGTAAGTGAATCACTTAAGACTTAGCATATTGATTTGCCATGCTATTATTTGCTACATAAATTGGTTGTCATGTGCTTGCGAGTACATTCAAAGTACTCACCTGGCGTATCATGCCAGATGCAGGAGAAGACTGAGACGAAGGTCTCGATGTCCGTGTTGTGATGCCTAGGATGTGTCCTCAGCAGTGTCCCTGTGGATGGAGTTGCTATCATGTTCCGCTACGCAGTAGTCTTCCGCCGTAGTATTCTGCAGTAATACCGAGGCCCTGATATGTTGGATAAATAATGTAGATATTGTCATAGCACTAGTTGTGCTTTTGGCCTCGATGATCATGTAATATATGTGAGCTTGTACTCGACCATTATCAATAAAAGTTCAGCTATGTTCTGTTCCAAGTTGTTGTGTGTTTCCAGAAGACATGATCTCTGGGTTGGAAACACAGGTAAACCGGTTCTCTGAGCCAGGGTGCCACAACATTTGGTATCAGAGTCATGCTGACTGTAGGACACCCTAGGCAACCGCGTTAGGACTGCGATTAGCATAGGACCTTGAGTGTGCATCGTGCTTGTTGCATGCCATGCATCATGCATCATAATTCATTATGTTATTAACCTTTGGCATTGTGAGTGTAGATGGCACCAGTTCCATATCACTACCATCATGAGCCCGAAGCCCACACTTTTCCGGTTTTTCTTCGTAGCGTCTGTCTTCGACTGTATCCCTACGGTGATGACCCGATGTATCAGGTGTTTCGGGAGCAGTTGGGCGAGTCCGTCTTCCCTCGTTCTTTCTTCACCACCATCACTCCAGGAGGACGCCGGCCCCTTGGGCCAACACCTCCCCCGGAGAAACAGCAGGCGACGGCAGCGTCCGAGGCGTGCGAGGAGCACCGCTCCCCACCTTGGAGGGCAGGAAGGCGCCACCGTCTTGAACATTCACCCTGACTCCACCGAAAGGAGCAGTGCTGGGATTACCTAAGATCCCGAGCGCTGCACCCTAGGCAGGCGCCAGAAGCCCCAGGAGCCTCGTCGTCAAATTGGTGAACCTCGGTGTCTCGTGGCCAGGGCAAGCACTCTCCACCAAGTGGCCGGTTCGTGTGGCAGAGACGGGCGCCTCACCGTCTCGGAGTAGCATAACGCCTCCCACACTGTGGACAGTTCGGTGCCCACACCCCCGACCGCTGCATCTCCTGCGCCCCCGGACCAGACTCACTCCCCCAGCGTCAATGCGAGCGTTCGGCATCATCAACCCCAAGCTAGAGCATGGGGCCCGGCTCCGGCCTCTCCCCCTCAACATATCAAAGAAGAAGGCAAGAAATAAAGGAAGAGACACTACAAAAAAATTCACTTCCATGATGATACGTGTTTGTGACAGTAGGTCACGTTTTCTGTCCTGCATGTACATCCATGACGATTTTATGACAGAATCAAGATAGTCAATCCTGTGCTGTTGTAGAAGTGTTCCATGACATTACCAAAATTATCATCACGGAAGTGTCCACTTCCATGACGATAAATCATGCGTCATGGAAGTGTTTTCGTCAAGGGTAACCGACACATGGCATCCACCGTAACGGGTCGCCGTTAAGCTATCGGGTTCCGGTTTGGATCTGATAACCCATTAATAGCCCTGACCAGTGGGGATTTTCCACGTGTAAAATTCTCATTCGCCGGAGTATCCACGTGTCAGCTCAGTGCTGGGACAGATGTCATCCAGCGAATGGACGAGACGCGCCTATGATACATCGACACATGGCATGGCCTAACAGTGGCCCATTCAGGTCAAAAGGCTGGCTCATTTGACTTAGTCAAAAGGTAGCGGCCCGGCCCACCGAAGGCTTGTTAACGGCCTGTTCGCATATAGCCCATTTACAACCCGCTAACTCATGGCCCATTATAGCCTATCCGAATTAGGCCCAGTAGCGCCATATGGACCATCCAATATGATTCTAGCCCATTGTAACTTCCGGCCCATGTACGGCCCATGACATCTTTCGGCCCATATGAGGCCCTTTCTAAATCTTGGCCCATAAAAGGCACGTGGTGAAACTAGCCCATAATGAACAATATATAACTTTATACCCATTAACGGCCCATTATTCCATTGGGCTGTTTCAGCCCGAGTTATCTTTCGGCCTTCTAAGGGCCCATTTATTATTGGGCTCATTTCCGACATTCGATTATTTACGGTCCATTACTAGCCTGTTCCGCTTATGGGCCAAATTCAGCCCGTGGTTAAAGTCGGCCCTTCTGTGGCCCTTTAATCCGTTGGGCCGTTTTCATGGCGTCATCAAATATGGCCCATTAACGACCCGTTATGCCTGCCGTTGGAATTAAGCTTGTTTTACACATGGGCCTGTTAACGGCCCATAAACAGACGATTCCCATTATAGCCCGTTTACGGCCCATATTGCGGTCCGTTAATTGTCCATGAAAGTACGGCCCATGTTTGGCCAATCGATCATACGGCCCATAGAAGTCCCATTGAATCTACGGCCCGTAGAAGGCCCATGGATCATATGGACCTTAGGAGGCCCACTACAACAAGCAGCAGGACCATGGTTACAACGGTCAGTATGTTGCCCATGTTTACTGTGGCCTAGTTCTAAATAAAAAGGTTACCGCGGAAAAATAAACTGCAGTGACTACCAGCAAAAAAATAAACAAGACAATAAGGAAATAGATAAGCAAGCAACTTACGCTAGGCTATTACGGCTATTACAAATATTACATCCACTGGGCATCAAAGTTTGCCACCAGTGCAAATATAGTGAACAAAGCAGCATATTACATACACTGGGTGTCTAAATTGGCCACCAGTGAAAATAAACACAGCAGCAAAACAAGTCCAGAACTGAAACCACTTCAGAAGAGCTCAAGAAACGATATCCTGGATACCCACCATGCTGGCAAGAAGCTTAGCAAGCTTATTAGTTTTCTCTTGTTTGGCGCTATAATCGTCTAGCGCTTGCTGTTACACCAGAAAGTATGCATCTAAATTCTGCAGGGACTTCCTCACTCCTTTGGCTTCTTGCCGCAGCACAGCTGACTGATGCCTTTCAGCTTGTAGCTGAGACTGAAGAAGCCGAAGTGATTCAGGCAGCGAGTTCAAAGAGCTTGTGCCAGTGGTAGTGGCCAGTAACTCGAACACTACATCAACGCAGTACTTTGGGGTTGTCTCACTATCTACAAGCTAGTTTTTATCACCTTTCTTGGAGACCAACAGGGTTGTCTCACTATCTTGAACCTTATCTGCATTACTTTCTCTAACATTGCATAATGGGGTGCTCTTCTCCAATATTCCGTTTGCATTCTACAAGAGAAACAAGCAGACATATCACAAGCTTAGCATGTAGTATATGAAACTCATTTTGATAAACTGGTTCAGTAGTAAGGTGGACAGGATAACAGCATGAAACAAACATATATCTATGTACTATGGTCACTGTATTGTCCATATCATTCTAGTTTATGTTGCCAAATCAAGATAGAGACACAGTTCAAATCATATATTTTTAAGACACAACAGCATAGACAGAATATAAGTGTGGGAAACTACACAACACTGGCAACACTTGTAATGTGCATGACATGAGAACATAACTGTTTATACAACTGAAACTGAAATCAACATAGAGCAAGAAGTTAGAACAACAATCTAGTTAAAGAAATAGGTTTAAAACATACCTGTTGCACCATTGGAGTTTCAATTGGATCCTTCAAATTCGAAATTAGTTGGTATGAGTAAATACATGTGGCGCCCCGCCTGAGTACCACTGTAGCCAGACGGTCGCCACGCATACCAGCCCAGGAAATCACTCTGGCATGCGCTTTTACAACAAGTATCATGAACACAGGCATTTCTATTAATGGGTATATAAGTGTTACATGATAGTTACAAAGGGGTGGCAGCGGAAAAGCTCTCTAAGGCAGCAAGGTCTTGGTGCAGCTCCAATCCACAGGGATCTGACTGGGTTACGCTCCTAGCCCACGAACGCTCCGGCTCCTTGACGACGGATCCTTACATGAACCTGGCCTCATTGAAGGCCGTTGAGTACTTTTGAATGTACTCGCAAGCAAACCAAACTAACACATACACCAAGTAATGCATCCATGGCATTCAGGCATGCATTAGTTATTAAAGCATCATTAATTATCATGACATGGCATAGCATATCTATTTAGCAAGATTAACCATCAAGTCATAACAGGTTTATCCAGCAAGATAACTACTAAGGTAAAATACGGTAAAGTAAAGCATATCAAGTAAATAATCCGTACTCCGAATAATCTCATGATCCAATCTTAATCTGATCCAAATCCAATCCAAGTATTTCAGTCGTCTGACCATCGCTTCCATAGCCATCCCATGGCTAACATACTATATTCCTGACAACATCTGATGTTTGTGCACGATGAGTTCATCCATCATTATTATCAATATTACGGTTGGCCACCTAGTGAGGTCTGGACGAGCTGTCCAATACCGTGGACGCGGCTATTCGAATAGATTTTACACTCTGCAGAGGTTGCACACTTTACCCACACCATGGAGCACCTGACCTCATGATCCCATTCGGGTGGACCACGGTTGCTCCAACGAAACCTGCCTGACCCGTGACTCTCCCATCGTACCACCGGCAATCATCCTCCCCCGGAGTCAAGCCCTGGGTGGCCCATGTGTCACCCCGTGACACCTGCCACCGTCGTGGCCAAACTAAACTTGTCCCAAACGGGGATCGCGCGCAAGCAACCAACTGGGCTCACAGGGTTATCGCCGTCTACCTGATCAGGGTAGCACGCACGCATAACCCTCCCTGCATGGAGGTACCGGTGAAAGAGCACGGAGCCAGACCAAGTCAAGGCTGTCCCATACAGGCAAATGTGGTTGCACGAATAAGCACGGACAGGTGACTCAAGATCAACCAACTAGGTTCAGTTTTAGCAAGTACTTAACTGGTAGGTATATCCATCAGGAATAACTTGGCCTGATGTTAACTATGTATGAGGTAACAACTGCATAAACATGACAACCTACTTCCGTATAACATCACAATGAGTCGTTAGTGCAGTAATGATAAACATGATCCAGTAATGTGAATGATGAATACGAACTAACAGGAATTTATGTACTTCTAGCACGGGCATCATTATTAGGTTAAACATACAAGAATAACATAGAGCAATGCTTTAGGGCATATATCAGATGGTCGGCTTGCCTGGGGTCGAAGAAATACTCCGGGAAGAAGTGCGGTGAAGCCGCGGAAGAATTCGCCGGAAAAGGTTCTCCCTCGAAGGGGGCTGATATAGGGCAAGGGAATAATGGTCATTTTCATAGTGTGTAAACATTATGAAAATGACTTCATCGAAACGGGCTCGACAAGACGAAGATGTGGGCGTTGGATTCACCTGAATCGGAGTCACGAGTGAAAAGTTGTGTGGGGTTGAAGAGGAAGGACCTAACTATAAATATAATATTTACTCAGAGGTCCCTGGCTGAAATCCGGTGGCGCCTTTTCTGGATATACGCTTCTCTCAACCGAAAGCGCATTTGCCTGGGGCGCCTCCACTTAATCTGATGTGGCAAGCCTCCACTCACCGACAGCTGGGCCCCGCGTCACCTTCTCTCTCCTCCCCTGCCTCCTTCTTCTTCCCGCGAGGAGAGGCAGAGGGCGCCGGCCGGCAGCCCCGACGCCGATCCCCGGCGACTTCGGCCACCGCTCGGGCCGTGCCACCTACCGACGAGCTCAGGAGAGAAAGCCCCATCCATCCCGGTGCTTGGCTCGCGCCGGGGAGCGCCGTAGTGAGCAAATTCCAGGTCACGGCAGACGGTGGCTCGGACGACGGTGAACTCGCGGCGCCGGGCCACGGGAGGAGGAGGCGGAGAGCGGGGAAGCACCGGAGGTCTTCAAAGGCTCGAGAGGGGGAGGAAAGAAGGACAGGAGAGCTCCGGCTCGCGCCAATTTAGGCGGAGGTCAACGGCGGCCAAGGCGGCCATTGGGGAGCTCCGGCGAGGGAAATGGACGGGCGAGGGTGCGAGGGTGGACTAGAGGGAGAGGGGAGGAGGCTGGTGTGCTCGAAGGGCCTCGGCATGAGCTATTTATAGCCGGGGCGACGGAGGGGATAGGATCGGTCGCCGTGGCGATCTTAGCCGGTTACTGGAGCTCCGGCGACGTGGATTTGGTCGCTTGCGGCATCGGGAAAGGTCTCGGGGATGCAGGGGAGGTGAGCTGGCTCGCTCGAGAAGCTCCGGCTCGTCGGTATACGGCGGTGGTTCATGAGCAGAACAACAGCGGCGACTGCCGTGGCGCGAGGAGGACGAATCTGGAGGGGAAAGCTACGGGAGAGTGGCTACGTGGGTGCTGCAAGGCCGTAGGACATGCCCGGACGAGCCGAAGCTGGCCGGAGATGACTGCACGAAGCTGACAGAGGCGCAAAGTGCCGTTTCTGCATGGACATTGCGTGGTCACCATGGGTGCCACGTGCTCTGGAGCGCGTCTTCTCGTCGCACCTTGTCAAACAGGTAGATCACTCCTCAAATAGATGAGGGAAGTGGCTAGAACCAACTAGGTGGCTCTGAGGTGAGTGAACCTTGCTGAAAAAGATTTTAACAACAAACTTTGCTGACATTTTGTGGAGAAATGGATAGAGATATGGAACTGAAACTTTGTCACAGTGTTATGTGGTAGGCAGTACTATATGCTGACAAAATTTGAAGCCATTTGGACAAGATTTGAATGCACTTCCTTCACAACTGGGCAACCTGGTCAGAAACTGAAAATAGAAGCTGTGCTCAAATGGATTGATTAAATTATCTGAATTTTTGTGGAGGGTGATTATTTGGAATTATGAAGGTGCTGGTAAAATTTTAGCTCATTTGGAAATGCCTATATGTTACTTCCTTTACAACACTTCCAAATGGACAGAAATTTGAGAAAAATGCTGTGGACAAATGGATAGATGGATTGAGCTGATTTTTGTTTTCCATGATTGATTTGTCAATGATAACTACCATGAAAAATTTCAGCTCAAAAAGATCAAGGGTTCAAGCACTTCCTTTGCAAACTAAAAATCTGAACAAAATTTGCAAATGGATGCTATGCTCAAACTTTAATGGGTGGAACTTGGGTTCTTGATGTAAATGGTGAAGATATGGGTAGGTTAAGCTCCACAAATTATTTGGGATTTTTCCTGGCTACCAAAATGGTAGTTCCTTTAGAAAGTGCCCAAAATGCAATATTGGCATTAAATAGGAAAATGCAATTTCCCCTATTTAATTATGGCCAATATTTTTATGGAAGCTCAATATGATCACAAAGAATATCTCCACAAGTTTTCATGAACTTTGGAGATGGATAGATGTTTTCATGGATTTAGTTCCTTTAAACAGCAGAAAAAGGAATTAATTATAAATGAAAAATATTGCAAATGACTTGGCAATATTTTTGCATATCCAGGGTTTATAAAGATAGGATGATCACTGGGAGGAGTTTGGGAGGCAACAGATCAAAGGAAATTGGGGTTCCTTTGTAACTGGAAGGATTAGGGTTTCCCTTCCGGCAACTCGGAAGGTAGGGTTTCGGTGGCAAAGTCTGGTGAATTGATCTTGGGTGGCAAGGTTGATCTGAGGAGAATCTCTGGTTGGATAGGAAAGGCAAGGCTATATGACCATCTTCATATTCCCAAGAGCTAGAGAAATCCGATAACACCGAGAAAAAAGACGGGAGCCAAATCCCGCGAAGGAAAAAAAACAGGGAACGAAAACCAGGGTGTTACAATACAGTGATGCAAGAGCAAAGGAGTATAGTCCATAGCTACAGAATCTAACCTAAGAATAGTTGCTCTTCTGCTTTAAACATGCAGTTTGGGTTCGCTGTGGTGGTCTTCGTGCTTTGGGCACTGCAGTTGCTTTACAAACTGCTCATGTGGGGGTACTCTGTGGTGGACATGGTGCTGTGTCAACTAGAAGTGGGTTACTATCTGCTGGAGTTGGGGTTAGATGGGGTGTAGCTGGTTCTCTGTCCAATGGTGTAAGTGTACAATCTGGAAGAGTCTCGATTATGTGTGGTGGGGCTAGTTCGTGGGCCAGTACAACCATGGTTCTATTTGCATCGACGGGTAGCACCGTCTTTTGTGCAGAACGGGTTTTTACTCCCGTAGATACTGCCATCACCCCCTCCAATTCAAATGTCTGATAAACAAGAAAAGAAATTGAAAGTACAGACACTGTATGATAGACAGATGTGGTAATTCACATATATGTTGTCTAACCAAACAGGACAGCATGGCACAATTTCACATATATGATGGCTAACTAAACAGGATAGCATGACACAGTTTTAGATATATGATGGATAACTTAACAGGATATAATGGCATACTTCAACATATGATGAGTATCTAAACAGGATGACATGACAAAACTATATGATGTCTTTCTAAAATAGGTTGGGATGAAATAATTCACATACATGTTGTCTAAGTATACAGGATGGCATGATATAATTCACATAATTGATTCATATACTAAGTAGTTGGCACTCGCATGTATGATCTCTAAACTAAGCAGATGGCATTGAATATTGTGTATATGATGTCTAAACTAAGCAATGCAAGACACCATATGCATGATATGAGAAATATAAACATTGCAAGTTAGAGCATACACCTCAGGTGGGATATAGGACTAGTCATCTGTCTCTGAATCCTCCTCTGAGGAGCTACCTGTAACCATCGAGATATATGCTTCAACAGGTACCATTGCCTGCTCTGAAGACCTTGTTTTCACTCCAGATTTTTCCATAACCGGCTCAAATGGCTGATACACATGAAGAGTAGTTCAATATACAAAGATTGTCGACAAATGGAATACGTAATGAAAAAAAAGGATGGCATGAGATAATTCACATATATGATGCCTGGCTACATGGCGGTGCATAATTCACATATATGATAACTGGCTGAAAAACATGGCATTGCCTAATTCACATATCTGATATAGAAAGCAAACAGGAGGCATTCACACAAAGCATGTCTAATCTAAGCAGATGGCATGGCAATGCAAGACACCATATGCATGATATGAGCAATATAACCCTGCCAAGTTAGAGCATACACCTCGAGGGGTGGGGATACGACCTGTCAGCTATCTCTGAATCCTCCTGTGAGGAGCTATCTGTAACTAGTAAGAAATCTGCATCGACAGGTAGCGCTGACTGCTCAGAAGACCTTATTTTCACTCCAGATTTTTCCATGACTGACTCAAATGGCTGATGCACAGGAAGAGTAGATGAATGTATAAACATTGTTGACAAATGGAATACATTATGAAAACAAATGGCACGATACAATTCACATATACGATGACTGGCTAAACAGGATGGCATTGCATGATTCACGTATATGATGCCTGACTAAAGAAGATGGCATTGCATAATTCATATATACTCCCTCCGTTCCTAAATATTTGTCTTTTTAGAGATTTCAAATGGACTACCGCATACGGATGTACATAGACATATTTTAGAGTGTAGATTCACTCATTTTGCTCCGTATCTAGTCACTTTTTGAAATCTCTAAAAAGACAAATATTTAGGAACGGTGGGAGTATGATATAGAAACCAAACATGTGGCATTCACACAAAGCAAATCTAAACTAAGCTGATGACATATAAGATGTATAATGTAAGCAATGCGAGGCGCCATATGCATGATATGACCAACATCAGCATGCCAGGTTAGAGCAAACACCTCAGGGGGTAAATAGGAGTGGTCGGCTCCCTCTGAATCCCCCTCTGAACAGTTATCTTCCTCTGGAATACAATCTGGAATGGGGGGAGGGGGCCCACTTTGCCCATCATGGAGCGGCATCTGCATGACATTATATTCCCACACAATGGTCTTCTCTTTTTCTCTACATGTTCAGTACGATTGTGTACAATAACTGACATGCATAATAAAAAACATAGTTAGATTATGTAAGGCACTGATGGTAGCAAATGAGTGGATAGATCCAAAACTAATGATAGCAGGCAGATTATAGCTTCAGTTTAAAAAGATAGATGATGGATCATCTACTGTTTGTTGCCCACCCAACATGAACCACATAGAAGACCCCAGATGAACCAGATAATAGACAGATACTATTCGTTGCTGCCTCGATATGTGCCCCACAGGCATTTTAAAAATCAAGTTTGAACATTAGTTTGGACCTGACTTGGAGTCTAAGAGGTGAACAGGATGATAAAGTAGCAGGTAATAATAACCGATGTATAACGTAAGCAGACACGAAAGAGTGCGACCTCTCTTCCGGAACTGCATAGTCCTCAGGTTCATCTGCTCAGTCAATGATGGTAATGCAATTGGCGTGGCTGCCGGCAACAGGGAAGATGATCTGAGGCGGCAAAAGAGAGTCTGCAGGGGGAATCTCTGCTGCAGTGAACGCTTCCATCGATGGTGCACCTCAGGTGGGGTGGATGATGGCATGGCAGGAGCAGGACATAATACACAAATTTTTCTTTGACACCTATCTAAAAATGAAGTAAATCTGTAAGGGCTCCTTAGAATTGGAGGATTCTATAAATGCAGGGACAAGAAAAACAAAGGAATATGATAGGAATGCACCTGCAAAATAGAGCATTTGCAAACATAGGATTTCTGTCAACCTGGGTGTTTGGTTCACATGAATTGGAAGAACACAGGAATGGAGAAACATGGTCAAATTAAAGTCAAACAACATGAAAATGTAAAATAAGAATCTTATTATGCCAGTAATGCAATTAGTCCTGTTCTTCATGCATATTAATTTGAAAAGGACATCCAAGTGGATATTAAAATTCCTATGTTTTTTCTTTGAAAGAGACACCGAAGGAAAAAAAATCCTCCACTTTTGCTTTGCTCCATTCCTTCTAACCAAATGCACGAATAGTAGTACCATAGTAAAGTTTCCAATTCCTATGTTTTCCTTCAATTTTTCTTTGAACCAGTGGCGATTCTAGTAGGCAGTCTTCAACAGGCTGAAGCCTGCCCTCGAAATATTTTGTGAGCTTAGATTTGGTCCACACGAGTATCATATAATGGCTATCTTGCTAAACCGATTCAAATTGTGGTTCAAAAGAGCATTTAGTTTTCTCCCTGTTAACTTTGTGAGCACGATTTATTTATTTCTAGATTTGCAACTACTTTGAACCAAAGGATCCCTGAGGGATCGACATGAATGTAGAGTAACAAAGTGATACGATGAGTGTACAACCTCTTTGGCATAGCCTTGTCGACCTCAGCATCATTGGGTTGGACGTGGAGGATGGTGATGCTTGTGTGACTGTCGGAGGCGGGGAAGAAGATCTGAGGCCTCTGGAGATGGTGCCGAGGGTACTGCTCTGCTGTGATGGACGGTTCCGTCGTTGGAGCAGCTCCGGTGAGGTGTACGACGGCGATGCTAAAGCAGGACAAGACATATAACGTTGATATGAAGTGGGACTCTAATAACATCTGCAATAGATGATGTAAAATACATCACCAAAAAGTGCTAGATGTAAAATGCATCAGCCGCGCCACGGCCACTCCGACAGATGCCGTAAATACTGTTCACTCTGAACTTAACTGAAGAAACTGAACTTTACAGTCGAAACTGAATTTTACTGTCAAAACTGATTGAACTAGTAGCAGAGCATTACAATAGAAGTTTAGGGCATTCGAGCACTAGTAGCAGAGAAGCAGTGATCTAAATCAGCAGCCGCTCGAGCAGGGAACACACTAGTAGAGAGAAACTCATGCAGCAGCACCGCGAGCGAGTGCTAAAGCAACAACTCCTGTAGCTGCCGCGGGTCGTGCAGCAGTAGCAGCGCGAGCAAGAGCAAGAGCAGAGCAGAGTAGCAGCATGAACGAGAGCAAGAGCGGAACAACAGCGTGACCGGCAGCAATAGCAGAGCAGAGCAGTAGCACGAACGAAAGCAAGAGCAGTGCAGCAGCGCCACCGACAGCAAGAACAGAGCCGCAGCGCGAGCGAGAGCCAGAGTAGCAGCAATAGCGTGAGCGAGAGCCGGAGCAGCAGCAGCTAGTGCTGTTGTGGAAGTCGTCGCCGAGGAAGCACTGACATGGGGGAGAGACGCCGTCGAGGAAGTGGCCGGCGATGGCGCCGTCGATGGAGACCCGCCATGGCTGCTCGATATCGAGCACCGGCAGCCCCGTGAGATCGAATAAAAGATAAAATGCAGCGGTGAGTGCAGAACCTCCTTGGTGGCGCCGAGTAGGCCTCGGCTTCATCTGAGGAACTGGTGAGGGTGCTGCGATTCCGGTGGGGCAGGTCAAGACGGCGCTGTGGGGATGGAGGTGGCGCGATAGACGAGACGAACATCGGGGCAGCTCCTTGGAGGTGGAGGATGGGGCTGCTGATCCGGCGGGACGACGAGATCGACGACGGATCCTCATCCGGCGCGGTGGATGACGGACGTCGAGCTATTGCTGTGGACGACGTCGTCGGGGAAGAGTCTCTGGCTGAGCGGCGGTCGGGAGGCCGACGGAGGAGCGTGGGGTTTCGCGGGTTTTGGCGGCCTCGGTGTACGAATGGGGGGGGGGGGGTGAACTTGCGGATGGAGCCGACCATCATCTCGTACATGTGAGAGCAAAGCGGCGTCGACGAGGCTATGACGCCGGCGGTCGCCAGCACCGTCTGGAAATGTTGCGCGGTGCGGGCCGCAGGCCGGCGTCTTGGACGATCTGGCACAGCCGACTGCCGCTTGCGTCCATCGAAGCCATGGGTCCTTGTGGCTTCTGGTCACTTGGTCTTGGTCTTGATTGGAGTGGGCACTGTTGCGCAGAGCTAGGAGTAGATGGATTGGACTGGTGCGGCGCCTTTATATGAGAGTCCCAAACTGTGTTGCATTCACATTGTGTTGGCTCCATTCTGCTTCTCCAATTACTTACTGTACCTCTGCATGCTAATTGAATGCGGAGGCATCATGACCGTTCAACGTTTCGGGAACCGCTACCCTCTCCCTCGTTGGCATTCAAGCCGTACCAACGTAAATGCGTGTCAAAAAGAGACTAGTCAGTAGTAGTAGTTATACTCAATATATTGTGCACGCGCACCAAGGCGGAGAGGAAAACGAGAGAACTTAATACGTATTTATTTACGGTGTAGATTCATTCATTTTGCTCCGTATGTACTCATTTCCGGTGTAGTCATTTGTTGAAATCTCTAGAGACAAATATTTAGGAACGGAGGGAGTACCCTCCTTTCTGGTTACAGGGCTATACTATTAGGTAGTAACATGACGATCCCAAGACAAATTTGCTTATGTGCATGGAGTTATGAGGGGAGAGATGCTTGTGGTAACATAAAAACCTCCTCTAATGCACTAGTTCTAAGATGAGGTGCTAAGCATATTAAAGAGCTAAGCAACTAAAGTCCCCAATGCAAAGGTGCTTACTTGTTGTAGCTAAGCATCCTTCATTTAATGATTTAGCAACTAAAGTTATCCATGCAAGGTGGGCTTCTTTCATTTAAGTGTTTTCTCTAGGTTCCCGCGCTTAGCATTGTTTCTTCCTGGGGTCCACACACCCATCTCTCTCCTCTTAAATACTTTGCCACATCATCGTTTTTGCCTACATGGCAGGCTTAGCACCTGTACAGGTGGGAACATTGGGAGGGGCCTAATATGTTACTGTAACATAACACACCCCGAGGTAAAATGAGTCTATGTCTCAATTAATGAAGGCTTGTATGTTACCATCCATATGTTACTACCCATTATAAGGTAGTAACATGGACTAGTAACAAAAGCATGTTACTAGTCTAAGTTACTCCCCACTATGACCAGCCTAAGAGAAAGTACAATAGTGGCTTATAGCCTGCTTACATGGCAATTTTGTCTAGGTGGAGGAGAGAGACATAAAAAGTAAGGGGAGTGGGCTCTCATGCAAGAGCCTGGCTATATGCGTGCTCCAAGGCAAATGCAATAAATGTGAGGAAAGAGATAGAGAGAAGATGCGTTGCTCCAACTGACCGCTGCATGCCGTGCTAGGTACTCGCCCCACGTCTTCATTGGTTGATTCCTATTCATGTCTAGAACAAGAAACGTGGTCGGGTTTTTTTTTGGATTATTTGATTTTTGTAAGATGACTATTACTAGCAATCGCCACAATTACCGTAAGATCTGCATTCTACGGTGGCACCTATTGGACGCAACCAGCAGTAGAAAAGAATTGCTACAACCTGCCGCACCACGCCCCCCCCCTACACAACTTCCACGTTCGGGGTGCGCTTGGCTCTTCGCCTCTTCAAGAAGTCGAAAAATGATGTTACTACTTCTACGTATCGAATCAACTGCTGCATTTCGCGTCCACCGCGTGGGCGAGGGAGGCTGTTGTAGGAGTGTAAAGCAAAAGCCTCTCCTCTTATGCAGCCACCGCGCGCATGGCGAGGGGAAGGGCATACTACTAGTAATCAAGCTCTCTCCTTGTTGTACGAGTTGACGTGACACATCATAGCACGGGCCCCACATGCTTGCCTCTAAAGTCGGCTAAAACACACATTGTACAATATTTGCTGCAACCTCTAACATTTACCCCACCACATAAAATACATATTCCTCTTTGACCAGATCACATGCAAACTACAATAACAGGATGACAGGTAGGGCCAGAAGATTATTTTAATCAAAAAATGCTCGAGACGGCCTCATAGCATGGACCGACTCCAACGATTTTAAGCTTGGTACACGCTATCCTAGACTATGTTACTATACTACCTCCCCTACATGAAACTGCCACACGAGCATTAGGGTTACGCTTGGCTCTTCGCCTCTTCGGGAAGTCGAACAATGATGGTACTATTATAGTGGAGTAATATAGTATGCTTCTGGCCATCTGACACCGAATGACTGCTGCATGTCCACCGCGTGCGGGAGGTAGAGCGTGTAGCGAAAGCTTCTCTAGTCCTGTGAGCCACCATGCTCATGGGTGAGGGAGAGGGCGTTGTAATCAAACTTCTCCTTGTTGTACGAGTTGACGCGACACATCAAAGCAGTGCACTCGATATATTTCAATAATTTGCGTTTACCGATGCATTAATTACAACGCATGCATGCATGCCATGACTTTCCTTTTGAACTTGCATGTGTTGATTTAATACCCTTGAAGTAGTATGAATATGTGATGGTAAAACTTTCTAATGCCCCGGCGAGATCATGCCGACGGAATAGGACACGACGATGGAGCTCTCTATGGTCTCTATGGACCTCACCTTGCTCCACTGCCCCTTGTGCCTCCGCCCCTTGAAGCCTCCAGTGTTATGAGGTTCGCATACACCTCGTCCATTCGCTGATCGAGCAAGTGTCAAGTTTCTTCATTGATGTGATGTTCGATTGATTTGTGCAGTGCAAGGGAGGCACCTGGCCTGCGAGACTGCCGCGCGAGCGCCCGGGAACCACGGCAGTGCAGAAGTGCGAGCGCGGCGGTGGCTTCGACGTGCAACACAGTGATGGACGCCGTCCTCTCCTCGGTGAGGGTGGAGTGCCCGCACGAAGGCTGTGGGCTCTACTTCACTTACCACAAGCTCACCGATCACAGAAGTGTGTGTCCGCTCGCGCACTGCAAATGCGCCGTGCCCGTCTACGGCTACGAAGCCCACCGCTGGCGCTCACCTACCACATCAGCACCGTGCATCCCATGCCCGTGCACAGGATCCAGTACGGCAAGGTGCTCCAGCTACAAGTGCCAGTGTCGGAGCCCCGGCTCTTGCTGTTCGCGAAGGAGGACGGTCGCGCATTTTTCTTGGTCGGCGATGTGCTCGACATCGGTGCACCTATCGCCATGTCGGTCATCTGCATCAGAGTGGGCGTCCCCACCGCCACACTACGCGGCCAAGCTGTGGGCGAACAGCCCACCGGGGAGGCCAAAGGCAGTACCGACGCCGTCATGTGGAAATCGACTTGACAAGCAGCAAGGATCCTGTTGCCGTCGCCGTGCAGGAGCTGACCTTCTTCACAGTTTTGGCCAAGCTGCTGGCCGGGGCTGGGTTGTCGAGGACGGTATCCCCCCACATTCAAATTGCACAACTCACCTCCTAAATGATTCTACAGTGCCTTCTGTTTATCTTAGTAATATGCTAATATAGGGGTTAGCTTGGTCTACTTTAGCTTAAGAGATGGTGGATTTTGGTGGCGATGCAGCAATTACTTCGACATCAGATCAGCAGTTAAAGTAATTTCCAACAGTGGAACGGATATTTTGTGTCTGTTGGATATAAAGATCCTTTGGTAAGAATATAAACTGCTTATATGCGTTGGTTGAGGAAGTGTTGCATACTTCTGCGAGTTGACACGACACATCAAAGTAGTAGTACTACTAGTAGTACTCACTCGACTGTGCACCAGGCAGACGAAGCTCGTGTCATGTTTGGTGTCGTGTGCGGCCCGCACATTAAACAAACACAATTCGCCTCTAGCTTAGCCTCCGCGTTTTAAAGTTCTCAATCTCAAGGCCAAGTAGCAACGGGAACCTATGATAGAGCCAATCGGATGGTTGAGAACACTACAATTCATAGCTACAGATGCGTGTGTGAGAGAGTATGAGTGCGTGCGTGCACCTCTTCTCTTCATGTATAACAAACTAAACTCAAGTACAAGTGTATGTGGTGGCACTGACCTAGGGAGCAAGAGATGGTGCGTGCGAGAAGTCCCGAGAGACTATAGGTGTGTGTGTGGGAAAGAGGGAGAGAGATGTATGTGTCGATGTAATGCGTGTGAAAAAAAGACTAGTCTATAGCTCGCCACGAGGCTATTCCTGGTGAACGCCCCTATAACCATAAGATATGTATCCAACGGTGCCAGTTATTGCACGTACCAGCAGTAGAAAAAGAAGTACCGGGGCATATTACAAAACTGCTACACCACGGCCGAGAACGCGTGCCCTGTTACGCCATCCAGGAATAGTGTCACACTTCGAACTAGAACCGTCAATAAATTTTGAGCTTGCGTCTCGTCACATTCCAAATTACTACCATGCTATATTTAATTGCAAACCTGTTCACACCGATCAAAACCTAAACGGTTTCCCACTTAGAGCGTATTAGTACTCGGTTATAAATACTCTACTCCAAGATGATTGCACATTCCTCCCAACTCCTCATCCACAAAAACAAACAAGTCTTTCATCGTCGTTCCCTTGCGTCTGCCATGGCCTGCATGAGTTCTGGGTTGAGAATTACGACCAGTGGGAGGTGAGCATGGAAGCGGAAGCACGAGAGATGTCCCGCCTCACCGCTGTAGTAGCCGACATGTCCCTCCGCGCCGCCGTAGCAGCACAGAGGTCCCGCCACGCCGCCGAAGCAGCACGAGGTCCCGCCGTGCCTCGTATGCAGCAGACTGGTTCGGCCATGCTGCGGAAGCAGCAGAGATGTCCCACCACGCCGCGAATGCAGCAGGGAGGTCCTCCCGCGCCGCGGCAGCTGTGGTAAATGTCTCGCGGGCAGGCGAGGGACTCTCACAGGCGCATGCGCG
Source organism: Thinopyrum elongatum (assembly GCA_011799875.1). Classification (NCBI taxonomy): domain Eukaryota; kingdom Viridiplantae; phylum Streptophyta; class Magnoliopsida; order Poales; family Poaceae; genus Thinopyrum; species Thinopyrum elongatum. The sequence goes on from CM022300.1 coordinate 509,588,213, forward strand.
CTATGCTCGATGGCCTGATGGTCGGATCTCTAGCTGGATGAAGTTGCAGGACGAGATGAATGCCTCATTTGAAAATGATACCGCCTTCATCCGGGGACTAGGGGAGACAGGCAAAGCTCCGCACTGAGCGCGACCTCTGAGGGCGAAGATCGCCGGAAGGGCGAAGCAGGTGGAGGAGACCGCTGCCTTGTTGAAGAGACGGGCGTAATCATCAGGAAACTTATGGACGAGAATGCCATGCTCCGCATCGAGCGCGAAAGGCTGGTGGAGGAATCCGTGAATGCTGCCAAGCAGCGTATTAAGGACATGAAACTGATGAAAAGATCATCGCCGCTCGCCGCGAGAACTAGTCTCCGCGACCTACAGCGCATCAAGAAAGTAGAGATCAGCGAGCCAGATCGTTGTATGCGTCTTCCTTCTTCTTTACCCTTGTGTATTTTGGCGTAGCCGCATGTGGCTTTTTTAATTTCTTCCTAAATATGTAAGACAATTATTATCCACTGTCGTCGCCTTATATATCATCAGTCTTGCTATAAGTCGCAGTAGATGCTATATAGGTCCGTCGGATCTTACATCAAGATCCGTGCAAAATTTTCTTTCAGATTTTCTTTTTCTCTCTTAAATCTCAGTCGAGTGAGACATAGCCACGCCATTAAATAGGGGCTTGGCGCCATTAATGGAGACCTTGGGCGAGAGGTGGGCAGCAGATGGAGGTCAAAGGGCTCTCCTCCCGATAAGCACGCACAGGGGTCTGATCGCACGCCTCCCATACTCAAATAGCTACCCCACACGGCGCCTCCCAGCCAATAAAAAAAGGGACGCATTGCGGCACATAAATGGTAAGTGAACGCCCACGGTTTCAATAATATTGTGATTCTGTGTAACGTGACAACACTTGTTTCCAAAATGAACTTTTCATTGTTAATATGTGCGCCTCCGCAAATCGGACAGCAAAATTACCGCAACATGTTGGTGCCATGTCATGACACCAGCCAAGTTTTCATGATTTTCATGCTTGTTTTGGATTTACAGGAATTAAAAAACCAAGTTTCTCAATGTTTCCGGACGAGCCACGACGCCCAGATGTTGTAATTTCTTCATATTTCTTGCATGGACCAAGAAATTTACCCGAGGACACAGATGTGATTATTCAACCAACTTTGGTCACTGGAGCATGTGTTTGTAGTTCAAATTTGAATATGCACATTAAATGACCAGAAACTCAATTAATGTATAAAAAAGACCAAAGGAACCCGGAATAATTCCAAAATTTAACATAACACTCATATAGATAAAGAAAATCAAGGGGGGGGCAGCGTATATCGTTTCGCAACAAAGGTGACACGTTCCCTCTCAAAACCATGAGCCTTCTTGAGAGAAGCTCCGGTTTGCAAGAAGCTTATACCACAACTTGTTCCAATTCGGCCAAAAAATTTACCACAGCATGTTAGTGCCATGACATGACACCATGCCAAGTTTCATGATTTTCAGGCATGTTTTGGATTTACAAGATATAAAACCAAGTTTCTCAATGTTCTCTGCCGAGCCACGACGCCCAGGTGTTTGAATTTAATTCCCATTTCTATGTGACCTAGAAATTCACCCGAGGGACACGCATGTTATTTTTTCAACCAACTTTGGTGCACTGGAGCATGTGCTTTGTGTTCATATTTGAATTATGCACATTAATGACCAGAAACTCAATTAATGTATATAAAAAGGCCAAATGAACCCGAATAATTCCAAAATTTAACATGACACTCATATAGTTCTATGTTGCCTCTGTAAAGAAAATCAAGGGGTGGCATCATATCGTTTCGCACACAAAGGTGACACGTTCCCTCTCAGAACCATCAGCCTTCTTGAGAGAAGCTCCGGTTTGCAAGAAAATTATACCAAAACTTGTTCCAATTCGGCCAAATTTTTTACCACTGCAGTTAGTGCCATGACATGACACCATCAAGTTTCATGATTTTCAGGCATGTTTTGGATTACAAGAATTTAAAAACCAAGTTTCTCAATGTTCTCGGTTGAGCCACAACGCCCAAGTGTTTGAATTTCATTCCCATTTCTGCATGGGACCTAGAAATTCACCCTAGGACACACATGTTATTTTTCAACCAACTTTGGGGCACTGGAGCATGTGCTTGTAGTTCAATTTTAATTATGCACATTAAATGGCCAGAAACTCAATTAATGTATAAAAAAGGCCAAACGAACCCAGAATAATTCCAAAATTTAACACGACACTCATATAGTTCTATGTTGCTTCTATAAATAAAATCAAGGGGGGCAGTGTATATCGTTTTGCACACAAGGGCGACACGTTCCCTCTCAAAACCACGAGCCTTCTTGAGAGAAGCTCTGGTTTGCAAGAAGCTTATACCAAAACTGTTCCAATTCGGCCAATTTTTTACCACAACATGTTAGTGCCATGGCATGACACCATGCCAATTTCATGATTTTCAGGCGAGTTTTGGATTTACAGGAATTTAAAACCAAGTTTCTCAATGTTCTCGATTGAGTCACGACGCCCAGATGTTTGATTTTCATTCCCATTTTCTACATGGGACCTAGAAATTCACCCGGACACACATGTGATTTTTCAACCAACTTTGGTGCACCGGAGCATGTGCTTGCAGTTCAAATTTGAATTATGCACATTAAATGACAAAAACTCAATTAATGTATAAAAAAGCCAAACAAACCCGGAATAATTCCAAAATTTAACATGGCACTAATATAGTTCTATTTTGCCTCTGTAAAGAAAATCATGGGGGAGGCAGCGTATATCGTTTCGCACACAAAGGTGACACGTTTCCTCTCGGAACCACGAGGCTTCTTGAGAGAATCTCCGGTTTGCAAGAAGCTTATACCAAAACCGTCCAATTCGGCCAAAATTTATACATATGAAAACAGGGTTTAGATTATCCCGAACATCACGCTACCTAGACCAATGTACTATGATTTGAATTCAACATAAAATGGATACAAATATTTGAATTGGAGATCGTATGTACATGTAGTTCATATTGAAATATGATTACTACTATATGCATGTTTTCTGTTATCAAGATAATATTTAAAGATGGTATACTTGACAACAATTGTATTCAAATAAGGAAAATTGTTCAAATTTAGTCCTATGGTAGACGACAATATATATATTCATAGGGTGGAGTAAAATGTTCATATAAGATGGAAGATCAAAATGTAGGACTACATCCATTATAAACCCAAGATCACCTAATGATATATTCAAATTCAACATAACATGGATTCAAAATTTGAAATTTTAGATCCTGGCATTTGTAATCATATAAAAAGGGACATGACTCTTTCTTGTGGTGGGAATTGATTTGTTTTTTGTGTTTTTTGAGGAAGTGCGAATTGATTTGGTACTGTACGGCTAATCTTGTTCTCCCAATTTTTTTACATTTTTCGGGTGGCGGGACGGAAGGAAGTTGATGAAGGATGGGAGAGGAGAGGGGGGGGGTGCAGGCAGAAAGATAGAGGTCGGAGTAGAGAGTAAGAGGTTAGGTGAAAAGAGGAGACAGGAATAGTGATGGGGTGATGTATAAAAGATGTAGGGAGGTCTCGGAGAAGGTACGGCGAAGAGGGAGGGGAGGGGAGATAAAGGGAGGTGGAGAAGACGGATGGGGAAGGATGGGAAAGGTGAGGTTAATAGCAGGGGAAACCTGAAGAGGTAGTTTAGGGTAGGAATGAAGGTCAAGTAGTAGGGAGAATGAATTAATGGGGAAGTAAGCCGAAGGAAGTAGGAAGCGAGGTTGGGAACTAGATGGGTGAGCGCGATAGTAAGGAGAAAACAGAGAAGAAAAATAGATGACAGGTAGGTGTGGAGGAGGGGGGGGGAAATACCTAAATGAGGTTAAAAGATGGGGACAGATGGGTGAGGAGTGAGGGAAGGTTGAAAAAAAGGTGGGGATGGGAGCAAAGAAAAGAAAGAAGTTAATGAGGAGGGTGTGGGAGAGGACTATGATAAAGTGCACTGGAGTAAGGAGAGAGAGCAAACTCAAAACAGGAGAGCGTGGGTCGGGGAGAAGGGGCGAGCATAGTACAACTAGGAAGGAGGAAGAAGGGGATCCGAGCAAGCAGAAAAGAACAGCAGAAGAAATAGAATATAGTGTAAATGAAGGAGGGGGGGTACAAGGGGGATGAGGAAAAAAGAGTAGAGTAGGGGTAAATAAGATGATTACGGAAAAGGACCACACGCATGCTGGAGAACTGTAAGAAGAGCAGTAGTAGTGGAGGGCTGGGACGAAAAAGCCGGGATAATGCGAAAGAGACAGGGATGAGGAGGGATACATAATAAATGATTGTAGTTGTTTACATGGCATTTATAGAAATATAAGTAAAGGGGACATGACTCTCTTGTGCACTTTATGAATGTTTTTTCTACAAGTTAAGTTTGTTCGCCGAACATGGAATCGGCGCCTTGTTATCCCGATATTTTTCAAGCTCGAGTATCTTTTGTTCTTCTTCTCTGAAGAGTTACATTCCCGTCTGTCAACCCATGGCCGCGCCTTGTTTGGTATCCACCGAAAATTCCGACGGTGCGTGAAACTCCCTCGACACAATCACAAATTGGTCCCGCCGCCGAGACACGTCGAATCCCCTCTACCCTCAGCCGGAAATGTGCTTCAAACGTCGCCGTGGTCAAAGATCTCGCGTGGGGGTAAGTTCGTAACTTCACCCCATACATTTCGGACAGCGCGGCCCTAACCA